>OY728127.1:1799545713-1800035901 GCA_963277665.1 Viscum album | reverse complement strand
ATGGAATATTGAATTTTGGAGCGAAGAAAGTTGAAGTATAGAAGATGTGATAGTTGGCTGGCTAAATGCTGGATGGGGAGTGGGAATCATCAAAGGATATGGTAAAGACAGGTGAGGAGACTCGGATATAAAGGGTGTTGAAAACATGGGAGGCCTAAATATTATGTGTGTCCCTAACGACACACCGGGATAAAAAATATGGGATATATGGTGTTCCTATGGGAGTGGCAGGGTTTAATCATGTACACCCTACTAGATCGAATATCTCCAGTACAACCCCCTCATACGAACACCCTGTGTACTAAAACCACTGTTAGGATTCACATCTAATAATTGTCTCCAAAGAGGTGGATCTTTCACAAAATTTTAAAACAAAATTAATGACATGACATTATATATTATTTAAATTTATATATTTGAAATAAAATACTCACCACAAGAACTAGTGGTGGAATACTCATCCTTGCCATGCGATGATTATTTGTCTATCATCTTTTTCCATCACCTCTCTTCAATTGGTAGCATTTATAACATTAGAAAACAATAATTGAAGTAATTAGAAATGTATAGCTAATTTGTAACCCAAAAAATATGAGAGGGAATAGGTGAAATCAGGGATAGCCCCCCCCACCCTCTAGAACACCCCTAGCTTCTGGACCCCCCCCCGACACCCCAACCCCCTTGGACAGCCCCCACACCCCCCTGGGACACCCCCACCCCCATTGGACAGCCCCCTCCCCTAGACACCCCCATCTTCTAGACAACCCCTCCCCCTGGACACCCACAACCATGATAGGCCCCACCCCTAGACATCCCCCACCCTCCTAGACACCCTCTAACTCCGAGACACCCTCTACCCCTTGGACCTCACCCCCACCCCCAAGACCCCCCCCCCCCCCCCCCCCCCCCCCGTGCAACACCCCGCCCCCTTGGACACCCCCATCCCCTTGGACAACCCCCCCCCCCCCCCCGCCCCACCCACCACCCCTATACAGCCCCACCCCCCAGGGACACCCCCACCCCTAGACACCCCCACCCACTGGACACCCCCACCATCTTGACAGCCACCACCCCCTGCGAAACCACCCCCACCACTTGGACATCACCCCACCCCATGGAACCCCCCCGGACACCCCCCCCCCCACCCCTTGGACAACCCACCCCCCTTGATAACCCTATCCCCATAGAGACCCCCCAACAACTAGGACACCCCCACCCCGTGGACAACCCACACCATTGGACAGAGCCCACCCCTTTGACACCCCCCTAAACACCCCCAACCCCAATTGAAACCCCGTCCCTAGACACCCCATCCCCATGGAAAACCCCCCACCGATGTGGACCACCCCCACCTGGACATCCCCCTCCAAGGACGTCCCTCTCCCCACACTGAGAAACTCCCACCCCCAGGGCCCCCTCCCCCTTGGAGAGCCCCCAGCCCCCTGGTCAACCCGCAACCCACCCCCACCCAGACATTCCCCTCCTAGACAACCAATACCCCCTACCATCATGCACACCCCCCTCCCCACCGACACATCCCTGCCCCACCCCCCACGGACATCCCACACCCCTCCAAACCTACACGCCCCATCCCCACCTGCACCTCCCACCCCCACCACGCATGGACACCCCCCAAAATAAAAATAAATTTACATAGAAATAAAAATAGTTTGATTAAAAATGAAATAATTTCATTGAAACGCACACCGTAATGTGGTGTAAATTGAATTATAAGCTTTCAAAACATTTCACAATCAAGGATGTAATCCCAATGTTAAGATTTAATTAAAATTACACTAAATCGAATGGGAAAAAAACCAAAATTAATGGAGTAAAACTATATAACTCTGTTAGATCTTAAGAATTTTAAGTGGAAGAGGTCTATTGTTCAATAGAAACTGATCTGCTTCATGAAGAAGGAGGCTCAGGGATGGGAAAAAATGCAGACATAGGCTCAGAACTATGAATAAATGTGGACAGATCTACAGGAAGAATGTGGGACATGGGTATTTGGGGGTTTTCTATACAAACGGATCTTATAAAACGATGGGATAGATAAGATGTAAAATGGTTTTTTGAAACATTTGGTACACCCTTCACAATTCCACCCCTGTAACAATGGCTGTATTTAACCATTGGTAAAACCATTTATTGACACACCTATACCAATGTTTCATTAAATAATTGGTATATAGAACCTAACCCAATGGTTTTTAAAACTATTGGGATATTTTAATTTGTATAGGTTGTTGTATCCAGTAGTGATACTCAACAAATTAAGCAATTAATGCCAAAAATAGGGAAAATAATTAGAGATTATTATCAACCGAGTAATAAGATAATATAAGAAGTTAATATATGATATTATAAACATTAATATAGTTATATAATAAGATATTAAAACTCATAAAAATATTATAATTTATGCTAATGTAAATTAATCATAATGAAACAAAAGGTTAGGGATTTTCTCTTAATTTACATTTTCTTGACGGTTATTTTTTGTTATACATGTATCCTATTTTATATTGTGTATATACTTCACTTTGACATGTTATATCATGAATATCATTATTATAATAATAATATATGTTTCATTTAATTTTGAACCTTCATGAATATGGCTAATAAATTGTTTCAATGTTGTACAAGACACAATTATGTGTTTAAATATTATTTTCCTCAAGAATGTTTTCTGTTATTAACATTGCAAACTCATTTCTTGTTTTTATTGTTAAATTTATATTCAACCTATTATATTATTTCTTGCACCTAATTCACTATATATGGTTTTTATAATTTGATCTTTTCATATAATATCATGATTCATTCATTAATCACATTATTTTGAGATTGAATTTGAATTATTTCATCTAATGGTACTTCAATTAAAAGGTACCAAGTAGAAAATAATTTCATAACCCAGTTTCATATCATTGGTTTATACAACTAAATCAAATTAAATAACTTTCTATTATTATGTGTATTATTAATTTTAATATCAATTGAAGTATTAGTATTTCTTTATATGGATTTACAGTTGATACACATAATCCACACATTGATTGATTATCTCTTCAACATTATAATATTTTCAAGGTTTTACATTACAATCTATTTTTCGTATGGGATTGCATGGGCTTGAATTTACATTAATGGAAATTATTTTACCATTTTATAATAAACCATGTATTTTTCTCCCCCACTAATATTCCAGGACCTTAATCAAATAATAGTACCATTTTATTAATAATTTGAGTTTAAATGTTTTAGAAGTTTTTTCCAAGAAAACCTCATGTAAATTATCTATTTTTTATGTTAACCAAATTTCTTATAAAACCCTAGTTTTTTAAAAATATTTCAAAAAATATTTCTATCCTTTCTAAAATGTTTATTATGCCATTTCACCCTTTTTTATAAATGTTCTAAGATGATTCTTCTTGTAATTTTCCAAATAAAAATTTTTCTATCCTTTTACGATTAAAAATAAATTTTCTAATTTCCTCTTACGATATATATTGATTTACCCATTTCTATTTCTTCAATGATTCCTTTCCATTGAGACATATTTTATTGTTATGCACATAGTTTATTTAATGTGGCATATGTACTACCCTTTGATATGTTATATCATGAATCTATTAATTCTCATGATATTATATGTTAAATTTATTGTTACTACTTCATTTATATTATGATTAAAAAATTTCATTGTGGAATGGGACACTTATATATATTTATATATTATTCACCCCTAGAAATTTTTTAATTATAATCATTTAAATATCAATTCCTCTTTTGATTGTTAACTTTAACTACAAAAAACCACAGTATTATTGTTATCCTAATTTATTATATATGGTGTAGATATAGTCACTTTGTTATATATTATCATTATTTTGTCATTTTTTTATATTTGCCTTTAATTTGAATTATTTCATCTAAGGGGATTTGTGTAAAATGTTACCATGTGGAAATGAATTTTATTACACAATTACATTTCATTGGGTTATATTATTACTTCATTATAATTAGTATTCGATGATTACATGTATAATTATATTTACAATCTACGTATGTATTTCAACTTCTATATCCATATTTATAGTTCATACACATAATCCACCAATTGATTGATTATCAATTCAATGTTATAATATTTTCATGGGTTTACATAACAATATATTGTTGTTTAGTATTTTTTCACCTAATATTAAATAAGAGAAAATTAATTTATAATTTTCAAACAAATTATTTTATTTTATTATCCCCTATATATTCATGACCATGTTAAAATAATAGTATCATTTTTAAAATCGTTTTTAATTAAAATATTTTATGAAATGCATTCCAGAAAAATGAACTTCATTTCATCCTTTTGTCCAAGAATGTTTTTTTAAAGGACACTTTTCTAAAAAAAATTAATAAATGTTTTTTCCATTACAAAATAATTTATTAATGAAATTTTTACCCTTTTTCTCTTTTACCAATGTTTTTTAATTGATCCTCTTATCCCTTTCAAAATGAAGGATTTTCCTAACATCTTTACCATGAAAAAGATAATTTTTTACATCATTCGATGAACAATGATTTAATTGGATCATTTTTTTGATGAATCCATTTCATTTTAAAAAGGATTAATTTTTATGATTTTATTAAATTTTATTTTTAGAGAAATTTATTTTCAATAAAAATAAATGAAATTTATTTTTCCCTAATAATGTTTACAAAATATATTTTTATAGTATTTCTAACAATAAATGACAACAACCATTTATTTTTAATAAATGTGGGATATGTTGTATTAATACCATCCATATTATTTCAATGGACGGTTTATGATTAATATTTTTTCTAAGGATAATATTCACATTCAATTACTTAATTCCTTGTACAATAGGTTTTTCTTATAAATGCAACAGTACATTTTCGACAGGTACTTGTTGCAAATGACTTTTTGTGACAGTTTCCCATAAAAAGTTTCTAGTAATGGAAGAAGGAATCCCAACTATAATTATTTGAAACATACAATCATATAAAACTTATTTCGGTTGGATATACAGTCCCTCACAAAAAAACAATGAAATATTTTTTTAACAATTTTGCTGGACGTCGCAAATAACCTTTAAAAAAGAAAAAATTAAATTATTTATAAATAAATAAAATTAAAAATATTTAAAAAACAATAATAACTATTTTAAAAAAATAAAACAAACATAAAAGTAAATCATAATTTCAAATATAATATGTATATCATACCAAATTAAAAAAATGAAAATAATTAGAAATCAACAGCTAACATCAGGTGTAGGATGATCAATCAAGAGGACAAGAGGAGGAAAATCCAAACCAATGACACACAAAAGTCACTGTATATATTCAATCATATCCACATCTATTAGATGCTATTGATCTAGATCCTCCACCCTTTGCTTCTACAACAGTTGTATCATCTCATCCTATGCTCTCAGCCTCTCCTCATAATGTGTAGATGGCGTCAATGATGACTCTACCTGAGCTCATTTTTCTCTCACTAATTCCATCGTAGAAATACCATAGTAACTTTTAGGTTTCTGTTGAACACCAATACCAATAACTTGGCCTTCCTCAACACCCTGTAATGTTAACAGTATCCAAGCCCCCTCATCAAAACCTGAATTAGATGTGATATATTTTTTGTCCATGTCTTGAGTCTCCTATAAATGATAAGTCACAACCTCATACGATTCCATTAAATATAATGAAAAATTCAAATAATAAAAAAATTAATATTGATGAAATTTTTCAACAAAATCAATAACCACTATACGGTGCTATAATACTCCTAAAACTCATCCTATATGGGGATCAGAATATATCTTCTTATAAACTTATAACTACATAATATATGGGTTAGTAGCGTCCTATATAATATAAATAACATGTTATATTAAAAATATATGAACATTAATAAATATTATAACATATCATAAGTCATTGATGTATGAAAATGTTGGACTCTTGCACCAGTGAATGAAATCTTTCCTCCCAAGGCTCTAACATCCAACTATTGATCTCCTCCTAAAAGTCTCTCCTAGACAGAAGGAGCATAACCTATCCCATACCTGAGCTAATATATATTTTGGATGATGACAGACACAAGAGTGATTGAAGGCAATATCAAAATTTTTATACATAGCTTTCATTATAATTTTGTGTAGAAACTCATGAAAGATCTCGTGTATAAATGTATCTCATGCCTTTCATATAGGAACTCTTGGATTGCCATAAAGTTGAAAAAATAAATTATACAAGACAATTAAAATAAATATTTTAGTAATTAAATAAATTTTAAATAAATTTATATTATTTAGTAATGTAGAATACAGTTTTCGAACATCTAGTCACACTTGACGATGTGTACAAGGTCCTATGACACTCATGGCTTGGAAAAATAATTCCTCAAAATTACAGTAGCCTATCCAATTGAAAAATGTGGAAAAATGTGAATGTTAAAAATATCTATATAATTATAAAATTGTTATAAAAATGAATAAATCTAGTTAATATAAAGAAATACTTATTGAATAGTTAAACATTCCTCTATAAGAATGAATAAAAATCAATATATGGCCATCCATCTGGAATAGAATTTTTAATTTGTAATTGAGAAAGCTGATGCCGCCATCATGTGGGTGCACCAGCCTGAGGAGGAGGGTATGAATAAGGATTATCATTAGGAAGTCCATAATAAGTGAGTGAACAAAATAAATCATCATTAGGATCATCTCCATCCATTTAGAACAAATATTCAGACTAATAATAGATTTTTAAAATAGATATGAAATATAAAAAACTAATGAATGTTAGAATAAAATAATATTACCTATAACAGATTGTTAATAAAAATATTAAATTTAAAGAACTAATAAATATAGTAATATGATAATTACCTATAACTAATTTAAAAAATATATGAAATATAAAAAACAATGAATATAAAAATAATATAATTTTACCTATAAAAGATTGATAGTACAAATTTGAAATTTAAAAAACTAATGAATATCAGAATATTATAATTAGTTGTAACTAAATACATATGTATAATATATCAATAATGACCTTCATCACCATTTTCATCTAAATCAATGTCTTCATCCTCATGTTCATCATTGTCAACCCTTATATGGCTTTCATCTTAATCACCCCTTATTAATTTATCAACATTATTTATATAATCAAACCCTAACTGGGGGGTTTCATCATTGATATTTATATCATGTCTGGAAAGATATATATTTTGACATGTTTCTTGAAAAATGTCTATATGTTGCACTTTCATAGAAAAAATTTCATTTTCAATAAACTGATTGTCATGGGTTTTTGTTTTTGTGACACTCCACCAATCCTTCAAATCTCTCAAAACAACACATCAATTTTCATTTTAAATGTTATGTGATTGATGTGCCAAAATAAATAGTTCATTTTATGTAAGAATAAAGCTATATTTAATTTCAATGACTCCATTTCGTGGATTAACTCGCAAGCCCTAATCAGTATCAAAATAATGACAGTTATACATTGTATCATAATTTGGTCCTAAATAACATAACTCAATTAGTTCATCTAGTATACCATATAAGTAAACTTCACTTTCCTTTTGATGTAATCCATTAAAATGAAAACCATTAATGATTTATTTATTTTGTTGACTATATATTTGTATTTTGATTTTAAATCCAATAACCACATACCTATTATAATATTTTACTAATTTTGATGGTGGGTTTTTAGCACACATAATGGACTGCCAATTTTATTTTCATGTTTTGTTACCTGTAAAAAAGAAAAATTAATAATTATAGATATCATTGAAAAAATTATTTATTATTCCATCGAGAAAAACCTTACATACCTGTCTTTTAAAGCAGTATTCAAAATTTTGTAACTGACATTCATCAAGAGTAGTATATGTTATTTGTAGAATTTTCTTTTATATTTTCATCATATAGTCTACAAAAAAAAGATAATTTAATAAAAGAGTTATTTTATAAATATATTAATAAATAATAAAAAATTATTACTTACCTCACAAATCATGTCAATCCTTCACAATTAAACAAACCATAAGTATGAACTCTGTGTAGTTAATCATCTTTAATCCATCGCACATGATAACCACTAAAAACAAACTCATGCTGATTAGAAACTGACAATTGTTGGTCTATGAAATCATCGAATGTTGTCTCATTGTGACCCATATGATTATGTTTTGAAGTATATTTTGATTTAAAATAGTAAAAGAACGAATTTAAATTTCTTCTAGCACGTATGATTCCTGAATCGAACCTTCAATTGATGCATTATTATGTACATTATTCTTTTTTTTTGTATACATGTTTCTAATAGATACATCCTCTAGAATTGTACTATCCCTCCACATTTTCCTTCACATGGAAAATTCTACATTAAATGTTCCATTTAATAAAAGAAGCCTGGTGGGATTAGTTTCTCCAATTTAGATAAAATTAAAACATCATCTCTTTCTAGGAAATTAAATGAATTATAATACAATTTTTCAACACAAATATCTTGGAAAAAATTATATTTCAGTCAGATCCTCCAAGATTGAAGTATTCAATATCCCTCTACAACCAACAGGATGAAATCTTTCAATTATGACCTGACACTCTTGATTTTTTATCACAGTAATATGCCCATTTATGATGCAACGAGACAAATTAAAATCTTAAACATCTAGTAATGGAAAATACCTAATCCATTGATATAATAATAAAATGTTTTATTTACTAAGTGAGTAATATTCTGTTTGATTCATTAATTTTTTGAATCTTTCATCTTCAAATAATTCATGTTCAGAACATCTAAAAATATGTGTATGATCTAACTATGCCTTTACTTTATATTTGGCCTTATCAGGTGTGTCGAACATATAAGAAAACAGGTTATCAGAAATATTCTTTTAAATATTCATTACATCTAACAAGTGTCGAACCAACAAATCATGCCATTAAGGAAGGTCCCTAAAAGTACTCCTCTTTATCCAATTATGATCTCTCCCAAAACCATTTATCTTTTTCTCATTTATGGTTGGTCCAAAATTAACAAGAGGTAATGTAGAGAAAACATATTTTACATGTTTACATGATAGAATTATTGGAGGTGGGTCTATAGGAATTAAACTTTTTTTAAAATTAATTATTTTTCCTCGAAAAGGGTGTTCTGTATGAAGAAATCTTCTTTCAAAATAAAAATAACATTCCTTTATCCCATTAAAAATAATAATTTCTTTTTTTCACATCTATGTAGTACACACATGATTTTAAAACATATGGGATCTATCGAGATAACATACATTATGTTGATAATTCATTGATCATCAATATTAATGTAACCTTCAATATAATATTATGATCTACAGTTATATAAAATATAGTCACATCATTGTTCCATAATGAAATTAACTAATCAATTAGTGGTTTAAAATAAAAATCAATTTTATTATTTGGATGTAATCAAAATAACAGTATGAAATATATATATTGTTCCTTTATCAACATCCATGGAGGCATGTCATTAGGTGAAATTAATATAGGACAACAAGAATATTGAATGTCGTATGCTCCAATTTGACAGAACCCATCATTAGAAAGGCTCATCTACATGTTACGATGTTCTACAACAAAATAAAGATGTGAATGATCAAAATGTTTCCATGAGTCACCATCACATGAATGATTTAAGCTGTTTATGAAAAAAATATTTTACTTATCCCACGTCCTAAATCTAGCAGTGTTATGAGACATAAATAAATGGTTTAAATAATGTATAATAGGAAAATATCTCAACTGTTTCATGGGAACATCATACAATTGTTGTGGTAGCTCTTTATACTTAGATTCTCCACATATTGGGTAATTATCCAAAGATTCTTATTCACAATAATATATGATACATTCATTTGAATATTCATGGAACTTTTGATAACATAGACCCAAATTTTGAACCAACCTTTTTCTACCATAAAAACTTATAGGTAATGTGTTAATGATAGGAAACAACAACTCAATCAAAGATAAAATCCAATTTAAACTACTATTAGTCATTAAAAAATCCAACTTAACAAAAATAAATTTTGTAACAACATGAAATGTTCTCGTTTGGCTTCAAATATATAATGCCTCCTCATCGGATTGGAACAAATTGTAAAACTAATAAGGATTATATTTGTGATTTGGAATGTCATTCTAATTTGTTTCTTTACGAATAGATGGACCAGATGCCTCATGTACTAAATAATGAAATGAGGGATCTAGAACCCAAAAAAATTGTATTTTTTACTGAACACTTTTCCCGATGTTGATAAAAAAATTATAATCTTTCAAAAAAACTCTACCACAATAGATGAAGTCAAATATTTTCCAATGTTTCAAATGACCTAAGATGACATTTCAAACGTGGACATTTAATTGTTCCTTAAGAAATTAAATCTATGTTTGATGTTGAAAGTATTATGAAGGCCTCAACACCTTCAATATAGGTAAGATTTAAACCAGATATATGTTAATTTTTATGAGTACTTATCCAATAAAATTCACATAATAGAAATTATTGGCTGCGTATTGAGTCCTTAGTTAACTATCAAAATAAGAATAAGAATAATTATTGTTGTTAATTTTGAATAGTTTCAAATTATTATAATATTTTACCATCTTTTAAATATTCTATGAAAGATGAGCAATGTAGGGCACTCAGTTAGGACTTTTTTACATGACCCATAGAGGATCAGTGTAGATAAAAATAAAAATATTATATATATTATAAAGGAAACATGCAATTTTTTTAAATAATAGATTATATCTTTAAAGGTGTCGCATATGATAAATTGGAGATGAACTCTTGGTTAGGTATGTGGGGTTTATCTTAGATAATACGTTGGATTTTTGAGTGTCGGGTAGTTACATTGATGGTGAGGGTAATTCATTTAATAATGGTGTTATAAATTATTATAAAAAAATTAATATATATGTCAAAATATGCATTATGTGATAAATCATAGATCACCTTTGGGTCTGGGATGTGGGGTTTACCCTAGCCTTGATATATGATTTGTTAGTATCGACAGTTTTGTTACATCATACACGAGGGTATCGTTTTTAATCTTATATTAATATTATTTATATAATTATTTATTTTTATATATAAATATATTTTACAATGTTAATACAAATTATTAATACGCATTCTTTTAATTAATTTTACATTTATATTAAATGATTATTAATTAATTATTATTATTTTATATATCCTAATTTATTATAAATTGTTTATGGTATATTATTAATTTGGTTAGGATTATTATTAAAAATTTTGTATTTATTGTTATTAATTATAATTAATAATTGTAAATTATGTAATTATTATTATGTAATTATTTTTTTCATTATTTATATTATTATAAAATGTCTAATAATTTTATATATATAAAAATTAGAATGTATAAGTTATTATTGAGATTTTATTATTACAATTTTATGATGTAATGATGATTATTATTATAATTTGATAAATTATATCTATTTTTATAAATTTTGTAATGATTATTATTAATATATTTAAATTATTATTACAATTTTAATAATTATAATATATATATCACGATTGGTTAATTAATATAAATAAATCAAATACACTCTAACTAATTTTTAATCAAATATACATATATAAAATCTATATAAACATATGTATATATTAGTACCATGAATTTATAATTTATATAAATTATTTATAAATAAAATTGAGTTCATATTTTAAAATAAATAATTAATTTGAAGTCATAGTTATATACAATTAATACAACATTTTATACAAATTTTAATACTAATTATTTTAATTAATACAACATTTTATACAAATTTTTATGAATTTCTAAACGTTTTTATATTTTATTATAATTTTTTAACAAATTATTTTAGTTTTATAATTATCAGTATTATTAACAATTTATTAAAAATAAAGACACATTAATTAATACATATTATAAATAATTTTTTTTATTTTTACAAATTATTTAAATTTAAACTACATTTTAAATAATTAATATTTATTTATAAATTTATAAAAATTATTTAAATTAGTTATATTTTTTCAAAAACTATTAAAAAAATTATCCTTATTATTATTAAATATGTTTTTACTAAATATTACATATTTTAAATTGTCAATTTTTTCAATTATACAATTTTTTAACATTTTTTTACAAAATTATTATAAATAATGCTTTATTAATATGTATCCTTTAAATTTAATTTCAAATTGGTATTGAAAATAAATCAATTATATTTTGACTTAAAAATATATAGACATATATACATACATGCATGTGGGCCAAAAAATTATATTAAAAAAAATTATAGATAAATATTATTGTAAACAAATATTATGTTCACGAAAATATAATTATATATAAATATTATTCATGGCCAAAATATTATTCTTATTTGCACGTGAAAAAAAATTAACATGATAAATATTTATACATAAATGTATTTTAACATAAAAAATATTAGGAACAAAGGAAAAAATGAATGTAAAAATAAAACCAAAAAAATATTCAACAAATAATGAGTAAAATTATAAATAATTTCAAGCAACCCAAAAAACACAAAGAAAATTAAAATAGATCTATGTGTTGAAGAAACCAGTATAATTTCCTAAAATACAAACTTCTAGAATATTTTAATAATAATAATATTTTAGATAATATAAAATAATAATTATTAAACAACCCTAAATAGAAAAAAAATTACATTTTAAAGAAAAAACATTGTGCAAAATACTATAAATATAATCAAATCAATTTGTGCATAATCAACATAATCAAATATCCAATAATAAATTTATACTAACCCTACATGTTAATCAAGTCATCAAAATAGGTTAAAATTTTGATCTTTGGTTTTTCTAATTTATTAATCTAATTAAAATACGCAAAAAATAACAAAGGATAGATGTAGAGCCCATTAAAAAGAGATTTTGTAACACCCCGCCCCTACCTCATTGGATTGGGGAGGCGATGATGGATACTTAGCCTTAAGTGACGTTCCCGAATTGCCAAAGGATGGTAATAAATGTCGAGGGATTCACGATCAAGTTGGGGACATTTTTTCATTAAGATAAAGCCAACCAAACCATCCACTAACATCCACTATATGATGCATGTCAAATAAATTTCCAATCCACGCTTTCCTAGAAGACATCTATGTTGTTCCACAACACAACTTAAGATCAATACAACACGACATGTCCAGAAAACATCAGAGTACACTGTGGAAAATAAACCACCAAACACCACCACCCATGACACCACAACAACTCCACACCAAGCTCTAAGCTGCAAGGTCCTCCAAGGGATCATAGTTCATCACTAAAGGAGGGTGTTGCCTTACCTTTTCCCAAGTCACGGTACACAACATCTGCAAAGACACTACAATGTCAAACCATGGGGTGAGTATTAAAACTCAGTAGTATTTCCCCAAATGACTTCCCAACACACGCCACTAGGATAAAACCATTTGAACATTTTTATAAAATAGTTTATTTAAGTTAAATCACAAGTACAACCATTTTCATAATCCAACATTCCCTTACCAAGCCATCTCAACCAAACCATGAAACCAAAGGAAAGCCAACAAAACATGCCACAAGCCATCTCATCATTTACACATTAGCACAAAAACTTCCATCAAGAAAATAAATTCAAAACAAAGAAACCATAACAAACAAACAGTGGGGCTTCTTTCCAACCCATTAACCCATTCACACTAAACAATCACAATGGTGGAACATCATCCCTACCCATTCACCCATTCACAACTAGCGGTACTTCCCGACCACTACTCTTATGGTGGTTCTTCTGACCACTATCCATCTCCTTTTTATAGTGAAATTTCCCACCCAATTCCATACAACATTTCAATCACACATAACCAAGAATAAACCCACTAAGGTCACAACAATATGCAATCAAGAAATTGCATTGCATATCAATCCACTTCAATAAATCACCCATTTATTAAAACCCATTTTCCATGGAAAACTGCATTTCAATAAAACAAATCTATTATTTAAAACCCTTTCTAAAAGTCATTTTCACAAATCAACCACATCATCCCATTTTAATATCTTCATTTTAAAATCCACAAGAAAAGCATTTCACCCAAAAACACCCTTTTTCCCAAAAATCCCCAAAGGGATTTCCAACCACTTCCACATAACAATTCACAATTAATGTTAACAAGGAACCACTAGTTCTTACAATGTGAAGTTGAGAGAGAATCCACCCAGCTTTAGGGTTCCTGACAAATCGACCCATGAACAACCGCGCCTCAAATCCAGCGAACACACCACAAAAACCTCTCTAGTTCCCTTTCCCAAACATACAAAAGCCTTAATATTAACATCCAAGGAACCCACAACCATATATCTACACACAAAAAGTTTATATCTATAAAACCATGAAATAGGGAAGATCAGATCTAGAGGAAAACACAAGAGATTCAAGAGGAGATACTTAACTGGGAGAAACAACCTTCAAAACACCTTGAAACCCCTTTGAAATGCTTCCAAATCGACTGATAGATCCCATCAAACCTTTGAGATCTGAAAATACTGAGTGAGTCACGTTTGGGAGGATGTTTGGGGTCAAATAAGTTAATCCTGAGAGAGAGAGGAACATATAACACTATTTTTAAGTGGCCGCACAGTTAGCCTGCATGGTTTGGAAAACCGTGCACTAAACTTGCGCATGCTACTACCTAGAGAGCAAGGGTCCACATAGTTTTCTCGAACGGTTTGGGAAACCATGCGATGGCCGTGCGAAACCTACTATCTCCCCTTGCACAGTTTCTTGGAGAACCTGCACAGTTTCCACTAACCGTGCTCAAACCGTGTGCCCCTTTAAAAGCCTCCTAACTCATCCAAAACATTTCCAAACTCTCCCAAACTCTACCAAACTCATTCCCTACACATTAAACACATAATAATTCATAAATATGGCCACATACATCAAACTGGGTGTGCTACATTCTCCCCACAATTGAACATTCCATCATCGGAATGTAGTAATCCAGCCCTTTTCCAAAAGGGCTCGGGCCACTGCTCGACCATCTCTATCTCCCGCTCCCATTTATCCTCTTGAATCTGACCGTGTTTCCACAAAACACGAACTAAACTGATGGTTTTACCATGAAACACTTTCTCTTGCCTATCCCCATCCCATACAGTCACATGCACCAATGAATCATCCGGTTCGCGCTCAACATGATCCCATCAAATCACATGGTCACGATCCAGCTAATACTTTTTAAACTGCGACACATGAAACACATTGTGCACCGTACTGAACCTAGGTGGAAAAGCCAAATGTTAAGCCACCTCACTAACCTGCTCAAGAATCTCACAAGGCCCAATAAACCTCAGAGATAACTTTCCCTGAGGCCCAAACTGACGATGTCCCAACCTAGAAGAGATCCTCAACAACACATGATCACTCACCTCAAACAACAACGGCCGTCGACGATGATCCGCATAAGATTTCTGATGACTCTAAGCTGTCTTTGTTTTCTTTCTGATCATCTTGATCTTCTACATAGTCTCCTGGACAAGGTTCGGTCCATCAATCAAGGACTCACCCATTTCCACCCAACATAGTGGAGAACGACATAGAGGCCCATACAATGCTTCAAACGGATCCATTTGTATGGATGTCTGACAACTGTTATAGTACAAGAACTCAACCATCGACAAGTGATCCTCCCAGGAGCCACCAAAATTAATTACAGAACCCCGCAACATATCGTATAGAGATTGTATCGTCTTTTCGGATTGACCATCCGTCTAAGGGTGATACGCCATGCTCATAGTCAACTGTGTCCCAAGGTCTTCCTATAAGGATTTCTAGAAATGAGATGTTAACCTCGGATCTCTATCTGATACAATCAAAACTATAATTCCATGCTGATTTAACAGCTCCAGGATATAGATTTTTGACAGATCCTCCACCATATGAGATTCATGAATCGGGATGAAATGGGCCGACATTGTTAGACATTCCACTATGACAATAATGACATCGTCCTTTATTACCATTCATGGGAGACCTGTGTCAAAATCTATCACTATCTCCTCCCACTTCCAAAAAGGGATTAGTAAATACTGTAACATTCATGCTGGCCTCTGATGCTCTTCATTGACCTGCTGACATTTCAAGCATCTTGAAACAATCTCTTCCACACTTCTTTTAATACCAGCCCACCAGAACACCGACTTCAGCGATTTATATATTTTTGGAATTCCAGGATGAATAGACCACCTGGAATGATGATACACCATGAGAAGATCCTCCAGACAAGAAACTCGTACAACCATCTGATTCTGAAAACACAAAACTGAGTCTCCATTCAGTTTCCAACCCTGAATGGTCTCCCCACCATTTGAGTCTCAGCCCCATGGCCACACACATGGAATAAGATATCTGTGCCTCTCTAAACATTCCAACCAAGTCAGGAATCAACACAACTGGAATGAAAACCGTTGTATCACCCTGGTACTCACATTCCTACCACATGTCAGCTACAACCGACAACAACTGCCACTGGTCTGATGCCTGTTTTAGCACCTATGCGTATTCTTTTCTACTTAATGCATCCGCCCCCCGAATTTCCCTTACCAGGTGTGTACACTAAGACAAAATCAAACATATGGAGATATTTCATCCATCTCCATTGATTCATGTTCAAATACCTTTGTGAGAAAATGTGTTTCAAGCTCTTATGATCAATATATACTGTGAATTTCTCACTGAAGAGATAATGATGCCACACTTTCAAATCATGGAAAACGACTTCCAACTCTAAATCCTGAGTTGTGTAGTTCTTGTCATGCACTCTCAACTGCCGTGAGCCATATGCAACCACATGATTCACTTTCATGAGAAAAAACCCCAACCCTGATCCCAATGCATCACAATACACCATGTATCCTTTTCCTCATTCTGGAAAAACATGATTGGTGGGGATGCAAGACGACCCTTTAGCTCTACGAAAAACTAATGACACTGTTTATTCCACCAGAATTGAACATTATTTATGGTCAAAGCTGTCATCAGTGAAGCCAAACGTGAAAAATCATGAACAAAATGATGATAATAACTAGCTAGACCTAGAAAAATTTTTATCCCAAACACATTCTTTTTTGGTTTCCACGAGATAATAGCGTCTAACCTTTTCAGATCCACTGAAACACCTATTTTAGAAATCACATGGCCAGGAAAACGAACTTCCCATATCCAAAAATAATACTTTGACAATTTGGAATACAACCAATTATCCCTCAAGATCCCCACCACTGTTGCCAAGTGAGGCTCATGCTCCACACTTTTCATTGAATACACCAGAATATCATCGACAAACACCCTTAAAAATGAATCTAGATATCCTTGAAATATCTGATTCATTAATGCCATAAACACCGATGGCGCATTCGTTAGACCAAAGGTCATAACCACATATTCAAAAAAATTTTATCTTCTTCAGAAAGCTGTTTTAGGAATATCCCCCTTCCTCACCAGAAATTTATGATATCTCGACCTTATCTCGATCATGGAGAACCACTAGGCTCCCCTAAACTGATCAAAAAATTCAACAATTTGTGGAAGTGTATATCTATTCATTATCATAACTTGGTTAAGTCTATAATAATCAACACAGAGCCTCAAAGTTTCATCTGCCTTTTTCAGAAACAACACTGGTGCTGCCCCTAGAGACATGCTAGGCTGGATAAACCCTTTTTTTTCAAAATCTACCAACTGGATTTTCATTTCCTGTAATTAATCAGGTACCATCCGATAAGACAGAAGTGAGATAGGACTGGTCCCCATAAGGAGATCAATCGTAAACTCAACTTCTCTTATGGGAGGTAACCCAGAGAATTATTTTGGAAAAACATCCATGAACTGATCTACCACTGCCGGAAGAACACTCTTCTCAACACCGTCTACCGATTCCAATGACAACGCCACCAACTGATTCGATAACGTACCCACTTCTGGTGCCATCAAACCCCTTGCACCCTTCCCTTCATACGTATCTCTTCTAAAGATATTTCTAATGCCATCATGTGCGGTAAAATCCACTGTCTGCGCATCACAATCTATGTGGGCCTTAAAAGACAGCATCCAATCCATTACTAGGATTACATTATATCTATCCATCTCAAGCATTGTGAAATTACACACTATCTCAACCTTTCCCACAACGATACAACATTCTCTACGAAATATGGCTCAACACACTATTAGATCCATAAAGGTTTGATGTTTCAAAACCAAGGGCATCATTTCTACCCTTAAACCCAGCAAATCAAATACATTTGGGGCAATAACAGAGTGTGAATCACCCGTATCAAACAACACTTTCTTCAAAGTAGAATTCAAAAGAATTGTACCTCACACCGTGGGTGGTCCCGACTTATTATCCACCACAACCTTCTCATCTTCGAACACATGTTTTCTTGCCACAATCTTCTCTTTATTTCCCTACAAAGGCGTTGTGGTATTCTGAGAATCACCATGACCCACTTTACTCTACTGATGAGGAATGTGTAGCTGTCCCCGTCCCGTCGAAGCATACGACATCTGCGATCCCTGAGGAGTGTCACATGAAACTGACTTTGGAGCATTCTGACAATAACGTTGCAGATGCCCCATATACTTAAAATTATGACATGGTAGAGGTTGTTTTGTACAATCCCTCTTGACATGCCTCATATAACCACACTGAAAACATCAGGGCTTGCTCTGGGGCTTCATTGGAAGATTTACCAATCCTTCCATCATAGTATATTCCATATTCCCGCCCTGGGAACAAGTGTCCCTCCTTCGGTTGAACCCATCGTTAGAGTTACCACTATTACCCATGGGTAAAACCATGCTTCCTCCACCCGGAGCACCCAACAAATCATGCTCTGCCACTGAGGCTCTATTTACCTTCTCTGTGTAATCATCTATACACAGTACTGTTATCTTTGATGTTATTTATTGCCTTAATACCACTTCAAAGATCCTTTCCTTTAACGACTTGCTACCCGCCACCTCGGGCGCAAAACCACATAATGTTCATAAACATAGCTGTGTACTCTATCATAGGCATAAGATCTTGATTCAAACTAATGAAATCAGTCATATGATTAATTATGAATGTATGTGGGTAGAATTATTTGTTAAAAATTACTAAAAGCCTTTCCACATCATACCCTGGTCAGTCCCACCTTGGACTAACAACTCCCACCACTAAAGGGAAAGATATTCCGACATATATGTCACCAATATCATATTAAACTCTACCGGAGTTCCCAAGAACTCAATGATCTAGTTCATTATATTCAACCATGCTTCTGCCCTCTCTGGCTCTGAATCACCCCAGAATATCGGTGGATTATGCTTTTGAAACTGAACTGAATGATCCACATGCCTTTGTTCACCCACTTTGTTTCCTCTTTCCACAGCATGGAAAAGCATGCACTATGATTTTCACTAGTTGTTGGTTCACCTGAGGCTCAGGTGCTACCACATTCTCAGCAACCTCCTCCATTTGGTCTCTACGACGCATACCCGGTGCCATTTCTAAAAACCTAAAACAAACAACCATGAGTCTCACTTCCGTAGACATCACGAAATCCCATTTCAAACCAAATTACATAACACTATCACAACAAGGCTTTCTATCTGTTCAAATTTTCCACATGTTCCATGTTTTAGCATTTTGAAAATCGAACCATTTTAAAAATACCATATTTATTCACATTAATGTTTCACACAAAAACATTTCTCAATTCAGCCCATAAATCACTATACGACAATAATATATTCATCCTAGATGGAAGTCATTTCTACCTTGCATGTCATGATCATCTCATTGGCTACACCCACGATAATTAGATATCCCATTCCTATAAGTGTTTCCAAAACACTTATGTACCCTACTCCCTGGTAACATGAATTCCAGAATAAAAGTGGTAGCTACGTCCTTTTATTCGATACATTCAATGTTCCATAAATCCTACACCTTTATACCATTCCAAATCAAGGAGTATACGACAACGAATGTTAACACCAAATACGATAATCAACTCTAAAGGACTGAAGAAGCTGATACCACTTGTAACACCCTCCCTTGACTCATTGGCTTGAGGAGGTTATGAGGGCTACATGACCTTAACTGACATTCCCAAGACACCAAGGCTGGAAATAAATGTTGAGGGCTTCAAGATCAAGTTGGGGAAAAAATTTCCCTTAAGAAAAATCCAACCAAACCATCCACTAACATCCACTATATGATGCATGTCAAATAAATTTCCAAACCATGCATTCAAAAAAGGCTACTAAGTTGTTCCACAACCCAACTCAAGATCAATACAACATTACATGTACACAAAACATCATAGTACACTACAAAAAGAAAAACCAAACACCACTAGCCATGAAACCACCACAGCTCCACACCAAGCTCCAATTCCATGGTCCACCAGGGGATCACAATGCTCCCCTAAAGGAGGGTGATGCCTTACCTTTTCCCACATCAGTGTACAAAACATCTATAAAGACACCATAGTGCCAAAGCGGGGGATGAGTACTAAAACTCAGTAGGATTTCCCCAAATGACTTCCCTACACATGCCACTAGGATAAAACCGTTAGTACATTTATATAAAACTATTTATATATGTTAAATCACAAGTGAAATGATTTTCATAAGCTAACATGCCCTTACCAAGCCATCACACATAAACCAAGGAACCATAGGAAAGCCAACCAAACATACCACAAGCAATCTCATCATTTACTCGTTAGCACAACAAATTCCATCTTTTAAAGCAATGCACAAAAAAGAAACCATAAGACACAAGCGATGGAGCTTCTGTCCAACCCGTTTACCCATTCACACTAAACAATCACAATGGTGGGCCTTCCGCCCAATCTGTTCACGCATTCACTACAAATGGTACTTCACGACCACTACTCATATAGAGGTTCTTTCGACCACTATCCATCCCATTTTTATAGTGAGACATCCCCCCCACTACCATACAACATTTCAATCAAACCAAACCAAGAATAACTTCACCAAGGTCACAAAAACATGCAATAAACTAATTCTAATGCATATCAATCCACTTCAATAAATCACCCATTTATTGAAACCCATTTTCCATGTCAAACCACATTTCACTAAAGAAAACCTATTATTGAAAACCCTTTCCATCATTCATTTTCAAAAATCAACTATATCATCCCATTTTAGAATCTTCATTTTAAAATCCACAAGAAAACCATTTCACCATAAAACACCATTTTTCCCAAAAATCCCCAAAACATCGCCCAAGGGATTTCCAACCACTTTTTTCATAACAATTCAAAATTTATTTTCATCACAAATATTTATTGTAAAAATGAACCACTAGTTCGAACCATGTGGAGTCGACAGAGAACCCACCTACATTTTAGGGTTCTTGAGAAATCATTCCATGAACAACCGCGACTCAAATCCGGCGAACGTACCACCGAAACCTCTCTAGATCTCATTCCCTAAAATCCAAAAGCCTTAATATTAACATCACAGGCAACCAAAAACCAAGATCTACACAATATAGGTGTAGATCTATAAAACCAGGAAAGAGGGAAGAGAATATCTAGAGGAAAACACATGAGAAACAAGAGTAGAGACTTAACGGGGAGAAACCACCTTTAAACCG
The DNA here is from genome assembly GCA_963277665.1 of Viscum album. Lineage (NCBI taxonomy): Eukaryota > Viridiplantae > Streptophyta > Magnoliopsida > Santalales > Viscaceae > Viscum > Viscum album. Next base: position 1,800,014,089 of record OY728127.1, on the reverse strand, counting down.
CCTTGAAACCCCATTTAAACGCTTCCAAATCGAGTGTTAGAGCCACTCCAGCCTTTGGGAACCGAAAATCCCAAGTGATTCATGAGTGGGAGGATGTTTGGGGTCAAATAGGTTAAGACCGAGGGAGCCCAAGACTTATAACACTATTTTTAAATGGCCACACGGTTAACCTGCACGGTTCGGCAAACATTGCACTAACCGTGCGCACGCTACAGCATCGAGATCAACGGTTCGCATGGTTTCCTCACACGGTTTTCCAAACTATGCGCCTGCCGTGTGAAGCCTATTGTCTCCCCATCCACGGTTTCCTGGAGAACCCACACGGTTTCCACTAACCGTTCTCAAACCTTGCACCCCTTTAAAAGCCTCCAACCTCATCCAAATCCATTCCAAACTCCTCCAAAATCTTCACAACTCATCCCATGCACATTAAGCACATAAAAATGCATAAAAAAAGGCTACATATGTCAAACTAGGGGTTCTACAGATTTGGTGTGAAATCACCCAAAAATATGATAATGTGATCATTTCTGGTGCTATATAGATTGTGGTGGATGGTAGGGTTTAGTTACTTTCCGGAGAGGAAAAGATGGAAGAAGAAAAGATGATGAAGAAGAAAGGATTGGTGTGACCTACTAATTCCCGATATGTTTTTTGATGGTATAATAGCGACGAAATTAATTCCCTCTAAAATAATGTTTTCATTCAAAAAATTTTACGGCCGAATTAATTTCGGGTCACAAATACTATCGACTGAAATGTAATTTTCAATTGATTGAATAATCAATCGAAAAATCCCATCATGAATGAATTCCCCGCTATGCTGCGGGATATCCCTCCAAAAATATTTATTACAAATTTATAAATCTATTACAAATATTTAGTATCTGTGACGAAATTCCACCTCCATTCCAAATAGGTGCAATCTACGGACAAATTGCGATGGGAAATTTGTCTATCACAAATGTCACATCGCAAATAATTGAAATTCTTATAGTTTTATCTGTCCCCTCGAGATAATAAATTTTACACGAACAGTAGATATTAAATTTCCCCTAATTATCCATATATTTTTTCATGGATTTTATTATTAGAAAAACCAAATATAATTTTTTACATATAGTGTTTATGTAGATTATTATTTGATTGTATGTATAAATATTGATAAATCTCTATTAGTTATCCCCTAAATTTATTTGATAAGGAAATTTATTTATTTAGATTATTAGATATAAGATGTGATTTATGATGTCCATGAATGGTGGGGAATGATCATTATATTACCCCTTGATGCATCAGCAGGTTATCAAGAGAAAAATTAGTTTTTCAAATTAAAGTGGTTTATACCAGTAGTTTTAGGCCACATTTTGAATGTTCGTGATGATATATGATTTATTATTCCATAATTATTATTCTCATAGATTCTTTATTTCTTACACAATTAAATACACACACTTAGTAGTTGATGTCACCTAATTTTTTTCCATTTCCCCATGAATTAAATATTCATATAATGAATGATATGTAGGGATATATTAAACTGAATAAATATTTAATTGAATGAAAAAAATTATTATGTAATTTTTGTATTCATTTGTAATAAAAGACTAAGATATGTACCTAGTTTACTATGAATACTAAACTCTATTGTCTATCAGGATTTGATTCCTTATAACCATTCCAATTCAATGGTAGTAGACAATAGATTCGAGATCTCTAGGGATGGGTCTCTACACATATACCTAGTACGATGACCATGTGACAGGACTAATGTCCTGTAAAAGGGTAGAAAAAATAAATCATGATATTATTTTTATAATGGTGTTTCCCATTGAGGTATTGTTTTTGACTATAAATAATTATAGTCCCACATATTCTACCCTTGTCATTAAAGGTGTAGAAATATAAGGCTTAGTGGGACTTACACACAATCCCCATTTTATGTAAATTGGTGAATAAAACCCATAAGTGGTAATATATGATTCATATGACATAAAAGGGAAAAATGGGAGAGTTACTTGGGCTTATACATGAGTTAGTATTTCAGGAGAAGTTGTTCCATGCACTTAGAATGTGGTTAATATATTATCTCTCTATCCCGGATGCTATGACATAATGATACTGATTGGTTTATAGAAATGAGCTTCCCAATCATAAATAACCTAGTGTGTGAGTTATTTGAAGGTGTGATTTAGGGAATTACCCCCAAGTGGTGGCCTCTATTTGGGAACAAATAGAAGTATCATAGGGTGACCTATTTTTTTGAGACTATAGCAGTGCCTATACTAAATTACTTAAATAAGATCATGGTTGTTTTTATAGTTATTACAAATAAAAATATGTATGATTTTCCCTAAATATTATATGGTGTAACTTTCAATTTTTCATTGGATTCGTTGAGATATTTGAAGGGAGTGATCAAAATTCGTAGGAATGAAAACTGATACTGATCCCACCTCAGTGTGAGGTGGTGGAGTATCCATGTTATAAATAATATCAGGAGAGAAAATGGTGTTTATTTAACTAATGATGTGCATGGAGGCCTCATAGAGGGTCTCAGTCGATGTACTAGCCTTGTGAGGTGTTGTCTTCAAAATGGGGTTCATGAAATTTGCATTGTGATATGACCAAAAGGAACATTCATTGCATTGTGGATCTATAGGCTCAACCTTGTATTATTAAAACATGTGGCTCTTCCTTGATGAAAACCATAAGATATTTATTTCATTATGATACTTCATAATATTGACAGAAAAAATGGGACTTCCTAAGATAAATCTACCCACTTTTCCCCATTGAGTGCATCATGTAGTGGATCCATGAATGAGGATCTATGAGGTAGGCTTAGAGAGGATAAAATCCTTTTTGAGGGTCTTATTTATATATTCATCATTTACTATATGGATTATCTTCATAAATGATTCAAAATAATGAAAATATAAAATATACTCTTTGAAACGTCACTCCATGATGAAAACATATCTCGAAGATGGTATTAATCAATATATATCATCAAAATATTCTTTTTTATCTCCAATTTTGCATGTTAAAATGGTGTATTTATATGTTAAACTGACTAATTTAATTCTTAAAAATGGTGGAATAAGGTGAGGTTTCATGTGGAAATGATATTGGGTGTAAGTAGAAGGAGCTCATGGAATGACCTTACAATGTAATGAAATTTAACTCTCTAATAATATGAGGATGGTTTCTATTTCAGTTAATGGAAATCATGGACAATCTAAAATGTTCACTCTGACACTTTGTGGTTAGACCCTTCGTGAGGTATTCTCCTTGAGGTTGATGACTTCATGAGGTCAGTTAATGCATGAGAATACCTAATGGTCATGCTTATCAATGTGGTTTCGTTTTCGAGATTTGATTGATCGAATTCCATGATGTTATCCATAGTTGGTTAATTGAGCTCATAATTCATAATTTGAAGTCATAGTGAAATTTATTCTCTTGTTTTTCTTGAAATTAATTCAAAATTAATATGGTTATAAATTTTGATTCGTAAGCCCATTTATGCTATATGACATATCTAATCAAAGACTGTATGAAAAATATGCCATTGGTAATGGGTTATACCCCATAGATTATTTTTTAGGCTAAAAAGTTCTTTTAATTCCCATAATTATTTAAGGCTTTTAAACCTGTTATTAGTTATCAATGAAATTTATTCCCAAATCACTAAAATATGTTGTTACCACTAAACTATGGGAGAATGAAATGTATTTTAGGACTCTCAAACTCCAAGATTGTTATCGTTCATTTGGTACATCAAAATCATAAACTTATTTTTTAGGAATGTTGATCTTTTTAAACTCAAAATCATCTTTTTTGAATTAGTTAGGATTGTGTGGTGTATTATATGGTCATGTGTGTTGATTTTTTTTATTCAACCACCCCTTGAACTAGGTTCATTCAAAATGAAACATTATATATTGTAACATAAATTTATATAAATTTTTAATATAATAGATCATCTTTTGGGATTCTACATCTTTCATAAATGTGGGTGAGTTTCCAATATCTGTTTTGTAGTATAATGATTTTGGATGTTATTGGATGTAATTAATCAACTCAAATTGTTTGGGTTTCCTAGAGGAATAATCAATTCTAATCCTTTGAATTGTTTGAGGAAAATATATAAAATGAATAATTTTTTTGTTTTTAAGAGGATTTTCTATATCAAGGATTCTGTTTTTCAATGATTATTATCCAAACTAAAGGGACTAATATATTAAACTAAAAATTTTCTAAAATTCTATGATAATAAAATATAAATGAAAGTCGATTATCATCAAAATTTGCCATAAGAGATGTCTATTTCACTATATATATATAGAACATGAATCAATGTAGACAATCATCATATAATTGTCCTATCATAGATTAATCTCTTTTTCATGGGAAATTAAAAAGACATACCTTTACAAGAGTCTATTGAAAAAAAATTCATGGTAGATCAAGAGTGGATACCAAAATTATTGATGTTTTCATACCATACAAGAAAAAAATACATAAAAACAAATTGTTCATATCCTAAATTGATAAAATTCCTAAGTTAGATGATTATATCATATAATACAAACAATTCAATGTAGTTTGATTGTCATATAAGAGGGAATTATTGAGTCGTTTAATGTTATGTAATAATGACTATTTTGACTTGGATGATATGGGTGCTCTTATTTATTTAGGAATGATTATTATCATTGAAATAATATCATGATTATAGTGGGGGATATTTTTGGTTCCCTTGAGCATTATATCTACTGATTATATCCGCAAATTTTGTATAATCCACTGAGATAGAGTCCTAGTAGTGGAAAATATAATGTTAATCAGGTTAACCTTTATGACTTGTCTACCTGGTGAGTTTTGTTCCTTCATCCTTATCAAAATACTCAAGAATTATCATTTTCATTAGAGGTTTGTTCATATTGAGGTGAAACTAAAAATTTTATCATGTAAAACCGTTGTATGGTTTCATCCTGTCATGTGAAAAGTATCTTTACATTGACAATTTAAGGTTACACATGATAAAATAGTATAGTTGATGATTAAACTTAATTACCTTTTAAAATAATGTGTGGTAGTTCTCATATATAATTATGTGAATAAATTCAAACATGAATGAAATACCATTACCAAACATGAAAACATACATGGGAAATGGTCCACAATGTTTATGGTAATAGTCCTTAGACTATACGGGGATGATGTTTGTATTTGAAAACCACTAAATGCATGTGTGGGACAACATATCTGACATAGTAAAGAAAAAAACAAATGTGAATTAAGGTTCCATTGGTTATATTGGATATATATGAAAATTGGTAAATTATTATTATGTCCAAAATATTTAACCATTTTGTCATATCATTAAAAGTAAGATGATGTGGAATTTGGTTCATGTGGATATCTTCCAAGTAGATAATCTAGACAGAAGGCCATGGGAATTTTAATATGAATAATAAATTCTTGGATTTCGATATACACTAGAGATTCAAAACTAGGGATGTATGTTATAGAAATAGGATTCCAGAATATTTATTTGAATGAATGAATGATGAAAGATTCATATGACATCAAGTATATTTTAATCCACTTGAAAGGTTGGGTTGTTAGATGTATAAACCATAACATTATAATGTTTGAGTGAATAAACAATTGACACTCGTATGAATATGTTGAGAATTATTCATGTCTCAAAATAGTGGTACATATCATGAAATGGATCATTGGGTTAAGGTTAACCTTTTATCAGAGAACAAAAAATACATAAGAATTTACACCATAGGCCCAATGGCGACTTGGTAATTCACATTCAACGCTGTTGGGGGCTGTTCATTTTGATCCATCTATCAACATGAAGAATATTATAATGTGTTTTGGGAGTTAATTTTATAATTTAAATATCAATTATATAAATTATATTTTGAAAAAATGAACTATTTATGAAAGGTTGAATCACCATAGAGGATATGCCAAAGTTTATTGAACACATTTTGTGGTGATTATATATAACACGTTATTATTGAGTATACAATAACAAGTAGGGTCGATCTAGAAAATGTTATGAAGTAGTTTTACTATGAAATAAATTTAACTCTATCATATATTGATCCAATTTTATGTGAATAATGTTTTTTATCTGTAGTTTTTTCAAGACTAAGGGGAATAGAGAGTATTGATTGAAATTTTGTAGGAACTGGTTTTATACCCTAAACTTTGTGTCCCATATTTGTTCCACACCATATATTTTTTAATCCATGAAGTGGAACAACAGGGTGAATTTATACCGGAATTTTTCTTAGTCCACAAATTATGTTTTTTCAACCTATTACCCTTTGTATCTATTTTCAATTTCAGTTTATGGGTTTGTATTTTAGACCATTATGTGATAATGCTTATGGTCATAGAACTTTACAAATGAAAACATAGTTTATGTTCATTATTAATATGATAAGGTTCACATAGTTTATGTTGATTATGATTGCTCTAGTGATTGTGATAGTCTATAATGAAATGGAATGGAAAACACTAGTGTGAATAAGGGGATTCATACTAATATATGTCATCTCACATGTGAGTGCACACTGTTTATGTTCATGATACATGGACTGTACTATGAATGGGACTAGGGTAAGAGATATCAATGTTAATATATATATTGAAATTAAAATAACAAAACCACACATATTTCCTTTATATATATTTCCATTATATCTCATTATTATAAACTAGGAATGTGAATTTTCTTATATTGTAGAAAATTCAGATCCATAGGGGCTCAATGGATGATCCCATTAATGTGTTATGGTAAGATTTTTTTTGAAATTGAAAAAATGTTAATATATATACACCATATAGATTCCTGAAATAGTAATTTTATCCATGTGATTGTTTGTAGATAAAAAAAATTAATTTACCCTCAATTGGATTTGGAAATTCCATAGAGAAATTGATGTATATATATAAGTCCTATTTATGTTGTTTAATGTCACGTAGGATAAAAATTAATGACTTTATTATAAAATCATGTCATATAGACTTCAGTTTCATAAAGTATTGATCCACATGAAATTTTACATTTTATAAAGGGGTTGAATGGACCTGGTCATGGGAAAAATAAATTTTTATCATCTTAGTATGAAATATATGAAGTGAAATCCGACATTAATGATGTTTTTAAAATAATAAGAGGATGTGGGGGTTTGATTTGAAATTTTAGCTAGGCCTAAGATAAGAGTTATGGGTTACACAATGTATCCCATGTTATATGAATCATGACATAACTATTAAATGGATAAAGGGACAATTTTCTATCATAATATAGGTGACCTGTTACATTTGGACAGGCTATTATAAAAAAACGATAAATACATGAGAGATGAAAATAAAATCTTATGTATATCTTTCTCTTACAATGTATAGGGGTATTTTATTTTTAATTTTGGACACTTGGAAATTCCTTATCCAAAATTGTTATAGTTGTGTGGGATAAACAACCTATAATAGTTTTTCCTATTTTATTGAATATATGTCCAGAAGTTTAATGTCATATTATTAGTAAAATTGGTCAATAATTATAATTTGATAAATCATTGAACAAGTGTTGATGATGATTAATGTGTATATTTTTTTTAACAAAAATGTGAGGTGATCCATATAGAAACATGGGTTTTAAAAATATTAGATGAATGTAGATCCCAGTGTCACAAATACAAAATATCTAGAAGGATAGTTCCCATAGTTTAAATTAATATCATTTGGAATGATGGTCTTTGTGGTTTTGAATCCTATGATATAGAAAAATTTGATATTATAAATTCTCTTATTGGAGTATCTCAACTCAGAAATTTGTTATTACTAACATGTGTATCTCAATGTGAGAAACATGGGTCGTCAAAGAAGAATCACTCCCCTTACGAAGGAGTGAAATAATGGGATATTGTAATATTTCATTGAATTTTGGAACGATGCATGAATTATTTTCATTAATGGTATATGGAACCAATTTAATATTTTGGGTATATATATTGTATATCAATACATATAAGTGTCAAAACATATGGTACTTGGAGACCAGTGGGACTATATTGATCATTATTAATGTAAAAAATCTGGTGTATTACCAACTAAAAAGAGATCATGGGGATAAAGATTTCTTTATTTCATGACCAAAAAACCCTAGTGGTTACTAAGTGGAAATGATGTAAAAGTTCTATTCAACAACATTTTTTATTGATTCCCTTTGAGATCCATAAATCTCTTTTTTTTTGAATGGATAAACAAATTGGAATAACTCAATGAAATGAGATTCAAAGTGGATTTTTCTTACATAGAGTATGTATATTTTTGTAGAATTTGAAATTTAAAATATTAAGTTGGTTTATGAAGAACAATATATTCAGGATTTGTTCAAAAACCCTAATCGTTAAGCCCCCATGTATTTAAGACACTCTTCTGGTGAAAAGATAAAGGATAAAATAATTTAATATGTAGTATGTTAAAGGGATGATCAAATCAACATGAATACATAATATCATGTAGTTTAACATCATTAGACAAGAACATGGTTGTTTGGATGTTTATGGTCATGTGACAAGGACTTAATGTTGTGTAGGATTACATAATGTACTAAGGAATCAAAAAATATTTTTTTACTAATATTTGGGATCTAGGACCCACAATATATGTTAGGGGATAAGGAATAAACCGACAAAGTGTACGTACAATATATATATTCATAGTTATTTCTCATATATAATGATGAATGTATTTTTTTTTATTTTTCAGTATAAGAAAATAAATATAAATGATATTGCCTTCTGAGTCACATGGGTCTATCCCTCATGTAAAATGATTATAATGATTTATAAAATTATCCATAGTAAGTATGTTTAGGGTCATTTAATGGGGACCAAGGTGTAATGTATTTTATGATTATAAAACAAGGAGTGGATTCATGTAGTATTTTGTCATGTGGTGATGATGTGTTCTATAATGATTAATGTCATGGAAAATGGACTTGTGTCTTCAAGTTTAACATCATGTGATGTGGAAAAACATAACAAGAATATTATGGTGGTATGATGAGGACCATTACCATTAAATGTATTTTTATCATGTAAGGATGACTACGATAAATTTAAACTACATGAAATGCGATCATTTTCTGGTTATTCATCAAGATATGACGAGGATAAAAATTCCATGAAATTAATTATCATATGATGATGGAGACATGTATTGTTGTTAATACTCATTGATTATGAACATATATTTCATACAGTTTAATGATAAATGACTAGAACCAACATGTGAAGATATTTTCACATATATATAACTCATTATAAAGGGAAATATGGGTCTCATATCAAATGAATGTTATCAAGGGACCTAACGCAGATGAAGGGATAAAATGGTAGAATGAAAAAATAACTCTGATGTGGAATTCTCATATATACACTATAGAGAAGATTTTACTATCAGATGAACAATAGTGAATGTGATATCCCAAATAACAAAAATATGTCCCTAATGAAATAGAAATTGTGCAGGATAAAGGATCTTGAATAATGAAATCCAAATAGAAACCTCCCCAATTAGATCCAACTCAAATGTTATATAGATGAAATGGTTGTTTCCTAGATCTGAGCCACATAATTAGGAACCTTACCTGACTAGTGAATCCAAACAAAAAGGGATTTCTCATATTCTACTATTGTATTATTGATGAATCTAATGTGGTGTTGGTTTATATACAAAGATATGGAAATCATTTTGAGAAATGGGTCCACAATAATTTGGGATCTGAATGTAGATATGTTCTTATAGGATGAAATAAATGTGTTTCTTTGATTAATTTAATTAGTTTAGGAAAAAATTTCATGTTGTTTAATATATTGTGGCAAGGATGTCAAACCATAAAATTTATCATAATGTGACATGGAATTTATCCTTTTTTATTTTCAACGAGAGAATTAATTGGTCTTTTAGCACCCCCAGTTTCAGTTATGTAACCCTTGTTTTATGATTTTTAAGTGCATGATGTTTTTGGGAGATGTTTTGGGAAAGTTTGGGATACATTTAAAACGTAAAAGGGCAGAATGTGGGGTCGCATGGGCTGCGCATGGTTTGCCAAACTGTGAAAAAGCCGTGTAGGTGGTGGTCTCTTGGACAGGGGAGAGTTCACGGTGTGCACACGGTTTGGGAAAACCGTGCGATAAGGCCTTGCGTGAAGGATGTCCAAGGCAAAAGCTAACGCACGGTTATCGCACGGTATATGAAACCGTGCAGACTAAATATGTGGCCACTTAAAGATAGATCCTAAAATTGTGGGTCTAACTCGTTTTGCCTTTAATTGCCTTGATTAAACCACCTAAGATGCTCTAACTAGGGATTACTCTCCCTTGAAGGTTGGAAGACTTCTCTCAAGAATTCCGGAGGCGATTCGAATGGTTCTCTTGGCGAATCGAAGACGGATTCTTAAGGTATGTGATGGTTCTTGATCGTTTCTTAGATCTACTTAGATCTACTTCTCCTCTTCTCTCATTTTCTTAGATCTATGCATGTTATGGGTAGATCTAAGGGTTTGGATTCCAAATATGAAAAAATTTGGTCTTGTTTGTGTTAGGAAGAGTGATATTAGGAGTATTCTTGGAGTTTTGACCCGGCGTTCTTGAGCATTCTTCGTCCGTTTCTTTGTTTTTCCCTTTTTGATATGGTAGGAGGCTTCACTCTCGACTCCTCTTGCTATAAATGATTTTTCTTAGTTTCAAATTGTCTTATTTGAATGAAATTGATTGTCAAAGGCATGTAATAAATCTTTTTATTGATGATTTATGATTTCAGTGAAATTGTGAAATCTTGGTGCATTTTTGTACAAAGTGATTTGTCTTCATGAATTAAAAATGATCATTTTAAATTGTGGGTTTGCTGAAATTGGAAATGGTTTTCAATATAATGTTTTTTATTGAAAGGTTGGTTTTTTCATGATTATTGGTATTGTGTGGCGTGTGTTCATATTTCATTGTATGTGGCTTGTTTGAAATATGACCATGTGCTCGGTGCCAAACGTTTAATGGCACATGGTGACTTATGTATGAGGCTTGGTTGAAATATGACATTGTGCTCAATGCCAAAGGTTTAATGGAACATGAGGAAAAATTACCTTGTGATGACTTGGTAGATCGACGAGAAACTACTAATGAGTATGGAACTTCCATAATGTAGCATGCATGGTTGATTTCATGGGTTTTTGAAATGGTTGAAATGCCAAAAGGGTAGGTTTGTTAAATGGTTTGAAAGTTCATTTGGTTATTTTTCTGGAAAAAAAACTTGTTGTAAAATTGGTTTTGATTTCTCTTGGAATGCCTTTGGTGGTGATTGGTTTTGGAAGTTGTTTATATTTAGTTATAAACTATTATTGTGAAAATGATTTATATAAACTGTTTTTATATAAATGTTGTTATCTCTTCTATCCTAGTGGCATGAGTGGGGAAGTCACTGGGTGAAACCTACAGAGTTTTATACTCACCCCTGCATTGGCACTTTGGTGCTTTTGCAGATGCTATTTTCCGGGATATAGATAAATGCAAAGCATCTCATTACTAGTGGTTGGTGGTGATGCTTGGGAGAGGTTGTGGACCTTGGAGTCTGTGGAGCACGGAGTCGTTGAGTCTCTTGAGAGTCTTGGGTTGTTTATCTACTGTGCATTTGTTACATTGTTTAGTCTACCGCTGTTGTGTACATTTAAGTGGTTCTTATAAATGAAGTTGTTGATGTTGTATTTCATTTATTCTGGCTTCATGTAGTTATGTTTGGTTTTGGTTGGATGGTTATGGGTTATATCTTAAAGGGTATATCGTCCCCCACTTGTATTTGAAATCCTTCGGAATTTATTGCCAGACTTTGGTGCATTTGGGATGTCTCTTAAGTCCAAGTAATTATTTGTTTTATTCTCAAGACAATGATGAATTGGAGGGTGATTAAAAATGGTATTAGTCTTGCTCGATACAAATGGTATCATCTCGTTCGGTCCTTGCCATACAAGTAGTTATTGATGTTCTTCATCTTGGAGTTGGAATTCCTTCTTGTCTATTCCTGGGATTGAAATCTTAGGAAGGAGTAGGATTGTCGGAACTGGAAATGTATAGCATAAAAGGACGTAGCTAACCCATTTATGCTGAACATCATGTTACCAGGAAGTTGGGTTCATAAGTGTTTGAAGACACTTCTAGAATGTTGAAAATCTCATTGTCATGGGTTTATCCAATGAGATAGGCATAACATGCATGGTGGAGGAATGACTTCCCACTAGGATTTCCTATCTCATGGTGAGGAATGACACATTATTGTGTGCAAATATGTAAATTTTTGAAAAATCTAGATTTGATTTTAAAATGAACGATTTTGAAAAGTGGATATTTTGTGTATTTTGGAAATGGTTAAATTTTCAAAACAATGCATAATGTTTTCAAAAAAAATGGTCGAACATGGAACAAGCTGGGTTGTGAGAAAAACAATGTTTTGATAGTATATGTGATGGAAATTTGAAATTTTAAGCCATAAATTTCTAGAGAGTGAGATTGACAGAGATTGTTATTGGTTTACAAAAAGGCATCTAGTAGGCATCGTCGAAACCAACCAGAAGAAGCGGCAGAGAATGTTGTTGTACCACAACCACGCATGAAACAAGAGTGGGTTCACATTATTGTCCAAGATTTTAAATCTTTGGATACAGGGAACCAGAGGAATGAACCAAGTCACGTGGATCACACAATCCAGTTCATGAATCAGAATCCACATTACTTTCGGGGTGATGCTGAACCCAAAAGGCGGAGGTGTGGCTAAGCAGGATGAATCAAATATTCAATTTCATCGGAACACCAGTGGAGCTGAAATTAATGCTTGTGACCTATATGCTCGAGGATCTTTCACGTCAGTGGTGGTATTTAGCGGTGCATGCTAAATTGGACGAAGGACTTACATTGGGGGATTTTGAGGAATTGTTCACCAAAAAATTCTATCCTCACACGTACAAGATCCAAAAAATGATGTACTTTTTCAGATTGAAACACCAGAACCTCTCTGTCATAGAGTATGCAGCTAAATTCATGCATTTAGTGTGTTTTGCACCAGAGGTTGCGGTGACTGCATCGTTAAAGGCACGCATATTCGAATCGGGCTATGTAAGGAGATTCGATCGAATATTGTGGTGCTCTATATCATGGATTATACAGAAATGGTGAACATAGTTATGGTTGCAGAACATGATATATCTAGATCAATAGGAAGAGGCATGATGATACCCATGGGAATGGGTGGGAACTCTAATGCTGAGAACAAGCGGAAGAGGGACACCTACTTCTAGGGAGGAAGTGTCAATCAGAACCAGACGGTGGGATCAGTAAACCTTCCTCCATGACCCCTGATCATAGATGGTTGTTTTCAATGTGGCTCTTTAGATTACATGAAATGAGAATGTACAACACCGCCGAGAGCATGCCACAACTAAAACAAGATGGGGCATCTTTAGCGATACTGTCGCAGTTCTCCCATGTCAGGTGCTCGGGAAAATTCTCAGGTGTCGCAAGCATCTTATGCTTCGATAGGACGAGGATAGTAGAATCAGTTGTGTCAGCATAATAGAGCTATCCATGGTGATTTTCAGAATACTATGACCCCTCAACCTTGGAAATATCTACAAGGCAACAAGGAGAACAGTGCAGTGATGAATCAATTGTATGGAGCTGAGAAGATAATGGTAGATGATTAGGCTCGACCATCTACGGTGAGAGGAATGATTCTTTTAAATTCTTCCCTTGTGCAAGTGTTGTTTGATACTGGTGCATCAAATTCCTTAATTTCTTCTCATTCTGTTGACTTGCTATGTTTAAAACTGAAATTGATGACTTCTGTCTTAAAACTGCAAACTCCTCTTGGTGAAAGAGAATATCAAGCCTTCATGTTTAGAGCATGTGATATAACTGTTGATGGATCATAGCTTAAATGGGACTTCTCCTTGTTGGATATGGATTTCCATGATGTAATCCTGGGTATGGATTGGTTGACAATGTTTAAGGCTCACAACAACTATTATATGAGAACAATTATTTTCATGACTGAGGACGACATCGACCATCTCATTAGAAGTGAGAGGATGGTAAAGAAATGTTAAAAATGCTTCTTGAAGCCAATGGTGGGAACGATATCTCACCAGTTTGTAGCGTTGAACTTGGTATCAATGGAAGAAATTGAGGGAGATAGTTTTCCAGCTGTGGTGGATCAATTTCCAGACATATTTCCCAAAACCTTCTTAGGGTTACCACCAATAATAGAAGTGGAGTTTTCGATTGATCTCCTTCTGGGGACCCGTCCTATTTCCCATCCTTCTCATAGGATGGAACCAATAGAGTTACGAGAATTGAAAGTGTATTTAGAAGAGATGGAAAGAAAAGGTTTCATTCGTCCAAGCGTGTCCCTGTGGGCAGTGCCATTTTTGTTCATGAAGAAGGCATATAGAACTCTATGGTTATGTGTCAATTATCGTAAACATAACAAAGTTACGATAAATAATAGATACCCACTTCCACGCATTGATGAACTATTTGATCAATTGAGTGGAGCTCAGTGGTTCTCTAAGATTGACCTACGGCCAGGATATCACCAGTTGCGAGTTCAGAAGGAGGATATTTCAAAGACACCCTTTTGAAGCAGATATCTCCACTACGAATTTTTAGTCATGCCTTTCGGTCTAACGAATGCACCAGTGGTCTTCATGGATTTCATGAATTGGATTTTTCAGCAATATCTGGATTTCTTTGTTGTGGTGTTTTTGGCCGATATCTTTGTGTATTCAAGAACAAGGGCTGGGCATGAGCAACACTTGGCGATAGTGTTGGAAATATTGAGAGACCATTAGTTGTATGCCAAATTATCAAAGTGTAATTTTTGGATACAAGAGGTATGATTTTTGGGCCATGCTATTTCTGAGAAAGGTGTTTTAGTGGATCCAAAAAAAATAGAATCTGTTCTTTCTTGGAAACCGCTGAAGAATGTCTTTGAGATATGCAGTTTTCTCGGTCTAGCTGGTTATTATTGACGCATTGTGTGTGACTTCTCAAAGATAGCTTCACCTAGGACAACATTTAATTAGAAGAATGTTCCATTTCAATGTACTGAGGAATGTCAGAGATCTTTCCAAAATTTGAAGCTCTGCCTTACATCAGCACCCATCTTGATTTTTCTGAAATGAAGACTGGGGTATGTGGTGTATTGTGATACTTCAGGACCAGGGTTGGGCTGTGTTATCATGCAAGGAGACCATGTTGTTGCTAATGGTTCAAAGAAATTGAGGGTTCATGAGAATAATTACCCAACACATGGCATGGATTTAGCTGTGGTCGTCCATGCCTTGAAGACATTGAGACATTATCTATTTGGTGAAAAATTTACTGTGTTCATGGATCACAAAAGATTGAGACACATTTTCACACATCGAGATTTGAATCTGAGGCAGATAATATGGATGGATTATCTTCAAATGTTTGACATCGACTTGATGTACACACCAGGTAAGGGTAATTTGGTGGCCGATTCATTAAGCAGGAAGTCATATACTCAGTTGGAACAGGAAGCATCAAATAAATGGAAGTTGATGTCGGTCTTAGACAACATGCTTGTGGAAATTTAAAACCGAGAGGATGTTGTGGTTTTCTTTTCATCTACGTTCGTTCCTGATTTGATGGAAAGGGTAAAGGAGGCACATACATCCGATGTGGAATGTGTAGTGATGAGTTCAAAACTCAATGGTGGGGAGACCATCGTTGGCTGGAAACTGGATGTTGGTTCATTGTTGTGTTTTAGAGATCAGATGGTGGTACCTATGGTTTGTCAGGAAAAACTCCTTCATGCTTACAACCATTCGTGATGGGATGTACATCTAGGTACACAGAAGATGTATAGGGCATTGAAGGCACAGTTTTGGTGGAAGGACATGAAAAGAAAAGTGGTTGAGTTCGTCTCACGATGCTTAAATTTTCACCAAATTAAATAAGAACATCAGAGGCCAGTAGGTATGTTATATTCTTTACTTATCCTTGTGTGGAAATGGGATCGGATAGAAATGGATTTTGTTACAAGTCCTCCATGAACGGTCCAAAAACATGATGCCATTTGGGTGATAGTGGATCTTATGACCAAGTTGGCCCATTTCATCCCTATTCGTGAAACACATACAGTGGAATATAATTCAAAAATATATATCCGGGAAGTGGTATAGAGACATGGTGTACTAGTGTCTATCGTCTCTGATTGAGATCTGAGGTTCACATCTCGTTTCTGGAAATCATTATAGTAATCCATGGGGACTCAGTTGACTATGAGCATGGCGTATATTCCTCAGACGGATGGGAAATTCTAGCGGATGATACAATCTTTTGAATACATGTTGCGGGCTTGTCTAATGGATTTTTCTGTATCGTGGGAAGATCATGTGCCTTTATTAGAGTTATATATAATAACAGCTATCAAACCATTATACGCATGGCTCCCTTTGAAGAATTTTATTGTCTTCCTTGCCGTTTTCCAATATGCTGGGTGGAAACAGGTGAGACATCACTAGTTGGGCTGAGCCATGGTCAAGAAACAATGGAGAAGATCCAGTTGATTAGGAAGCAGATGGAGATGGCACAGAGTCGTCAGAAATCATATGAAGATCATCGTCGCAGACCATTGTCGTTTGTTGTGGGTGATCATGTCTTTTTGAGAATCTCTCCAACACTTGAACATCATCGTTTTAGGAAGAAGGTTAAGTTATCTCCTCGATATATATTCCCTTTTGAGATACCATAATAGGTTGGAAAAGTGGCGTATCAATTTGCATTACAACCATGGTTCAGTGCAGTGCATAAGGTGTTCTATGTATCTTAGTTGAAGAATTATCAGCCTGATCCTGACCATGTGATCAGATGGGATAACGTTGACCTAGAGTCAGATGCTTCGTTGGTACATATCCCAGTGCATATTGTGGATAGGCAGGATAAAGTCTTACATGGAAAAATCATCAGTCTAGTATGGGTTTTGTGGCAACATGGTCAGATTCTGAAGGAGACATGGGAACACGATAATGAAATGAAAGAGCAGTGGCCCGAACACTTTCAGGCATGCGATGGTTTTCTACTTTCTGAGGACGGAAAGGCAAATGGTGGAGAGAATGTAGTACCCTCTATTTATGGTATGTAACCCTTCTTTTATGCTTTTTATTTGCCGGATGTGTTTGGGATATGTTTGGGGAATGTTTTGGAGATTTTTATAGCATAAAAGGGAAAAATGTGGGGACGCACGGGCTGCGCACGGTTTTCCAAACAGTGTGGAAGCTGTGTAGGTGGTGGTCTCTTTGACAGAGTAGAGCACAGGGTGTGCACATAGTTTGGACAAACTGTGCGATAAGGCCGTGCATGAAGGATGTCCAAGGTAGAAGCTAACGCATGGTTAGCGCACAATTTATCAAACCGTGCGGACTAACAGTGCAGTCACATAACGTTAGATCCTAAAATTGTGGATCTAACTCATTTTTACTTTAATTTCCTTTTTTAAACCTCCTAAGCGGTGCTAACTCAGGATTACTCCCCCTTGAAGGTTGGATGACTTCACCCAAGCGTTTTGTAGGCAATTCGAAGGGTTGTTTTGGCGAATCGAAGCCAGATTCTTACGGTATTTGTTCGTTCTTGATAATTTCGTAGATCTACTGAGATCCACTTCTCCTCTTCTATCATTTTCATATATCTACACCCGTTATAGGTAGATCTAACGTTGTGGATTCCATATATGACACGATTTGGTCTTGGTTGTGTTAGTAGGAGAGATCTAAGGAGGATTCTTGGATTTTTGACCCGGTGTTCTTGACCGTTCTTCGTCTGTGGCTTGGTTTCACCCTTTTTGTTAAGGTAGGAGGCTTCACTCTCGAATCCTCTTGCTAGAATTTATTTGGATTAGTTTCAGATTGTCTTATTTGAATGAAATTTATTGTGAAAGGAATGGAATAAATCTCCATTAGTGATGATTTATGATTTGAGAGAAATTGTGAAATCTTGGTGAATTGTTGTGAAAAGTGATTTGCCTTCATGAATATAAAATGTTGATTTTAAATTGTTGGTTTGCAGAAATTGGAAATGGTTTTCAATAAAAGGTGTTTTATTGAATGGGTGGTTTTGGCGTGATTATTGGTATTGTGTGGTTTGTTTTCATATTGCAATGTACGGGGTTTGGTTTAAATAGGACCTTGTGCTCGGTGCCAAACGTTTAATGGAACGTGGTGACTTATGTAAGGGGCTTAGTTGAAATATTACCTTATGATCGGTTCCAAAGGTGTAATGGCACATGAGGAATAATTACCTTGTGACGACATGTTAGATCGATGACAAACCGCTCATGAGTATGGAACTGTCATAATGTAGCATGCATGGTTGATTTCACGGGTTTGTGAAATGGTTGGAAATGCCAAAAATGGAGGTTTTTGAAATGTTTTGAAAGTTCAATTAGTTATTTTTCTGGAAAAATAACTTGTTGGAAAATTGGTTTTGATTCCTCATGGATTGAAATTGGTGATGAATTGTTTTGGAATTTTTTTATATTTAGTTATAAACTGCTTTTGTGAAAATGTTTTATATAAAATGTTTTTATATAAAGGTTTCTAACTCTTCTATCCCTGTGGCATGAGTAGGGAAGTCACGGGGGGAAAACTACTGAGTTTTATACTCAACCCTGCCTTGGCACATTGGTGCTTTTGCAGATGCTGTTTTCTGGGAAAAACGTAAAGGCCAAGCATCTCATTACTAGTGGCTGGTGGTAATGCTTGGGAGATGTTGTGGAGCTTGGTGTTTGTGGAGCACGGATAAATGGAGTCTCTTGAGAGTCTTGGGTTGTTTATCCATTGTTCATTTGTTACATTGTTCTATCTTCAGTTGTTGTGTACTTTGATGTGGTTGTTAAAAAAGAAGTTGTTGATGTTGTCTTTCATTTATTCATGCATCATGTACTTATGTTTGGTTGTGGTTGGTTGGTTATGGTTTATCTCTTAAAGGGTAAATCATCCCCCACTTGTATTCGAATCCCTTCGCCATTTATTGCCAGCCTTTGGCGTCTTGGGGATGTCTCTTAAGGCCATGTAATGACTTGTTGTATTCTCAAGACAATGATTAATTGGCGGGTCATTACAGGTCTCTATGGATTTTGGTATGATTTTTCTAGACCATTATAATCGAAGTAATCAATGAAAACCTATAAAATATTTTGATTCATTCTCACATTCATTATCAAGTTGTTAAGTTAAAATAATATATATCAAGCATGAGTGGGAAAATGGATTTTATATTATCATATTGTTTATCATCAAAAAATGAGGATGGACATGTAATGCAGTTTATATCTATACAACAAAGAATTGGTGAGTATTTTTTCATGGGATTAATAAAAATATGATTAAACAAAAATCATTATAGTTTGGAGTTGTAGTTCAAGATAAAAAGTAAAGGTATTTGGATTTTGTGTGTGGTTAGACCATGTTCAAGAATTCATGAGTAAAAATATGACATGTGTGGATAAAAATCAAGCCATACATGGTTTAGATGAGAAGGACTCAAAATAGTTCATAATTATATATGAGTAGTGGGAATTATTAACATTTATATGATGGAAGAAAATGAGAACATGTCACAATGATTAATACATACATTGAAGTGTTAGATTAACCATAAAATCTATGGTTGGGTCACACATTTTTGTCCAAATGTGTCTTATATCTTATAATTATAGGAAAAAACATTAATACTTTTTCGAAAAAAATATTAGAGGCTATTATATTTCAATATAGATATACCCCATATGCAATAAAGAAGAATTGAAAATGACAGGAGACCTAGATTTGGAAGAAAGAAACCCTAATGTGGATGAGATCTTGATTCCATGATTAGATAATATATCATAATCATAGTATAAGGGTATTAAATAAATCTAATATTGAACTGGAAAAATAGTACACTAGAAACCTTATATGCAATGATGAATTATATGTAAAAGGGATAGCTAGTCCAAAAAATTGAATATGTTTCATGAAGATTAATTTAATATATCAGGGAAAAAATACTAGTAGTTATGATTCATACCACAAGGACATCAGACATGATTTTTACATTATTCCATCAGGATTGTATACTCTACAATTTATAGTTGTTTAGAAAATACAATAACATCGTTATATTTAATTTCATGAGAAAAGTATTTTGTGAGCAGAATTGAAATTATGGAATTTATTTCTCTTATAAATGTGTAATCATTATTAGGGTAATGTAATAGAGTCGATGAGTATGATGTTAAACATATTACTATGATGATTTTTCAAATACGTTTTATGTTATGAATAATGGACTTTTTTAACCACATGTGGATTAATTATGAACTTGTGAACCTGGAGTAAAATCCACATGGTTTATGGATGGTCCTTGAATATAAATTATAGGGATCACTATATAACCAATGGTTTGTGAATCAAGATATATATAGTTCATGACAAATTTTAGTGTAATCGTAAATTGGTAAAGTTGTTACGTGAATGAAGAAGAATCAAACACTATGATAAGTGAATGCTTTGTTCCTGCTCTCATGTATGAATCTACATTAGATGCTCTTATATAGACCAAGCTCATAAGTATGTGGTGTATTTTTTTATATATACATCCATTGAATAATATAGAATTATCCATTCAATTGAGGGGTTTTACACAGATCAGGTTCTCATGTATGGAAATATAGTTGTTAATGTTTTGGAACTCTATGTAGTCTATAGCCTTTTAGGATGGACCATATCATGTAGTAAAATGACCTATTGAATCGTTGGTATTTTTAATAATTTAGATTCTTGTATCATGGAATTATGTTACAAAATTAAATTACATGCAACGAGGAAATCATTATGTAGTTTATTTTCATTTTTAAGGATATGGGTCAAATAAGATTCAATCTAGAACCAAACAAGATTTATATAACAATGGAATTCATCAAGTGAGGATAATTTGTACCCTTTATTGATGATTTTTTATCATTGATAATGGGTTACACTTAATACCCCTTTTTCATCACATCGAAAAATGTCACCATTATCTAACCTTTCTTTTGAATTAATAAAAAGTAACCTTTATCAGCACATTTTTTAGCACTGATAAAGGATCTGATCATGCTTTCCAGTCCAAAATCGAAAATGAACTGGTCAAGCCACACCATAATAGAGTATACTTTCATATCATAAGATCAAATGTATTATACAAAGATGGTATCCTGCATACACTTCCCACACATTTCTATATGGAATCCTTAATTAGACCACAGATGATGATGCCCACTCTATGCATATCTTGAGCCTTACCCCACACTCATACATATGGTCTGGTCCAAAACGACACAAACCACTACCATTCCCCATTTTTTCTACTAAAAAATAAGTATAAAAAATATTTTAAAACTGAAAATTTTGAAAAAAATTAAATTAAATTGAATAAATTGAATAAATTAGTAGAAATATTTAAATTATTATTAAGTAAATAAATATTAAAAAATTTAATATATATATATATTGAAATTATCAATTTTAGCGAAATAAATATATTAAAAATAGATATATATAGACAATAAATTATATAATTAAAAAAATCAATATGAGTAAATTTTATCAAACATTAAAAATAATTTAATTAAATAATTTTATGAAAAAATAACTACTTAAATATAAATAAATATAATTTATAAATATTATTAAATACTAGGTTTCAAATTTAGATATATACAATGAATAAATTTTAATAATTAAACAAAATATTTAAGAATGAGTAACTTAAAAAATAATTAAATAATTAGTAATGAAATATTTATTACTCATAATGAATAAATTTATGAAATATATATTTGAATTGTAAATAGTAATAAAAAATTATATTATATAAAAAATGAAAGTGTAATGAAATGTAATAATTAAAAATGTATTAATGTTTTATTCATTTTTAATGGTTTATAAATCATAATTATTCCATAATATGATTAATAAAGAAATAAATTCATATATATAAATATATAATATTTTATAACATATGATTTTTACAATAGAAAAGATTTATTCTTATATTAGAAAAGACATATATTTATTGAATAACAGTTTATAAATAAAAAATAATATTAAGTAAAAATATGGACTAATTAAACTGATTAATGGAAATAAATGGGATGTAATTTTATTTTTAAATTTAACATAAAAAAATTTGTGTTATATTGATTTCAAACATACATATATGTAATTAATGTATTTTTATATTCAACACACTCAAAACTATAATCGTAATTAATGAAATGTTAAATAGAAACACATAAATATAATATTTATGTATTTTATTGAAATTTTAGTTTTAACTTTTGAATTTAATTTAATAACACGACACATTTAAAATATAATTTCATTATCTATAAATTTAATTAATTTATTTTTAATATTATTATAGTAAGTTATTACTTAATCCTTTTTAATATATATTTTTTAATTTTTTTTTCTAATTAAATAATTTTCTAATGTTTATTTATATATTTTTAGTTATAATTATTTAATATTTTCTTTATGTATTAATCATTATATCAATTAATATCCATATTTTGTTATTAATTTACATTTAATTAAAAAACAAATCCATTATTTCAATATTTTAATGTGTAATCATTTTTAAAAATTCAATCACATTTATTTTTAACATGAATAGATTGAGGATTATGCATCACTGGGTAGGAACTCTCTTAGAATAAGTTATTTCCTTCTAAAGGATGATAATTTGTTGATGTTTCATGGCTTGTTTCATAGGTTTTCATTTATTTGGGAGGTTTACAATAGAGAATGGGTTCCAATCAGTGAAGGTTTTTTTATTTCTTGCATCCCTATAATGATATCATGATTGAAGCATTGATTCTTCAATCCATTTACATAATGTTGAGCACTATATGGATCCATGAATAGAGTCAGAATTTTGACTCATCATTTGTTTAGAATACATTTCAACATTTCTATATAATGATTCATGGGATTAATTAGAACCTTCATCATCTACAGATAATAAATGATATTTCAACTGTTATTGGTTTCCAATTTAGACAAAACAATGAGATTGAGAAATTTTTGTTAGGTCACTTTTCATGACTATTGGTAGAGGATGACCTTAGAACCACTCTTATTGATAAGGTCATCCTTTCTACTATGAATGATGATCTTTATCTGAGTATTGATTTTGAGAAGTTATTGTTATTTTGTTAGGATTGTAACATTATTGGACACTCAGATATGGGATTTCAAATGAATATTACTGATGATGTTTTTCGTTAAAAAGGGATCCCCATAAGGGACTTTAAGAAGAAGTAAATAAGGGATCATATATAGGGTAAGTCAAGGAGTGTGGTTATTGATTCATGGACTTTATTGGACAATAATTAGTGGTGGTTCAACTGTTTTGAAGGTTCAGACCCCTCCATGTAGTGTGAATATTAACACCCCTTTAGGAAATGGATTACCTATGTATCGGGATGCGGGATTTGTAGTGGATGAGGGCTTGTAGGTTGGGAAAGAGACTATGAAGGATAATTCCCCTCTTGGTAGTGTTCATGACATAAACCATCCATTTTTTAGATTGCCTAGTGATCAAGAGGGGGTATTATCAGTGACTATGAGAATTTATCTTAGAGTTGTTATCTGAAACAAGACAGATATTGCAATTGATATTGAAGAAACCACTGAAAACATTTCTCTTGAGGACATTTTATAAGCTGATGTTGACCACGATCAATGAAAAAATTTAACCAATAGAGATATGAAATACAAATTGGTTGGTGGAAATTTCATTTAGCTAATCACATCAATGATACATAAGACACTTCAAACTATTTCTAGAGAATTATGGATTATTTATTTCCAATGGTTGGACTATGTTGATGAACCCCATTATCTTGCTCGAGAAGTGAGGTATGGGGTAAAATTTTGGGTGATAAGATTTTTCCTCTTCTTGTTCCTACATTGCAGGTTAACTCTCGATACATCCTTGAACATTAGTTTCATTGTAATATTTCTAAAAAAGCAGGTGATGTTTTGGATTCTAGCATAGAAATAGTGAAGGTGGCTTCTATGAAGGATGTCATTGCCTTTCCAGACAATAGTACATGTTCACTTAATTTTTCATATATCATGAATAGATCTAATATTAAATAAATTTTTCACTTATAATTTGTAATATCTGTAGATGAGGAACTTATCTTTGTCATCGACATTTCAGGTATGTTAATAGGTTATGATCTTAATGCATCTACCTTTAAGGATGACTTACTAGGTGAAATTGAGTCTCATGACATAGAATCTTTATGCTAGGATGAATACAATCGTAATTAGATGAATCCAACGTAGTGGATGAGGGGAAGACATTGGAGAGGTCTGGGTGGCTAATGAAGGAGTGGATCACATAGGAGAAGCTGATTAGGGTTCTATTTGGGATTGGTGGATGTGTTTTTCCCACATTGTTATCATTGCAACTCCCTACTCTCTTTCCATTGTATTTCATTTTCTATAATAAATTTTTTGATACTATGGATTTTATTCCATCGTTCGCTCCGTTTGAGTAAACATATAAATATTAATTTTTATTTAATTAATTATATATTTATAAATAAATAATTATATAATTAAATAATTAGAAAATCATAATAGATATATTTAAAAATGGAAAATATTTACTATATTTACATTTATATTTAAATTTATATTTACACTTATGTTTATATATTTTTATTATATATGTAATTCTATAAATATGTATACTGATATAAATATATATATATATTATTTTCCAAAAAATATTTATATTATAATAATAAATTAATTATATATTTAATTAACTACCAAATTACAATAAATATATTAAAATAATGAATATATTTACAATATGTATATTAATATTTATATTGAAATTTAGAGATATTTGATATATATATAATTATATAAATATATATAATGATATAAATATGTTTATATTTATAAATTTATAATAAATATATTAAAATAAATAATATATTTACTACAAATATATTTAGATTTATTAAATATATATAATAATATATATCTATATATTCTGATATAATCATATATATAACATTTAATTAACCATTTAAAACATATTTACAAATGTATTTATTTATAAATATAGATATATAAATTTATTTTTAGTATATTTATGAAATTATATATTTATAAATAAATTTATATATATATTAAAAAATTATTAATATTATTATAAATAATTAATTATAAAAATATAATATATTGATTTAAATAATTTATATATTTAATTTATTTGTTAAATATCTGTATATTTAATTTTATGAATATATATAAAGATATATATATGTTTAAAGTCATGTAATAATATTTATACATATATTTACAAATATATTTATATAAAATTATAATTATAAATCCATTATCGGTGATAATATTTTAGAACTAATAATGATTGCTTTTAAAAGTTCTTATTTAGCACTTATAAATGGTATCTTTATCTATGATAAAAAATTTGAAAAGATAACTATATCTTTTAGTTCTAATAAAGATATATATATTTATTAGCTTTAATGAAGATCCGATGAATATATATTTTATCGGGGCTTGTGATTTTATTTCCGAAAAAAGTTATCATTATCATCATTTTTTGGGAAGCCCTGATATAATAATCACTAATTTTTAATGATCCATTATTTAATCAATTTTAGTTATTCCTTTCATACTATTATATAATTCCACTACTGCCAACGCATCCCATAAAAATTCTTACAGATGAATCAAGCCTCAAATCAATGGTTTGTTATTTTTTTCTCATCCTCTTTAGTTTCAGGATTGATCTGGTTCAACGAAAAATTTGGGTTCCTTAGGAATTTTATGTCTAGAATAAAATCTTCCTCCTCCATTAATATTAAAAATTCTTTATGGATTCATCTCTGATTTGGATATGGGAGGTTCCAACTTCTTCTCATCTTCATGTTATTTCATTTTTCCTTATTTTTTTCAGTCTCTTCCTCATTGCACACACACTAGGATGAACTCTTAGGGTTAATGGATTTTTATTTTTTTGTGTCTTTGATTTATATGGCATGTGATCTTCCCATGGGGACATTGCCTCTTTATTAGTTCTTAAATCTGTAATTTAAAAACCATATATTTCTTCATGATTATATTGATGTTTTAATAATTTATTATTAGTATTAATTATAATCATTTAGATTCTATGAAGGAAATTGGATTTTGACTTGGTATTTACAATCACAAATGGGTTTTCCTATCATTAAGAAACGATTTGAATATGTTTTCAAGTTACTCACTAGTAAAATAACCTAATTGGTCCGAAAAAATGGTATTCCTTATTTTAAATTATTTATGGTCCTGAATTTTATTTTCCTAAAAAAATTCTTGGAATATGAAGTGATACTTGAATGCCAAACATTTTGAAAATATTTCAAGATAGGTTTTAAATAAAATTTGTTGTTAGTAAAAGTGCAGTACCCATTTGGGAAAAGGTATAAATTAAGTAATGAGGTGTAAAGACTTTATAATTTATATAATTTGTAACCATGAAGCATGTTTGGATATTGTAGTATTTTTCTTAAAATATGATTTCTAATAATGTATTCGATGTGATTTTTAAATTGACTTTTAAGTGAATTTATAATAAATTAATGTTCTGAATTTGTGTTATGAATTGTTTTATAAATCATAAATCATTGTATTTTGGAAAATTGTTTTCAATTACTTGATGATTTTTAAAATCTTCTTGTTGTGGAATCTTGAATAAATTGTTTGGGATGTGAATTCTTGTATTTGTGGATTATTTTGTTATATTTGATGAAATTGGTTTTTGGTAAATGAATATTCCATTGAATAAATTTTGAAATATTCCAATGTGAAAATAGGTATTTACAAGGTTTTTCATGGACAATTATGTAAGGAATGTTTACATCTACTAATAATAGGAATTGATATTGAAAATCCTGGATAAATAATGCTGACTTAGGGTGGCACTCATAATAGTGGAATCCTACCACATAGGCCCATATACCAATTGTAATGTGAACACATGTTAAAAATGATAATTACGAGTGTGACAATCTATTCTCTTTCAAGTGAAATACTTGAGGAATCACTAAAAATAGTGCTAGGGTTTAAATTTCTAATTTACTCAAGTCTTATGAAAATAAATTATTTATGCAATCTTTATAAATTGTATATATAATGTTAAATTATTATAAATTTTATTATACAATGTAAAATTACCTCCAATTACATGTTTTTATAATAATGAGCCCAATTTTATTGTTTTATGAAAACATATTATGAAAAAAAATTATTATTTTAAAGAAATAGTTAAAACCACATTTTAAGATATTTTAATTAAAACTAGATTAAAAATAGATCTTTTCCAATTTTTTGACTTGTGGAATGGTGGGTGGTGGCCTAATCAGCATTATTATTATTATTCTTTTTTTAAATTTAATTTTTCTAAAAAAATGGTTTATAATTTTTATCTGGGTTTTGAAATAGAAAATTGAGGCACTACCCTAATATTACGTAAAATGGATTCGGTGATTTAAAATTCATGATGTGATTTCAAGAAGAAATGAGAATTTATGAAACATATTAATGTGTATATATTTGAATTGAAATAGTTTTAAAATTTTAATTTATTATTAATGGTGTTTGAATGTAATTATTTTTTTGTTTATGCTAATTGTTTATATGAAAAAGGTGTTCATATCCAATTTTATTTCTTGAAATATTTTTGCCTTTTTTTATAGAATAAAAAAATTGATTTAAATAGGTGTTATATAAATTATGAAATAAAAACTATGAGTTTTTGAAATTTTTTGATATGTTATTTTCACTTTTAAATTACAATGATGAAAATTAAAATGTTTTGATCTCCAATAAAGTGTTTCTTATGGAGGATGATTTCAATATATAATATGGAAAATATATAAAAAAGTTAATTCCTGTTAGAAAAAACATGTAAGATGTTTCAAAAATAGACCTCAAAATTGTGTTCAAATAAAGGTGATTTATTATTATGTGTTGATATGGATGGAAATTATTTTGATTGTGGTTTGTGTAATTCCATTATGTTTTGATTTTGATAATGTTGTTCCATTGATTGGTGGTGCGTTTTGATTATATTAATATTTTTAACATCGATTTTATGAAAGAACATGATGAATGGCAATGTAACCTTATCACAACGAAATTCTCTTCTAGTTGGGGGGAAAAATTCGGTATAAATTCAACACCTACTAAAAATTTTGTCATCTTCCCTTTATATTGTTTCATTTTTCAAATGATGTAACCCTTCATGAAAATTATTTTTAGAACATTTTTTATGATTAGAACTCATACTCATAAAAATTTATTTTCTTATTCATTAATATAATCCACTAAACCTAATATGTTTTGAAGTCAAAAAAAATTCATTCATTCATTATTGGGAGATTATTTGAATGTTTTTCTATATAATCTGGTTGTTTTGTTGATTCCCCACAATATTTCATAATTTCATGATATTTTATACTATATTCTCTCAATGTTATCCAATATTTTTACAATTCCATTATCACCCTCTTTTTATTTTGGGTGATCTTTCTCAGAAACACCATGTTGAGTTTCTCTTTTTACTATATAAATAATGTCACTCTAGTTTCTATGGAAAATTTTAATTTGAATTAATTGGGGTCCTTTAATTGATCTGAATTCATCTTTCTCTTATATGAATAGAATACATTTGAAAATGTGTCATCCTTCACTTGATTCTCTGGTTGAGGTGTAAAACCATTATTAAGATGTACTATTTCATTTAGGTAGCATATTATTAATATAAAAAAAATAGGTGCATAACTAAAAATGTGTATCAATTAATGAAAATAGATAAAATGAACCATTAATAATTTTTTAAAATTTAATAAAATTCCATTAACAAAAAGAAAATTATTCTTCTTATGAAATACCCAGAATTACATGAAACAATATCAAAATAAATTCATGACATATAAAATAAAATGAATACAAAAATATGGGCCACAAAATGAAACATGTATAAAGGAAGTAAAATTATTAAAAATAAACCCACACATATGAATTCCTCTTAGTTGAACTCTAAATTATTTTCAAAAATATCTACATTAATTATAAATATATATGGAAAATATATTTGTATTTATAATACTAAATTACTGTCAAATATAAATTTTAATTATCCTTTCACATTTAATTTATTTAATGTAAATATTTTTGTGTTAACTACTATGTCTATCATGAATATTCTGACTTTAATGCTCAAATTCATAATTTGTGGTCATGGATTCATCATATTCAAATTTTTAATTCTGTTGTTTATTATTTAGTTGAAATATTTTTAGAGTATCATTGTCAATTTTATGGATAATATGGTGATTATTTTATGGATCATATGACGATTATTTTCTTAGAAATCTATGGCCTATTTTATGGATCATATGGTTTCATCATATTAAAATTTTTAAATATTGATGTGTTATAATTATACATGTATTGTATTATATAGATACTTAATAAATGCATCTGTTTTCTGTAAGAGTGCATATTATAGTCAGGGTGAGATAATTTATCAATTATATCGATAGTGGTTCAGGTATAGTAGAACCATGTTGATCATGTACCACAACCCATTGGTAGTGGTCAAGGGGGAATAAAAAAGTATTGGAAATTGGAAAACATATTTTATTATCATATAATTTTGAAAACATTTTATTAATAGAAAACTTTTCAGCATTAAGAAATAAACTATGAAACTTTTTCTTGTGCTTCACCGACTCTCAGTCTGAGAACATTTAGATTTATTGATAAAAATGCCATCCCTATCATCATCATATCCTGGACAATTAATATTTAATTTAATTTTTTGAGGCTCATCCCCCATATAATTTTGATATGTAATTATGCTTCTTCAAATACCTTTAGCCGCAGGCTTCCTATACTAGGTACCCGTGATCATTTTGGGTTCACCTTATTAGAATAATCAACAACATTAAAATTTTATTATGAATATCCTATGTGTGTTTTTTATTTTTTTATTAAAAAATTATTATTCTATCAACAGAATTTAATGGATATGAATCAAAAAATGGATGCACTCTAAATGTTTGAGACAGATTATTAATATAGAGTTAAACAGTTTTTAATGTTTTCAATAGAGGATGAATATGGCCCTTCTTAAATCCATTATTTTCATTTATATTGTTTATATTCAAGACAAATTAGTCATGAATAGTTAAAGATATATTTGATTTGTTATGATATAGATCAGACTAAATTTTTTTTGACAAAGTAATGGGAAAAATGAATGTTCCCACCAATTAAGATGATACTCTAGATTTTGGATCATTTGATATATATATATATGTTCAAATTATGTTGGAGATCATATAGAATAAATTACAATAGAAATTTAGTACGAATATCTTTATTTACCCATGTTGTTTTATTAGTTAAATCTCAATGGTATGATTCCATTTTGTACCATTTATACTAAATACACAACATTTTCAGAAATAATGAAATTCTATTAGTTGAAAGCCAACGAGCACGTACCCGAGTGGTAAGGGATCCTGCTTGGCATCCTAGAGACCCGGGTTCAAAATCGGGTGGAGGTGAATTTCTGGTGTCACTATAGCATCCACTATAGCTGTCACCACAGCTGTTAATGTAGCAGTTACTATTTGGTACTTTAGCAGCCTGAACTATTCACCCGAGTTGGGCCTTTGGGCCACTAGTTTGGGCCTATGAGTCTCCAGGGCCTTTAGGTCATCAAAGGCCTTCAGGACATAGGGCCTTTGGGTCACATAGACCATGGAGTAGGCCTGTTCACACAAAACAGGCCCATGAAGAGGATCAGAACAAAAGGACTAACAACCACCAGATACAGAGCTTACCGGATTATAAGACTGAGCGGGTATGGAAGCCACCATCGGGACCAGGCACCGTGTAGCTTTGTACGGGGCGATGCTAGCTGATGAACAATGCATGGTGGGGAGTTATGGGGACCAATTATGCAAGACGCTGGGAAGGGGTAGTTCTAGTGGGATGGGCCTACGAGTCATGTAATGGGCATGGTATTCCTCTTGGCCTTTAGTTCATTTATTTCAGGTCTTGTCAGGACTTGTGCCTTGGGCCTATGGGTCATGTATGGGTTCCCCTTCAACCCTTAAAATGGGGATAATCTATAATAAAATAAAAAGATGGCCTTCGGGTGATTCGGGCGGGCTATAAGATTAAAAATGGCAGTAGAAAGAGTGACAGTAGCATAACAAAATTATTTGGTCTCTAAAATAATATGATTCTACAAGAAAATGAACATCCATATAGATGATACCATGATAAAAGTATTCTATGTTTCATGGAAATTGTCTCTAAAAATCATGCTTTTCCAAATTATTTCATATTCATTCCTAAAGAAGGTGAATCACCCATAAAATCAACTAAGTGTAGTAAGGATCGATATAAGAAAGTTGAATCATGTTTGTCAAAAATTTGTATTCTAATTTCCTATCATCGCAATGTTTAGAAGACTAATGTATTTTATGTAATAGTGAGCTATTTTACAAGGAATGTAGATACATAAATTATAGATGGGAAACTATGTCATCCAGTATTCTTTTCTCAATGAAAGAAAATTAATTATGTGTACCAAGTCTTTAAAATGAGATGAGAGACTTACATCTTACATTATATACTTTTGAAATAATTAATTTTAGTGTACATTGTATAACTCACAATAAATGGACAATCATTTTTGTAAATTTTAACATTCCACAATGAATCCCCCTGAAATAAAAAATTCATTATGTTTTATCTACATATATTTTAAAAAAATTCATCAAGGATAATGATATCTATTTGGATCCATGTATGGATGAT
This sequence comes from Viscum album, assembly GCA_963277665.1. Lineage (NCBI taxonomy): Eukaryota > Viridiplantae > Streptophyta > Magnoliopsida > Santalales > Viscaceae > Viscum > Viscum album. Next base: position 1,799,982,015 of record OY728127.1, on the reverse strand, counting down.
TTTGATATTGATGTGGGGGATCATGTGTTATAATGTAAAATTCTTATATAATTGATGTATTCACATTTAGGGTCATGTTTTATGAAAAAATTAATGACTTCTTACATAATGAATCATTTTAGTATATAACATTAATGAAATATTGGGATTCCCCATTTTAAAATAATGAACACAATTAGACTAGTTGAAAATTTCCATTTATTATTTGTTTTTAGAAAATCTATATATTTTTAAACATAGCAGCTTAAATACCTATCATTGAAGACAACATTCAATGGGAATGGAGAAAAATGTACATCACTATATATATTAATTGGCGATAAAATGTTTGATAAAATAAATGGTATTGAAAATATTTTTGGTGAACCATTTTAAAAAAACAATAGAAATCAGGTTTTAAAAACAGATAAATTTTATTTTAATTTATGTATTGGAATTATCACTATATAAAACATTTTTTTGATGATATGATTGTATAAAAATATATATTTTTTATTTTTGTTGATTTGTAAATAATGTTCCTAAAATAAATGGAATATTGTGTTTTTTCCACTTTTCCATAACGTTGCTTTTGAATATTACGAAAAACGGATTTGGATGAAGTAGTGTTTTAGTGTTTAAGGGGATACTGATGAAGTAATCATAATAGAATCACAAGTAGTGAAATTATTTCTTGTCTTAGATATAGAAAACTTGAATTGGAAGATTTTACATATGAATAATAATAGAAATATTGGGTTAAATGGAAATTAAATCATGGATGACCCTTTAATTGGGATTTCACAATCATTTCATTGTGGACACAACATATAAAATTTCTAGTATGTTAGACTTGACCAGAATGAGGGGATTGGGATTCTAGATAGTGGATCTAAATACATTTAACATTTTAAAAAAGATATTTCATTAACTTGGTTAAAGTGTTTTTAATATACTATGATTTACCAATAATATTGTTTTTTCTATTCTATATTAACATAATATAAATTACTTCCTTGAGAACTAATTAATTTATTGACTTTTGTACATGATAAAGTTAACAATCACAGTGAAGAACATGTAGTTAATGCTTAAAATATATAATTATTAGGGGGTCAATATCATGTTGATGAAAAAACCTAAAATGACACTGTTTCACAATGTTGAGGAAAATTATCATGGAAGAAAGCAAGGGATTAAAATTTGAGGTAGGATGGAATCAATTGGACAAACTATTGACCCCAACAAGTCAATGTACATTAGTTATATTGGGGTCACAATTGGGATGAATGTGCAAATTGATATAAATTTAGGGAACCTCATCCTACATGTAATGAATGAGAACCTTTGGAAATATATAAAGGTAATGTTAAGATATTTTTATCAATTTTATATAAATATTATATAACTATATTTTGATATAATTTTCATTATTCCTTGTATATTTATTTTAATTTTGATTTTTTTCATCAGTAATATTATTTAATTTACATTGGATGATCCCACATAGGATTATGGACTATTCTTAATGAGTTAGATCATAGTGATGATACGGGGAATTTAAATTTCCTCCCACTAATTATATTATTTTCATTAGCAATAAATATTATACAAAGTAATGGGAAAAATTAAATGTGCACACCAATTCCGATGATACTACAGTTTATGGATTATTTTATTTGAGTACCAGTTCAAATGATGTTGGATATCATTTAGAATAAATTAAAATTAATATTTAATAATTACTTTTTGATTTACCCATGTTGTTAAAGTAGATAAATTTTTATGATAATAAACCATTGTATACCATTTATACTAAATACACAAAAATTTTAGATGTATTGATGTTATATAAGTTGTAAGATGGAAGCAGAAAGAGTGACACCAGCATTACATCACTACATGATCCCCAAAATTATATTATTCTATATGAAAAGGAACTTCCATATTGAACATACGGTGTTAAATGAATTCTACGTTTAGTGGAAATTAAATCTAATAAAATTATTCTATTCTAAATTATTGAATATTAATCCATACAGAAGATGAATCACTCAGAAAATCAACTATGTGTGGTATGGATAGATACCATAAAATGAATCAAGATCCTAAAATTTTGCAATATAATTTCCTATCATTCCACAATTTAGAAGACTACATGGAATTTAGTTAATTGTGATCCATTTTACATGGAATGTAGATACATTAATCATAGGTGGGAAACTAAATCATCCTGCATACTCTTCTGAATTGATGAAAATTAATTATGAGTACCATGAATTTTAAAATGATATGGGAAACATTCATATTACAATTTACACTTTTTCAATAAATAATTTTTGTGTACATTGTATAACTCACAATATATATAAAATTATATTTGTAAACTATAATAGTCCACTATGTATACAATTAAAATAAAAAATTCATTATTTTTTCTCTTCTTATATGTAATCTCTTAATTGAAGTGGGGCACATTTTTCACAATGTATAGTGATTATAGAAGTGATGAATTCACATTTAGTGTTATGTTATATGAGACCATAAATGAATTCCTACATAAGGAATAATTTCAGTATATAACATTAATGAAATATTTGGGTGTCGCATTTGTAAATAATGAACATAGTTAGACAATTTGAAAAATTCCTTAAATTATTTGTTTTTAGGAGATCTAAAATTTTAAACATAATGGAATAAATACCTATCCTGGAAGACAAAATTCATTAGGAATGGAGAAAAATATACATCACCATCAACAGTAATGGGAGATAAAATCTTTGATGATGTAAATTATATTGAATCTATTTTTGGTAAACCATTTTCAAATAACCATAGAAATGAGGTTTAAAAAAAAGATCAATTTTATTTTAATTTCTGTATTAGAATTTTTTATATATGAAACATTTTTTTGATGTCATTATTGAAGAAAAATATGTATTTTATTTTTTTATTGTTATGTTACTAAGTGTTCCTAAAATTAATAGAATCATGTGTGTTTACCACTTTTCCATAATGTGGCTTTTGAAAATTACAAACAAAATGGATCTGGGGGATGTTTAATTTTAGTCTGGAAGGGGAAAATGATGATCTAATAATAATTCAATAAAAAGTAGTGAAACTATTTTGTTTCTGAGATCTAGAAAACTATAATTAGAAGATTTTATATTTAGAGTATAAAATAACTTTAGGATAAAATGAAAATTAAATCAAGGATGACCCATTCATTGTGATATAACAATCGTTTCATGGTGGTCCCAATTTATAAAATATTTATTATGTTAGATTTGAAAACAAATAGGGGATTTATATTTCCAATAGAGTATGTAAATATATTTATTCTATTAACAAATATATTTCATTGACGTGTTTAATGTGTTATTTAATATACTATGTTTCCCATTAATATTATTTGTTCTATTCTATATTTACAGTATATAAATTAATTGTTTGACTAATAATTAATTTAGTTCCTTCCACAAAGGATAAATTTAAAAATCCCAGGGAAGAACATGTGGTAAATGATAAAACTATAGAAATATTAGGGGGTCAATATCATGTTGATGAAAAAAACAACAACATAGTATATTAATATTGAATAAAATTATCATATAAAGAGGTAAGGGATTAAAATTTACGGTAGAATGGAATCAATGTGGCCAACCTATTTACCACAACAATTCATTATCCATTAGATATGTTGGTATAACTATGTTGATGAATGTGCCAATTGATATAAATTTTTGGCACTACATATAACCAATAATGAAGGAAACCCTTTGAAAACTTATAAAGGTAATATTAAGATATTATTTCTATATTTTATAAAACAAATTATATATGTATATTTTGATTTAATTTTCATTATTTCTTGTATATTTATTATAATTTATATTATTTTCAGCAAAAATATTTTATAATTGACATTAGAAAATCCCATATAGGCTTTTGACTCCTCTTAATATGTTATATTTTATTGATGCTAAGGCGAATGTAAATTACCTCCTACTCATTAGATTATTTTCATCTGTTATAAATGAAAGACTAAGTACGTGGAAAAACAGAATGTGCACACTGATTAGGATGATACTAAAGTTTATGAATAATCTGAAATGAATACCAGTTCAAATGATATTGGAGATAATATATAATAAATTAAAATTGAAATTTAATATGACCTTCTTTATTTACCCATGTTGTTTTAGTAGTTAAATTTCTATGTTAAGAAACATTTGTATATCATTTATACTAAATACTCAACATTTTCAGATGTACTAAAATTCAACAAGTTTAATGATGGTTGTAGATGGAGTGGAACCAGCATTACATAACTACATAGTATATGAAATTATATAATACTATAAGAAAATAAACTTCAATATAGAACATGTGATGTTAAATTATTTCTATGTTGAATGGAAATTATCTCTAAAAAATTCATGCTTTTCCAAATTATTGCATATTCATTCAGAAAGAAGATGAATCAATCATAAAATCACCTATGTGTGGTAAGGATTGAAACAAGAAACATGAATCAAGATAGTAAAAAAATTTATTTACTTTCCAAACATTCCATAATTTAGAAGACTACATGGATTTTACGAAATAGTGATCCATTTTACATGGAATACAGATACATGAATTATAGATGGGAAAATACATAATCCAGCAAACTCTTCTCAATTGATGAAAATTAATTATGAGAATCGTGAATTTTAAAATGAGGTGAGAAAAATTTATATTATGTTATATACCTTTGAAATAAATAATTTTAGTATACATTGTATATATCATAATATATAGAAAATCCTGTTTTTAAATTATAACATTCCACCATGTATAACCCTGAAATAAAAAACTCATCATGTTTGCTCAATATATATCTAGACCAAAATAACCCATCAATGATAATGATATCTATTTGGATCCATTTATTGATGAATTAAAATTGAAGTGGGACACATGTGTCATAAAGTATAATGCTTGTAGAAGTGATGAATTCACATTGACGGTTATGTTATATGAGACAATAAATGACTTCCTAAACAAGGAAGCTTTTTAGTATGTAACATTTAAAAAAATACTTGGGTGTCCCATTTGTTAATAATGAACACTATTAGACAATTTGACAATTTCCATAAAATATTTGTTTTTAAGAAATTTAAATTTATTTATATGATGAAAAAAATAAAAATCACGGATGACAACATTCTTTTGCAATGGAGAACAATGTATATCACCATCTCTAGTAATGGGATATAAAATTATTAATAATGTTAATGATATTGACTCTACTTTTGGAAAACCATTTTCAAAAATTCATAGAAATCATGTTTAAAAAACAGATCTATTTTATTTTAACTTCCATATTGGAATAGTCTCTATATAAAACATCTCCTTGATTTCCTGATTATAGAAAAATATGCATTAGATATTTTTATGGTTATGTTACTATATGTTCCTAAAATAAATGGAATCATGTGTGGTTACCACTTTTTCATAATGTGGATCTTGAAAATTACAATAAAATTTGTATTTGGAAGAAGTTGAATTTTAGCATGGATGGGGAAAATGATGAGCTAATGATAATGGAATCACATGTAGTTATATTATTTAATTTCTCAGATCTAGATAACTAGAATTTGTAGATATTCTAGATAGGGAATAAAAGAATAGTAGGGTAAAATGGAAATTAAACCAAGCATGACCCTTTCATTGGGATATCACAATCATTTAACGGTGGCCCTAATTAATAAAATTTCTTGTATGTTAGATTTGACCACAAAGAGGGGATTTGGATTCTGGATAGAGGATCTAAATAAAATTATCATTTTAAAAAATTATTTCATTGACATGGTTAATGTGTTTTTTAATATACAATGATTTCCCCGTAATATTATTTGTTCCTTTAAAAATTTACATAATATAAATTACTTGTTTCATTATCCAATCATTCAATGTATTATAGACATGATAATGTTAAAAAATCCCACGGAATAACCTGTTGTTAATGCTGAAACTGCAGAATTATTAGGGGTCACCATCATGTTGATGAAAAAAATACTAACGTCATTGTATAACAATGTTGAATAAATTTATCGTAGATGGAAGTAAGGGATTAAAATTTGAGGTAGGATGGAATCAATGTGGCTGGCCTATTGACCCCAACAAGTCAATGTCAATTAGTTATGTAGGGGTCACAATGAGGATGAATGTGTTAATTGATATAAATTGGTGGCACCACATCCTACCTGTAATGAAGTAATCCCATGGGAAATATATAAAGTTAAGGTTAATATATTTTACTCTATTTTATAGAAAAATTATATAATTAAATTATGATATATTTTTAATTATTTCTTGTATATTTTCTTAAATTTCAATTATTTTCAGCTTTAATATTCCTTAATTGACATTGGAAGATTCCACACTTGCTTCTATAAACTTCTTACCATGTTAGATCTTAGTAATGCTAAGGGGAAAGTAAATTTCCTCTCACTAGGTAGTTATGAAAAAATTATAACGTAGAAAAAAAGGAATACATTAATCAGTAATCATTATGAGAAATAATTTTTGATTAGTTGTAGTTGATAATGTATAATTTGATATTATTTATTATGACTGATTTGATTTAAAAATTTCAAATTATGAAAGAGTAAAAGATTTATGAAAATAAACAGTGTGTATCAAAACCAATGTTCCCATATCATAAAGAAATTGTTGGGTACACATCACTAGAGATGAAATTGGTTTGTATTTTACATTAATAATAAAATTTTTATGGGATATGAAACAACATATTTTACATTATATATATATATATGAGTCAAAATCTGAAACCACATCCATCCCACATCATGATTTATGGAAGGAGCCTTACATAAATAGGGATGGTAAACTAGTTCATGAAAAAATAAGTAAGGGAAACATGTGTATTTATGGAATAATAGTAATTAATTATTCCTTTTGACATTATTACATAAACATATATTTTTATGTTCACATGATTTTTATATGGTTTAGACCATATAATCGATTGCGACTGTATCAGATGAAAAATTAAAATCATATAATTTAAGGTATATAGAAAAAATATTATTTGTTAGTGGTGAAGGTTTTGGATCATATCGTTGAGAATATTTCAAGAAGAAAGAAAACAAATATAATATACATATAATTATATGAATGGATATAATGTTAAAATTATTTCAATGAAATATATTCTTCATCGGACTCATAAGAAAGTATAATATATGCAAAATGATCAAAGAGAATTTGTGGTGCAACCAATATCCATAGATAGAAAAAGAAATAAACTCACCGGCTTTGAGGTTATACATTTCCATTAACCTCATACATTACCCGGTGAAATAAATTTTAACAATACTCATTTTACTAAATGTGAATGAAAAAACTTTTGATAAATTGATATTAAAATAATCTTATATGGTAATTTGAAATGTGAATTCTATATGTACACACCTATAAACCACCTTGTTATGAGTGGTATGATGTATAATATCTTAGTATTTTTCATAAATGTTAAAAGAATCCCAAAATATAACATTATTGTTGGAATTGAGGTAGATGACGATCCAACAATTGGTTTTCCTATTCAAATTGATGATTTAGATATTAAAACAGTGAATGATTCTGTTAGAACATTTGTATCATGGCCATTTTATTTTATAACGATACACGAAGTATTTCATTGAACAATTATTTCAAATGATAAAACTATAATTTTTTATGAGAAAAGGGTTGAAGTGATATATGTTAATATAGATGGATTATGTAATGGGGAAAGTGAAGGTTAGATCCATGAAATCTAGTGTATCTACCATAGAAAAAATGAAATTCTAGGAATACCTTCTCCCTCCTAGTTCCAATGAAATTTTCAATATCATTAGAACTTCATAAAGATAATTCATTTAAATATGGTAATATTTCCTACATTCTTTATGATGTTTAAATAAGGGTCTCTTTCATTACAAACTCAGAGGGTCTTACGAGTATAAATGATACACTTTTTTTTGAATGGCCGAGATTCTTAGTTATGAATACATCCATAATGTATATTATAATATTATTACATTCCAGAAAATATTATAATATCTTAATTAATTTTAATAACTATTTATATTTACAAATACATAAAGGGGAACCTATGTGAGGAATGATTTGGATTCATTAATCCCTAAATAATTTGTATGACCGAACAATTGTTAGAGAAGGAACAAATTGATAATAAAAGATGTTCTAAATTAATTTTTTGTAAATATAATAATAGAAGATAGAATTATTTAGTTGCATAAATTTCTATTATTAAACTCTAAAATCATATCACATAAAATTTATTTTTATTTATTTCATTACTTATTTGATTTTGTTTTTAGGAAGAACTGGATAATGATTGCAATCAATTTTGATACAAAAAATATATTTTTTTTGTATCCAATGAATGGATATTGAATAAAATAACCACAAATGAGTTTTATTTAGAATTTATACAACAATAGAATAATAATTTTAAAGAAAAAATTTCTAATTATATTTTTTGGTCTATTTTTAACAAGAATATTGTTATGAATGTGAAATTTCATAACAAATGGTAAATTTTGGTATGAATTCAATGACTAAATATGAGAATCCTATGGATTACATCTATTTGAAATAGATTATGGTTTATATATAATTATTTAAATATCAAAACATATTTCAAAAAAATTACTAATTTTTTACAATATTTCTATAGTGCCTTAAGCAAGATTATAGAAATAAATGTGGGTATTATGCTTGAAAACATATGATGGATATCATGATCCATGAAAATAATATCATTATCGAACAAATAATTTCTTTTGATAATTACAATTTCATTAAAAATAATTTCTTATCGTTTTTTGTCAATATATTTGCGGTAATACTAGAATATCCATCAACCATCAGAGTCAATATAAGTAAATATTTATATAGATTAGTGGGAAGTATACATGGTGAGATAATGGTTTCCTAAATAAAATTTTTTTTATTACATAATTTGTCTATAATATAGTATGGTAAGTAAAATTGTAAATATATTTTGAATTTGAATAATAAGTATCAGAATACTTTATGTTATTTTAAATCTATTTATAAAAGATTAGTATAATGGAGGGAATAATTTTTTTTAAAAGAATGATAATAATACATGGTTTATGAATTCATATATACATCATTAATAAGTGACCTCCTAATATATAATTAGTAAATTTTATCATCCTTTAATAATAAAAATTATTTATCTTCCTTTTTACTTTTATTTGATACATATTCTATTAAATATATGCATTATTTCCAAACACACATCAACTGTTCAAAACCAATATAACAAGATCATATTATTTTCAAACATTATGAGAGTGATCAATAATTCATTTTTCATGTGTAGGAATTTTTCTCACACTAGTATTAAAAAATATGATGTTTGTGTGACTCAAATTTGGTGGTTTTAGTTAAGAATATACATTTTTTAATGTACTATATTATATTTATGTTTAATATATTTTACTTATAGTATTAATAACATAATATTTATCTTCCCAGATATGTATATTATTTTTCTCATGTTGGTTAGGTTTTTAAGCATTTCATGATTATGATACAATAGGCTCGTGGCTACAACTAAGATAATAGAATTAAAGAAATCATTCAACAATGTATATAAAAAACCTTGAAAAGAGAATTCCTAAAACTTAATTAATTAAATCTATCACTATTTTTTCTACTATTTATATGTTAATTTCCTTGTCATTTTTATCTAATAAATATTTAGTTTTTTTCATATATATTTTTGGAATTCATATATTTATTTCAACTATATGCAGCAATCCATAAAACAAATAACATGTTTCATTAATATGGGGAGTTGTATGATTAACATGGTTTCCACTGCCATCAAAATAGAAAATATCTCTTTTATAGCTTGTTGTAACCAGTTGAAAGAAAAAAAAACATTTCATACTCAATTAGCCGCACCTCAATAAGATACACATTGTTCATGATATGAATTATAATAAATATTTTAGTTATAATTTACATTTTTCTTCTGAAAAAATATCAAAATTTCAATACTATGAAGATACATTAATATTTTATTGATATCTTAGGAAAGAATTTTATATTTCATTTGTGAGATGTAGGAATTAGTCACAACTCTATTGGATACACATTATGTTATTTATGATTCTAAGTGTGTCTTATTAATTAAAAATGACATTAATTTAAGTAAAAAACATAAATGACATACTAAAAATTTAGAAAAATCTTTCAAATTATTTTGTTACTTTAGTAAAATGATCCATATATCATTTTTGGATTATTGGAATCAGCCTAACCTCAATATAACATACAATGTGATCAGTTTGGCTCTATGTGTGTCTTTATATATAAAATTGACATTTTTTTATTAAAAAAGATAAGTGACATATGAAAAAATATGAAAAAGAATTTGAACTGTTTTGATACATTATGTTGAATAACTATATTTCATTTATAACTTTTATAATTTAGACTCATCTCACTCCCATGAAAAATGTGATTATTATGGCTCAATGTTTATCATTTTGTTAAAATTTATATTATCTTTAGTAAAAAATATTAGTGACATACTATAAATCAAGAAAAAATGGTATTTTATTATTACATTATGAAAATGATACATATTTCATCTTATATATATATAAATTAATTGTACCACAATCAGACACTAGGTGAGACTGGTATGAATCCATAACTGTCTTTTTATTTTGAATTGATTTTAATTTTAGTAAAAAAACATAATTGACATACTCAAAATTGGTAAAAATAATACATATTATTTTAATACCATAGGAAATCAATCCATATTCCATTTAAGATTTTTATAATTATCTGCACCTCAATTGAATACATAGTTTGACTAATATGAATCAATGTGTGAATTTCAATTTAAAATTTAAATTAATTTTTGTTCAAAAGGAATGTGACAAAATAGAAATTGTAAAAATTGATTTTTATAATTTTAATACTTTAGGAAAACAATCCATAAGTCATTTTTTATGTGTAGGAATTATCCAAAAATAAATCAAATGCATGGTGTGACAATTTGTGACTACAAAATATTCTTTTTATTCAATATTTCTATTAATTTTACTTAAAAGCATGTGACAAACACCAAAAAAAATAATCATTTTTACTTTTTGATAATTTGTAATTATTATCCTATTTAATTTTTTATGTGTATGAATCTGAAACACCTAGATATGATACATGATGTTCATGGAGTAACTAAATATTTATGCTATCAATTTGAAATTTACATTTTCGTTCCAAAAGTTTGTCACTCATGGGAAACTGAGAAAATTAACTCATATACTCTTTATAATTCAGTAAAATTATTCATAAATCAATTATTATGTGTAAGAATCAGTATCATGTAAAATATACACATGATGTCACTAGTACAAAATAATGTTCATATTTTTAGTTTAAAATGAAAATTTACTAAATATTATATGTGACATATTCAATTCCATGAAAAAACATTTTGATTTTTTATATAATTTATAAAAATAATCTATAAGTAATTTTTTACAAGTATGAATCAACCTTAGCATAATATGATCCACGGTGTGGGAGTTAAGACTCCAAGTGTGTATTTTTTTTAAATGACATTAATTTTGTTAAAAAAGACATGTGATATACCTGAATCCAAGAAAATGATTTCATGTTATTTTGATACTTTAAAAAAATATCAATAATTCATTTGTGAAATATTGGAATTATCCACACCACAATAATATAAAAATTAAGTGTTTCATTCCTGAAAGCATCCATTATGAGTTTAAAATTTACATTTTAGTTCAAAATGTTTGTCACTCACTAAAAACTAAGAAAACATACTTTTATTTTTCTGATAATTTATAAAAATGATTGATAAGTCAATTTTGACATTGAAGAATCATTCACACATTAATCAAAAACTTGATATGATCGATATGACTCAACATGCATGTTTCTAGTTTAAATTGACATTTTTTTAATTATATAGGTAACATTCTCAAAACTAAAAAAATGAATTCATATAGTTTTATATGATAGAAAAATGATTCTAAATAAATATTTTACTATTATAAATCATCAATATGTAAATATTATGCATGTTTTGACCTGTATGATTCCAAGGGTGTTTTTATTTATCATTTCATTATGTTTTGGAAAAAAATCAATTAGAATCCTCATATTCAAGAAAACTCATTTGTATTATTTTTATAAATTAGGAAAATGAACAATAAGTCATTTTTGACATCTAGGAATAAGAAAAAACTCAATATAATATTTCAAGTTATTGATATGACTCAATTTTTTTGATACTCTTTTAAAAATAGCATTTTAGTTTAAAGGTTTATCACTACTTAAAACCACCAGACACACTCATATTATCTTGATAATTTATGAAAATAAATCAAAAATATTATTTGACATGTACAAACAGGCCTCATGTAAAACCAACACCACATGTGACCGATATGACCCAATTTTTGTGTTTCCAATTTGAAATGTATTTTTAGCAGAAAACAAAACTAAAATTCTCAAAACTAGGTAAACACGTTTAGATTATTTTGATAGATTATGAAAATGATCAAAAATTAAGTTGTGACATATATAAATTTATCTCACGTGAATTTGACACATGATCAATATGAAATTACTTGAAGTGTGTGTTTCCAATATATAAATCACATTTTTTAAAACCATAAATTAATTCACCAGAACCGAGAAAATGAGCCATAATTATTTTATCATTATTTTTCCTTCTAATACATAAATAATTACTTCATAATTTTTATCTAATAACTATTTAGTTAATTTTCTCAAATATAATGCATAAAGAAAAACAAGAAATGGGGTGATGTACAAGAATAAACGATTACTCAATATGATACAAATTGTTCTTATTATTATTGAGATTATATGTTTTATTATTAATTTGATATTTTTTTTCTTAATAAATTTATAAGTACATTTAATAACAAAAGAATTATTTTCAAATACATGGTAATTCATTTTTTTAATATGGATGGATTGTTTGGTAATAACATTACTGTGGTATGGGAGTTAATGATAAATAATCATTGATGTTTTTGAGTGATTATGATATTTATTATTTACACATGTTGTTGAACAAACCAATATTTTAAACAAATATAATATGGTGTTTTTTCTATTTCTATTGTAAATTAAATTTAATTAAAATTTTATTTGTCCTACCTATTATTGTTGTTGGTTTTTTGGTTGTTGTGTTTACAAAATTTAACAGCACACTATAGTATGCACTGTTATCAGTGCTTTTAGATGATATGATAATTGTTGCCTTTATCTGCACATCTAAAGCTACTTATAAAGGTATAAATTATAATTTCTATTAAAATTCGTGATAAAGGGTCCCTTGATGAGGGAAGAAAAAAATCACTCATAATGGTTACCTTTATTATCTATTATTGCTGGACTAATTAAGGGACCCATTATTAGAGTTTTTTGGGTTCTGATAATGCAAGGCATGATCAAAAATAAAAAATTTGGATAAAGGGAGACTTAAACAACCCTTATTATAGTTCTGATAATGTGTGACTTTATCTATTCTTTTATAGAACTGATAAAGGACTAGGTATTTTATTCACGCTATAGTAGTTATTTCTTTTTCCACTACAAATGAAAAAATTTAGCACTTTTAATGGCCTGTTTTATGTTATTTCCATTAGTCATAATGTTTTATCTGATGTTTGAGAATCACTCAAATACATTTTATATACATCTCAATATTATCAAAATACACATGGCCTAAATCTATTTTCTTACGATACTGTTATTTGAAGAAAAATAATTATTAACTATATTTCCAAAAGATTGGTAGTAGAAAAAATAATTTGGGTGATCTCACATTGGTACCTCATTAGGTATCATGATCCATAGAATCATATGAATGTTATTATCGAGGAAACAAGGGAATAATGACACAATATTATATAATAAAATGGAATTGAACATATTACTTCTATCATTAGTATATATAATATATGATCACAATGCATTATAACACATTGTGTATTCTACTTGGGGTTCTCATATGGAAAAATCAATGACTCAGGTATCAGTAACTCCAGTATTCCAACATTTATTTACTTATTAATTAGTCATTTGAAGTAAGTAAACTCTCAATTTTATTCCATATCATTCGACGGTGGGGGAGTTCATATAAATTGCATATCAAATTTTACTATTTAGGTATCCTTATCTTTGATCAGTTGGGCATGAAAAAATTATTCTCCAAATATAATATGATATACCCAGAAACATTCCCTGGTTAGAAGTAATATATATTTCATAAAATATCATTGAGAGGGGGGGAAAACATCACCATCCAGTTTTTCCACATATTCCATGAACGACATTATCACAAAGTTTTATTTTATTCCTTGGAGGAATTTCCTTTTTATCTCCTAATTCATGCATAGTTGTCAAATCAATATCTGATTAGGAAATCAAGAATACATTTCCATGATTGGTGAAATTTTATGGCTTTTGGAATGATAAGTTGATCACTATGGTGGAAATATATATATAATTCTTTCGATTAGTAGATTGAAAATATAATAATTCTCGTACACCTATATGATGAGAATGAGCCATAATGATGTTCATAATTCACCTATTATGGGGTTGAATAATATAAAAATTCCCTCAGTCCAATGAGATGAGGTACATCACAAAAATGAGGACTTATGTTAGAATAATTTTGTATTTCACCATAGGGAAAATATCTTTGAATAATGTCCATAATAATTTGTTATATCTTCGAATAATTTGGACATTCTTCAATGATATACCAAATTATTCAAAGATATACCAAATTATTCAAAGATATACCAAATTATTCAAAGATATACCAAATTATTAAAAAAAATTGTTAATTTATTTATAAAAAAATAATTACATTATAATGAAAATTTTGTGTCTATTTTTAATTTATTTCAAGTGTTTTATAACTGAATAATTTCTATTCTTTATATGGAATGTTTTTACTCTACATAGAAAAGGAAAAAATAAATCTCAATTTAAAAAAATCTAAAGTGAAAAAAATTACAAAAAAATTATTATATTATATTTGTATTCCAATAAATTATTCTATTTTTTCATAATATTATAACCCTTTGGGATGTTTTATAATTTAAATCCATTTATAAAAGTTATGGGTATTTCTATATCCAATTAGGATTCAGGGGTTTAATAATGTTTTCAAGGGTTTAATAATGAAAAGTTGTAAGAATAAAATGTTTCATTCGTGGTGGTTCACTAGAGGACTATATATGATGATAGGTATGCTCGATACAAATTATACTATATAGTGAGACTAAAAATTATTATATGAATTTGTAAACCCTATATAGCTTACACAATAGGTGAGACTAGTACAAATTATATTATGGGTGAGCCCAACATATCTATTTATTTAATTTGGCAGAATTAGTTGTCTTCATAAGAAATATATTGGGAGTTAAATAGTGAGGTTTCTCTTTTGTATTTAATTATGATCAAGTTATATATCACAAAGACATTAAATATAGTTCACTATGATTCCCAAAAGGGATTCTATTTTATGGATATGGTTTTAATGTTATTTTTGGGAAAAAATGTTTTTGTGTTAAAGGTAGTTGTGACTTCATTAATATTCTCAAATAGTATTTTGATTAATGTAAAAATTTTATTTGTTTTAATTTTTTTTCACTAGAGTATGAAATTTTATTCTCCTATTCTCCTTACTATACTTTTTTTGGATACCCCATGTTTTATAATGTTTTCCATTGAATTTAAGGATTATTTAAAAAAGTTGATTTCATGTTAAAAGTCCTGAAATTTTTTCAAGAAAATAAAATTGGGTTCACATAAAAGATTTATATTGTTGGAAAATTTTATACTAAGTTCATGTATCCACTTTTTAATGTATGGGTTTTTATATAAGGGGTATGAAACGATTCACATAAATTACAAGACTAAATGATATATGATAATGTAATAAAGTTAATTATCATTTAAAGGAAAAAGATTATGTAATGTTTAATGTAGAGTCTGTATAGTTGGTATTAAAACAATGTTTAAGAGAAATTTTGAGGTTTGGATTATAGATGAAAATACCCATAATAGATTTAAATTTATGGTTATCATGATATATAATTTGAAGGTTATAATTTTGATTCATCTAAAATATGTCTATTCAGAATGGTTTTATATAGATTAAATAATGAAGATGATGTAGTAAGGAACCAAGAGGACAATATCCTTCAAAAAAAGTAACCTGGAATGGTTAGAATATGAATAGTGATGTTTTTTATATTGATGAATTATTTGATGTCAGCTATAAATGTAGATGACATTCATGTTAGAGAGAGACTAGAAATACTATAGAGGAAACTGAATAGAGTTTAACATTTTATAAATTAGAAACCTCTATATTTGGGTGGAACATCGCATACAATGGTAGCCTTATTATGGATAAATTCATCAAAAAACTAATATATGTCATGGGATGTGAATAAGGTCAAAAGTTATCTTTTTACATATTTTTTTTGAAGGTGAAGATGATAAATTTTATTCATTGTCTTAGAATACCATAGATAGGTATCATATTGTTTTCCAAGGATGATATGTATTTATGAATACTTTTTCTAGGGAAATATATCAGTAAGATTATTTTACTATATCTAGAGAAAACATTATTGAAATTGAGGAAATATAAAGATTCAGTTCCCAAATATGGATAAAATTCTATAATAATAGTTAGTTTCACACTAAATTTTAGTTCAGACATTGACAATAAAATTAATTAATATATATTTGGAATAAAACCATATTTTTTAAGATAATTGACCTCATGTGAATTTATATGTAATAATAATGTTATTCATTTTCTGAGAAAGTTGATATGGTGTTTACCAATATTTGGTTTTCGTGAGATGAAAAGAGTATTTAGTAAAAAGGTGTTATGAAATGTGTACGTTTTAAACAAATAAATAATGATGAAATCTATCAATTTGATCAATTTATGGTAAATTATTTTAGAAATTCTTGGAGGGTCTGGAACATGTTATAAATGTGGTATGTGTTTTTATAAAGGTATGTGACTAGAATAAAAATTGTCTTCAAAAATCCAAAAATGTTGTGCTAAATATCAAAATAATAGTGATATTTATTAATTTTAGTGAGTTTGGAGACTATTCAAACATATGTATAAATTTATTTACTCTAGATGGAAGTAATCATTATTGAATGAAATATGTTGGGTAAAAATTATTTTCTACAAATAAGATTGAGGTAGGGCCATCTATGGTGGTATTGAATCCCCAAGAAAGGGTATTATTTTTCAACTATTGATTAAATTTCATGATACTATATGATTATGGAGAAGTTAGAAGTTATAATAAAGATGATATTTCTCACTATATATATGGATAATCTTTTTTTGGTTATGTTGTTTAGGATTTCTTATACCAAATATTTATTTATAGATCATATGAACTTGTTTTTCCATAACTACTTACATAGTTTTTTGTTTTTCTATTGTTTATATAACGGTATATTATAAAAGTCATGAGTATCCAAAAGGACACCAATGGATTCTTATCCAACCCTGAGAATAAATTAAGTTATATGGAACATTTAGTGTCTGTGAATTTTTCTTACATCAATTTAACATCATTGATCATATTTTTTTTAAATTTGGGATGATTTTTAACTATGTTCAAACTAAATTTTTTTTCAAGGATAAATACAATAAAATTTCAATAATACTCAATGTTTTAATGGATTAGTGAACTACTACCATTGAGTTGTAGAAAAACGTGCTAGGTTATCTAGCCCACTCAATAAATTACCTCAAAAAGAAGTTAAGTTCATCTGGTTAAGATAATATGATGACTGTTTCCATGAATCGAAATTAATAATAGATATTGTTATATTTTTGGAATTTCATTCTAGAAAAGGTGAGTTTTTTCATGAATAATGGTGGTTCATAAAATGGTCTTTTTTATGTAATTAAACAAAAAGATCAAGTAGTTTCTTATGTTTAACATCTATGAAAACCTCATGATTTAAATTATAAAACACAAAATATATATTATAAGTTGTATTTTTTTTAACTTTAAAAATATGTAGATAAAATTTCAATTGAGTTATGTGTGAAATATATTCTGACCACAAAATATTGATGTATATATTGAGTTTGATAGAGATGAATATGTGCATAGATGATGGATATATCTAATTAAAGATTATGATGGCACAATTCATTACAATTTTATAAACAAAATGTATATATGTAGTTGAAAATGTATTACTACATTAAACATGAAACATTTATATCATAACCCTTGGGTTAATGATTTTATACATTATTCCCTAGGAATTGTAAATTCAGGAAGCTCCTCTTTTTTTCACGAGCTAGTAAAATCATCCAAATCAATAATAATTATTAATTCTCATATGTTGGATAATTTATTATAGGGAAATGTAGAATATGTTAGTAAGGGTATGTTTACATATTTTATTATTGATTAGGATGTTGTTGTTAAATTTAGAAAGAGGTTAGGTTTTCCTTTTTTTCATTCATCTATAAAGTACTAATTGGTGCATAAAAATTCATGAGTAATTTTTTTAAGATGAAATGAAAAAGAGATGTTGTTAAATATAACCTGAAATATATGAATTTATAATAGGTTAAATAAGAGGCCAAATTTCAAAACGTGATTTTTTACCCTTTCAGATGGTGGAGTATAAATGGGAAATTACATTCATGTATTTTATGATGGGATTTACAAATACATATCATGATAGTAATGTTGTTAGGGTAATTATTTACCAATAAACATAATCATCACATTTCCATCCCATTCGAGATATTATATATTTTGATAATATATTTTAACTTTATCACAAGGTAATAGTAAGATTATATGGAGTCCTTATCACTATTTTATAGGAAAATGATCCTAGACTCACTTATAATTTTTGGAAAGGAATTCATATGTTATTGGAAAATGAATAAGAATTCATCGAAACATTTAATCCTCAATATAATCAACAATATGAGATAATTATTTAGAATTTGGAAAAAATGATTCATTATTGTTTAATGTGTTATCATGTAAGTTCTGATCAATATCTTTTACCAGTTAAATATTTATATAATATCTACAATTCCCTTATACAGATGTAAAATTTAGTTTAATTCATTATAAAGTTGTTTTATAGAATAAATTTTTGGGATCAATTTGGGGAATGGAATTTTTTGGATTGAGAGTTTTAAGAAGAAATATCACATATGTTGATGATTATTTTGCAAAACATGAGTATGTATTAGATTATTTAGAAAATTTATATATATATTCGATGGAATTACAAATCTTTTGAAGTAGGAGATCAATGTTTTTATTAATGTTTCTTCATGGAAAAGTTCTATTAGTTTTTGGTCAAACAAGAAAGATAATTCGTCATTTCATTTGACATTATGATATCTCAGATAATGATGGATCAATTTCCCATCAAATTTCATATTCTCCAAGTTTATCTCGATTACATGAAATATTTCAGGTTTTAATGTAATGTAAGTTAGTGTGGATGCATATCCAATTTTGAGGCCGGATGTATTTTGGTTGGAAGAAAACATTTCATATGAGAAAAACCCATAATGATTATTAAACGATAAGATTATGTTTTTTTAATAAGGGGAATATCCTAGTTAATTTATTTTTGTAAAAACAATTTGACTATTGAAGCAACATTGGAATCATAATATTCTAAAAAGAAAAAATATACCCACTTGATTTATTAATGAATAAGATTATTAGGATTAAATTTACTAAAGATATTGAAAGTAACAAACAATTTAATGTTAATATAGAAAATATTTATTTACCATTAATATTCATTAATTATATTTTATACATTTATTTCTATTATATGAGTATTTGGAAAATTTTCCTTAAAAATAAAAATCATTATTTCAAACTAAATGGGATTTTCATGCAATATTTTGATTAAATAAAAATAATGAATTAAATATTAAATAATGTTATGTATTAAATATTAAATTCATTTATTAATTCACCATGTAAAAATTATCTTAGGATTAAATTTTCAGAGTCAAATAAAATGTTTTATTTTTGTAATGAATTTTATAATTTATTTAATTTTATTAAAAATAGTCACTTTTTTCAAGGATTTACGATGTTATAATTTTCTTAATAATGTTTTAAAGTAAAATAATACCATTTTTGTTATTAATAATATATTAAATGTAATTATAGTCAATATTATAATTTAATTTGGTACAAAAACATTTTCATTATTTAATAAGGATTTTTTAAATTTTTAATTCATTATATTTTCTGGTTCAATTTGAAATTAATTTTTGATAATTATATATATTGAATTAGAAAAAATCGATTCAAAATTTTAAATCATAAAAAATATTTTTAGGTAATAAGGTAAACTTAATTTTTTGTCACAATGAATAGTAAAAAATATTAAAAATCTATTATGATGGTTACTGTTAAAATAGTTTTATTGGGGGTTAAACTAATCATATAAGTGTTAAAATCACCTAAAAACATGCATAAATTCTTTTGTATGTCTATATTTAGACCCTATATAATAATATATTCATAAATGGTTTATTGGGATCCTTTTTATCTGAGTAATATATTATTATATTTTAATATTTTAAAATTTTCAAAGTGTGTCCTCTCCCACACTTATAAACTCACACCCACTATAATCTCTTATAAAAATATAAAATGCATGTTATTTCTGAAAATACCTACCCATATAACATCCCATCAATCATCCCCATATCCTATTGTACATTTCATGATCATAAAAATATCCTAGTAAGCCTTCATTTATAAACCTAAAGAAGTTGTCCAAAGAAGAGGTTTATTTATTAATAAATAACATTATTCTTATGTATTCGTATACTTCAATAAAATTTTATTCATTCATCATCGAATAATTAAAAAATTATATATCATAAAAATATAAATATTATAATATTTTGACATCCTGTAACCATATTTCGTTTTATTAAATGCGAATCAAAACAGTTGTTTGTGTGTACAATTAACTAGAACTTTACGAACCGATGTAATTCATTTTATATAATCATCTATCATAAATGGTTATAATGTTTTATTTATTATTTATATATGATATTTTTTACATAAATAAAAATTTGGATAGATAATATATCATATATTTTCCTACCTTTTCAGATATTGAAAATTGAACACATCGTTAATCCATATGATTGGATTACCACCTCAATGAAGTGATATGCTTTTCGTAACTACATCTCATGGATTGTTATATATAAGTTACATTAAATATATGATATTATATTTATGTTATAATAATTTTTTTTTAAATATAAAATTTTACATACCTTATTTCATTCATGAACATTTAAAAATGAAATCATTATACTTATGTATGTATGACCTACTATCACCCTAATTCTAACATAATTCATTTTCCATATCCATCATTCATTTTTCATTTTATGATTTTAATTGAGCTATAAAAATGATGATTTTTTAATGATTATTATTCAAAATTGTATTTTATAATTATAACTTTGTCCATAATAAACCAATTTAATTCATTTTAAATTATACGACCTTAATATATTATCCTACCACTAGATCCATTATTTAAAATTTTTATTCATTCAAAACATTCTATGTTTTATTCAATTAAAAAGGGTCATTTTCTAGTTTTGAAAATCGGTTTCTAAAAAAAATTTGTATTTCAATATCGAATTTTTTATGGGTAGAAGTTGATTTTTTTGGTGGATTTATGACCAAAAGGTACATGAATATTAGTTTTATTCATGATTCATTACTTGAAAATTATTGATTATGATAGGTGATAACGATACATGTTATACCACTGTGTGAGCCTAATATAACTTATACAAATATATGAGCCTCAACTATCTTATATGAAAGGTGATCTTGACACAAATTGTATAATTAGTGAGCCTGATATAGCTCTCCAATTCATTGGGTATTGTTCCCCATATTCTTATAGAGTAAGGATGGTGTTAACTATAGAGTATTTTCCAATGGTTTTAACTAGGTTATATTTATTTATGACATAACATATGAATATAACTCTATTAGTTTCAAAATTTGTTTTCTATTTTCTTACAATAGGTTTAAATGATATTTTTGAACAATTATTTGGTTCATGTAAATTTGAATTATTTAACAACCTCTGAGAATATTGTGATGACGTTAAAAATTCATGGTATTAAATTTTTAATGGTAACTAATGGAATTTGTTAATTAAAATTACTTAATGACTGTTTCTCCCATTTCATGTTTAAAAGGATTTTCATCGGTTATATGGATGAAATAGAAGAAAGAGGATCTCAAATTGAAATTTATAAATATTTTTAATGTATGGGTTTTTCATAATGGATTTATGGACAAGTCAATAATATTATAATACTAAGATATAGTTGGGAATTAAATAATGTTAATTATTATCTAAAGTTACTTGATTATGTAATATTAATGGTTGGGACCTTACAACACATAAATGATGATGGCTATGCTGGATAAGAGCCACCCATTGAAGCTCATTGGTGGTTTCCTTGACAAATTATGTGTCCCCCTCTACCTCCAAAATGTAATGGGGTTATGGGGTCATTTGTTCAACATATTGGCTTTTGATGTGGTTATATATATAAATTGTTCCCAATTCCTTCATTGAATCCTATTATTGGTAGGTCATATTATAATGTTTAATCTCTTATAGGATCTCATGAATTATCCCCAAACTAACATGAATGTTGTTGAGATGATATTATTGGACTAAATCATTCACAAAATGGTTTTTGAGGTGATGAGTCAATGTATTTTTATGTTTATGTCATTACGACATAGTCCCAATGGTATTCGGGACATATGAGTGGCATTCCAGGTAGTTGTTCAAACCAATTTGAGGGGTCCCAATGGTAATTCTATCAATTACATTAATAATGTAATTCATTGGTGATTTATTTTTTTAATTTTTTATTTTTCGGTGCCTGTATGTCCATGAAAGGAAAGAAAAATAAGGAACCCATCAATAGAATATCACAAGTTAAAGTCCACATACAATCGATCACATTCACAGTGAAATGGTTCTAATTCAGTTAACCAATCTATTTGTAATTATCACATGATATAAAATCTCATTCACTTTGATGGAAAATTGGACATTTTCATATGTAAAAGGAATTTTTAAGATGAAATATTCACATTTTTTCACAATTATATTCTAATAAATACTCATATAGAACCCACATCCATAATGTTTTAGTGTGGGAATCACTATAGTCATACATTTTAATAGAATTCAAATTAGGATATTCATTACCACGGAATATTTTTAATGTATTTTGGTCTAGATGATGGGAGGTTCACCTGAATTTACACTTTTTGAAGGAATTATTTCCATCTCTTGGACTATCTTATTGATTTTAAATGTTTCAATGAATTTTATACAAATACTAGCATGAGATTAGTTTTCTAATAGAAAATTATCTGAGTAAACCTATATTTTGACTATAACATCTATGTGTATCGGCGTCTCACTATAATTATATGATTAATTCATGATTCTTTGGTGTGGAGTTATATATATTTTCTCCTTATGGATAATCATTATCTAGGAGGTGGTATGTGTTATGGGGTAGGGATATGACTCTTGGGGGAATCATATCTATTCCAACAAAGAGAATCATAACCCATGTAGTTCAGTATCTATTAACAGGAATGGTTATGAATCTTATTTTCATTTAACAAGTACCAATGTGGTGAATTTTAATTTCATTTAATAATTTCAATGTGAATCACTTTTAAAGGTTTTACATTCTTTTCTAATTTCACATATTTTAAAATTATTTAGAATGGGATTATTATAAGTAGTGTTGCACTTAATGGTCTTTCAATGATATACATATGATAATTTTTTTTATAATCACTTTTATCGGAAACTAAATATGATAGCGTGTGGATAATATATTGATAATCAATTGAGGCATTTCTGTGTTTTCTTTAGTAGTTGATGATTCTCATTATAAATATTTTTATAACAATGTCCCATGATAATTACATATGTGGGGGTAGCTGAGGCTAGGTATTACGTAAAATAAGATGTATATATATGTGAACCGAGAGGAGTACATCATCTCAAGATATAATAAGAAATATTGAAGAGTATCTTGAATTAATTTATTTAAAAAGTGTGGGTCATCTTATTCATGTAACATTATAGATGAACTGTGATTTAGTATATCAACATTGATCCTCAATAAGGCATCCATTGTATCTTATAAAAAATTAAAATTCCACATAGTTTAGGATATATATATTATATTCATTTGTACTAAAGAGTCAATAAAGTCTAGTTTCATGGAGTAAGAATTAAAACAATGCATTTTATATACATGAAAAACGGAAATGATGTCAATTATGTCAACAAATCTATATTAAACATTGTTGATGATAAATTTATCCTCTAAACTCAAATATTTCATGATCATTGGGATTAACAAGAGGTATACTTTTCGTAATATTTTATTAGAGTTTCCAATAAAGCACAGAGTGGGGCTTACACATTGATATATCCTATTTGAATTCTTCTTTCTATAAAGGTTCAATAATAAGAGGCTGATTGTGTATTTTATATTAGATATTCCATATGATGTAGCATTAAGGATTAAAATTATTCGAAGAATCATGTCGTAGGACACATATGCCGTAAAATGGGTAACAATGATATCTATTGCGGATTACATAGTGGTGTTTAATATTCAAGTAGCATTGTAAATTTTACCTAATTGCAATCCCATATATGATCCATGTTTCATAAATGGGGTGAAAAATGTCACTAATATAGTCTAATTCATGAGATGTACTTTATGTTTTAGTTTGGGATTATACCTATTAGGATGCCTATACATGATCCATGTGTTGTAAAATGAGAAACATTATGAAAGTGAGTAGGGCATACTCATGATCATAACATTGTGGTAGAGTAGGGGATTACACTTATCAAGAAGACAATATAAGATCATTGTGACTTAAAATGGGAGATAATAGTATAAAAAGTGAGGATTATAAATGATAAACCCTGTTATGAATTACCATAAAGGATAACCATGAAAATGTTTTTAGGGGTATTACATATTGGAGGAGGACAGTATATGGAAATAAAGAGGAGTATCTCCACTCAATGTATTTTTGGGAATCCATGGGAAGTATCCCGACTCAATGAATTGCGTATGATTATATATTAGGTCAAAAGTACTATGACTGAATAGTATCCATGCCTCTTCGTGAAATGTTTACATAACTTGTATCAATTTTTTGGGGTTTATTGACTTATACGAAGATCCATATTTTGGATTCCATTAAGGAAGTTCATGAAAGCCCTACAAAGGTGAATAGTCCGAGTACAATACTAATGTAGTGTTATTAGTTTAAGGGTGTTTTTGATGTGTCCCATGTTTGTTTACCACATAGGGGAGTGTTCATGAGATGGATCAGGGTTATTGAGCTTATGGTATGACTTTATGAAGCGTCTTTATGTGATCGGACTCATAATGTTTAAATTTTTTGGTTTCCCAACACAATAAAACATTCAATGTATCCTACAAAAGGTAGATCCATGAAAACATCATACTAACGTCTTAAACATAGTGGATTCCATAGAAGAGTCTTTATAAGGTAGTTTTATTGAGGATGGACATAATGGTGTAGGGTCTTGCTTTCATCCATGCGATGGTCTTCAAAGATGATGCTAATGAGTGAATGTTAAAAGAGTAATTATGTTTGATAGACTCATTAACTCACTACGTGGAGGAAACTATTTGTGAGATGGGATTACTAAATAGCTCAATACTTTTTCAATATACATATATTTTATATATACCCTTTTTTGGATGAGGAAAGGGGGTATATATAATCTACAAAAACTACTTTATTTCCTAATAAAGTGGAGAACATATGGAAGATATACCTATATAGTAAGGGAGAGTAGGTTGAGGGATCTCATCAATGTTACTCATGCTATGAAAAAAATTATGACTCTAACAGTATGTGTTTGGGTGCTCTATGATGTAGGGGAATTCAATGACCCTCCAAAAGTATTGATCTGATTCCATGTGGTAAATCCTTTCACGTGGTCAGCACCACAAGGTTGATGAATTTTTATGGATTGAGAATTTATAAGAATACCTCATAGTTATATTAGATCTGTGTTGATTATTTTATGAGGTTGGAGACCTAGAATTCCAGGAAGGGATATCATGCCCCATGAAGTAAGCCTATAGGGGATTTTTATCATTTTCCAAAAATTAATTTTAACATAAAAGAATTTTTTTTTATTTTAATGTTTTTTTGTCTCAATGAGTATTAAAATAAAATATATAGAAGTAAAATATGAAAATGGAATTTTGGAATACCCCATTTAATGGATTTTTATGAGTCAAAAAATATCATCTAAGACCCTCAAACATGGGTTTAAAGGATTCAACAACCATTTATCATCAATTGAAAAATTATGTGGCATACTTTCAGAATGTGTTTCTCTTTCCCAAATAACCATACCATGATTTTTTTTGTAATCTTTGTCCCATCATGTGAGAGGATTAAGGTGATACATGGAAATACTATTTTTTCAAAATAAATAATCATTACTACTGATACTCTACATGTGATTTTTGAGTGCGGATTGATTCATGCAAAATATGGAGAAGTAAAAGGTAAAAACATTATTCCAATAATCATATGAAATTTGATAATTATGATCATGATTATATTAATCTTAATGGTTTTTTATTTTCATTCATAATAAAATATACAATTTAATAATTTAAAATTTCAATATACAATAGATTAAAAAAATCAATGAATATAATTTTCCACCATAACATAGGATATTTATGAGAATGTTTGTGTAGGTGTCATTGATTGAGAATAATAAGATCCAATAAATATATTTAGATACCCAATAATTAATTATTTCCAATCTATACGAACTAATTTATGTTACTAAATAAGGATTATCTAATATATTCAAGTTATTTGGTCATTAAATTTATTGATTAAATACTGAAGGGTAATATGATCTATAAATAAATTAACATTAGTACCTATAAGAAGTGGCCTTAATTAATCTCTAAAAAAAATCAATGGAAATATTTTTAGTTATAAATTTTCTTGAATGGGTAAAATGAGAATGAGTAATATGTCATAACATGTTGAATTCATTCGATAATATCTGATAAAACGACTATAACATAACAGTTATAAGCATCGTGTTTAAGATAAAATAATAAATCTCATAATGAATTTTAGAATAATGTAGTTTATATGATTATAAATTTAAATGAATAAAATGAATCTCTAAAATGTTAATCAATAAATTCATTCCATATCTTTAGAGTACGTTAGTGGGGGGTCCAATCTTGAAAATTAATGAATTAAATAATGATAAAATATAACTGATTATAAAAACAGTTGTCTATATAATTAATTGAAAAAACAATTTAATTTCTATATGATTTAAAATTATTATTTATCAACTTCAATGCCATCAGAATAAATGAAATTTCAATGTATTATCCATTTTAATTTTAATAATTTATAATTATCATAATTGAAAAAATATTATTTTTTAGATTAATTGTGTAAAATTTCAAACTACGAAACAAATAATCAATGTAAGACATATATATTTTAAAATAATATACAATTAAATAAATGAAATTCACTTTAAATCAGAAAAAATGAAAACCACACATCACTTGAAAATAAAATGGTAAATAAAAATACCACATTGAATATACGTATAAAAAATATTCCCAAGGGATAACTAGTAAAATAAATTTACTGATCCTTGATGGAAATATAAATCATTAGAGTATAAGGATTTTAAATTAAAAAATATTAGTTAAATTTATGTAAAATCATTTTCATAAATATTTTAAATAATTGTAATTGAAAATAATAATTTATAGAATATTTTTTTAGATACAAATATTCTATATTGATATTCATGTTATACTACACATGATTTTTTATATTAATTGAATTAATTTTTAATTATAGTGATATGAAAATAATTATCAACAAAAACTAGACTATACCATTGATTATTGATGATATCAAAGAGGATAATAACAACCAATATTTTACAAATCACCATTATGGAAACATAAGGATATTTTTGTTCAATCCCCATAACCTATACCACACCATTATATAATCTTAATTATTAATTGTGACTCTTATAAATTGATGGGTAATATTATGATCTTTTTTATTTTTTGTGATATGTCATGTTTATACTCTTATAAATGATTAAAAAATCATAATCACTACATCAAAAGGTAAACATGTAATGACTGCTAGAAAATTATTATTTTTCATGAAAATGATATTCTTAATTTAGATGAAGTAGATTTCATTATAGTTTATTGTTATTTAATCTTGAACGGAGATAATGAGGAATGAATAGATATATGACAACACATATTATTTCAATGGTAATCTTTTATGACATTAAATAATATTTTATTATATTTAAATAATAATAAATAATTTGTAGATCCTAGGTGTATGTTAATTCACTAATTAATAAAAAATAACATTTTAAAATAACTCAACACTCCAAACATTAATAAATATTAAATATTTATATTAATGATTAAAATTTTAAAAGAGGTTAAAATTTAATAATATATGTGTTGATAGTTAGAATGTTTATATTAATTACATTCTCCCAATGATTATAATTTTATATTATTTCATGTGTATGTTAATTAAGTTGAATAGTATAATAGAATGTTTCTAATATCAGTGATCCTTATCAGCAATTATTTTTAATATGAATATATTACCACAGAAATCCATAAAATATGATCTTATTAATTTTAATTATGCATTTATAATATTTCAATAAGTATATTCCCAATTTTTAATTTGTAATAGTCATTGATCTAATCATATTCAATTTCAATCCAACAAAATTTATTTGGGAATATTAAATTTTAACACCTTATTAAGTATCCTACGTTTCCCTAGAGAGTTATTGAGTAATATATTTATAATGATAAATATATATCATTGTAGACAACAAAATGCCAACATAAAAAATAAGAAAATCAACTGGGAGGAATCAAATATATTATAATTACTAAATCATTTAAAAAAATGAAAAATAAGAACTCTGCTATGGTACAAGGAATATTTATTTGAAAATGTTTTATTAAATTTAATGGGAACCATTTATTATATAAATGAAAAGATGTTCTCCCTATGTCAACAGTTAAATACAATTGGGGTCATTAAGAGGGTTATATATCTTTCCTAAACATGCTAAATCCGGTAGTTCTTCTCGGTTATTTATAGGGATGTTTATATTAATAATTTTTACATGTTTTAGGATTTAGTAGTATTTTTTTGGTTTCATGGTTAGGGTTTCTATTTGATGAAATTTTGGAAGTATGGTTGGAATTAAAAGATAAATAATATGTAAACTCTTATATTTAACGAATTTACACTTTAAAAAAATTATTTTCATTTTATTTTTATGTTTGATTGAAAAAAAATATTGTTTTTAATATTTACAATAAACTTTCCAAATTTAATAATTGATAATTTTGGCTTGGAATTTTATGTTTTTATTGTTTTTATAATTAAATATTATTACACACCATTTGTTTGAAATGATACTCTAGATGAGACATGAAATTCCCAAAGAAACTTTGTTTTTTTATGATTGTGTTTAGAGGTTTTTTTGTGTTAAAAGACTTCTTTTATTTATTTATGCAATTTTCTTGATTTTAGAATAAATTTATAAAAATTATTGATCGAATGAGATATTATAGTTGTAAATAAATATATTTATGAATGATTTTTTAAACACCTAAACAATGTTTTTTATATATGTTTACGTATTTTAATTGATTGAAATGCATTTTAGAGAAGGTAATATGGATGCTTTGGACTAATTAGAAGTGTCGAAGATGATGTTAGTGAAGATATTTCTGAATAATAATTCTTGCTACCATATTAGGTTTTACACTAAATTTTTTCATAATGCGATGTTTTTTATTGACAAGAGTTCATGGGTAATCCCTATTCCTTATAACTATAATATTATAATAATGAATCATGTTGAAATATATAATTAAAATAAATAAAAAGTATATAACCATTTTTTTCAAAATAAAATGATTTAAATATCTCTGTTGATTGTTTAAATGTATATTTTAAAAGTATGATACTAAATTTAATTTATTAATCCCCTAAAATCAGTTTTAAAATTAGATCCCCAAAATAAATCACATTGAGACGTTGAGAAATGTGGTGAATCAGTGTAAATGAAAAGGCATTTCTATAATGTTACTAATGTTCCTATTTTGTTTAGATAATAATATATATGAAACCAGTAAATCATTATAATGAGGTTTATAATAAAAGAAATAAAATAAACAAGATACCATAGATTTTTACAATTATTTCCCCAAATTTTTCTCCATAGGATTATTCCATTGTGTTTAGAAATTACTATCTAATTATGCACATTCCTATACTATTTCCAATAATGAAAATTGGATTATATCTTGAGTATAGTTATAAATAAAATTTATAAAAATGGAGGTCAAAAAACTCATCTTATCTCAAATCTTAGAGGATAATATTCATTTCTTGGTCTTAAATTTTACCACAACCCAGAAGTGGTCAATTTTTCTATGTTATATTTTCCTCAAATAATTCCCCATAGCAAAACAATAATGAGAATTGTTTGTTGTGTTTAGTGATTAGAATTGAATATTTTAAACTATTATCATAATCTTATGTGAAAAAATGATAGAAGAAAAGAAATTATATTAAATTTCGCAACAACAACTTCATAATATTCAAGACATTTACAATGAAAAAATAGGAGTTTTCAACATGTAAAATAATTCAGTGGTTGAATAAATAGTATGGTTTGATTTCTTATGGAAATTATACTAATTTATAGAAAACTATGAGTGCCATAATGAATAATCTGTCTTCCATCATTCAAAAATGTTTTCCACATGAAACCAAACAGTAAATTTTAGAAGAACACCCTGGATGTTTTGTGTGTCTTGATAATTTATTCATTTATTTATAAAATATTCATCTCAAATGGATATTCCATTATAATATGAGAATTTATAAAAAATAAAATATTAAAACATATGTCAAACTCATGTTTACACAACTTTAGAAACAAGTCAAAGGAAGATCCAAATATGTAGGTAATATAAATATAACCACATTAAATAGAATAATATTTTGGAGTTTTATCCAACACCAATTGAAAAAAAAACAGTAACCCATTAGAAAAATCTCAATTATGTTCTTAAATAGTCTCTTTTTCCCTTGAGTTTAAGATTGATATTAAATTTTACCTATCTGTAAGTGTACTCTAGTCTCATCAATTATTTTTTTTGAATGCATGTTGAATATAATGCCTTCAAAATGAAATAAAATATACATTAAAAATTCAAAAATTAAATCACCTTTTCTCCCAATTCATAAACTCACAATGTCTTAACAGTATATCCTATATTTAAAATGTATCTCCTAAATTATTATCTCTAATGGATTAATAATACATTACTTTTGTATTTTATGGAACATGTTAACCAATTTAGCTCAAAATGAAACATTTTTATACCAAAATATTAAAAAATGCCCCAATATATAAACGTTTTCCCCTCGATCATCATCCCTATATGTTATAAGAGTCTATCCAACATTACAAGAACTAAATTAAAAATATTATCCCCCTTAATAATAATTTTCAAATAAATTATTGAGTTAAAATTAAAAAATCGATTCATTTGTATTATTGGACATTATTCCGTAACAAAAATAATTTAAATTTCTTTAATGAATCCACTATTAAAGATTTTTGCACATATAAATTATAACCCTTTAATTGAAGAATATTGTTAATTGAAATCTCCATTTTCATTTCCTATCATTAGTGGATATATGACTTCCACAATAACATATATATTTTATGTCATTATGTATATTATTTGAGTTGTAGATTGTGATTCCAAATCATAAAAAATTATATTATGTTTAATGAAACTAAATTTTTCTTCCTTGAGTTACAAACAATTCATATTTACATATTTAATAAACCACCACTATAACTAGATTTTTTATCTTCAACTCCACAAACCCAATCATTATTAACATATACATATATTATTTTTGATGACAAATATTCAAAATTCAATCTATAATTTTGATATTATTTTTTACCTAATATATACATTACCTCATTACGATGAAACTCCTTTAGTTTGATTTCGAATCATCCAAAAAAATTAATGAAAAACAAAATTTTTTTCTAATAAAAATTCAGGTAATGTATTCCCCAAATTATTATTTGAAAATAATTTTGATTAATACTCCACCATTCTCATCCATGTAAAACATAATCTAAATTTCAAAAGGATTTAATACTTCTCAATATTATTCCATTAAAACATGTTTTAAAAAACCTTTTCCATTTTAGGAACATATATTTATACATTAATTTTATCATTTATTTTTAGGCCCATAAATTCTATTATATGTTTTATGAAAAAAATTTACTTGAGTTAATTACTGGTTTATATTTAATTTAATAACCATTATATTTTTTCTATGAATTATGAAGTTATTTATTCTGAATTATATTTTATTTTTGTGGGAGTTTATTTGTCAACGTATTCTAGATTTTTTTATTTCTATAATATGTATTCATAATGTGAATTTGTAACATAATGTTGGTATTCAACACTAAATTTTTATTCCCAGTTCATACCTAAATGTAATATTTAGAAAAATAAATTTAGGGAATCCCAAATATAGGTATCTAATATTTTATAGAGAGTTAACATAAATAATATATCATTTTTTATATAATTCATAGTTTGAACCTCCCATTGGAATCATACTACATGTTATTGTAAATCTACATTTAGTATCAACTAAATTCCATCAACATTACTATTGAAGTTAAACTCTCAAATGGAATTCACATTTAAAACCCTTAATCTATGGGATTTGACCATTTATATATTTTTAGATATCTACTATTAATTTTTTTATTAAATATTTTATTAATAAGATTATAATTTCATTTTATAGGACTATAAAAATATAATAATTCATTTATATTTCTATGAGATGTTTTCATTTTTAGTAAGAGATAAAATTAAAATTTCAAGAACACTCTGCATATTGAAATGATGATTTATCTATAAATTTCCTCAATTTATTTTACTATAATTAACCTAGGATACTTATTTAATTTTCAAATTGATATATTTTTGAATGTTTATTTTTTAGCTAATGATATGTTTCTATAATGATTAAGAAAAATATTAATTTTTTTATTGAAACTATTCCAGATCATCTTGATTTTTGAATTGATTGTTTTATCTATTGTATCTAAATCTTCTATTTTTTTTAATTTTAAAATTTCAATTGAATATTTTTAGGAATATACAGTAGATACATTTATGTTTAGTTAATTGGCATTTATATATATATCCATCTACTATAAATTCATTTATTCAAAACATCTTCAAAAAATAATTATTCTATATAGAATGATCAATGATTAATATTAATGATTTTGATTTGAAGTACCTAATTTTCTCCTTTTATGTTCTACACATTTTTCAATTTCATCATCTATATAAGAAATCATTAAAAATAAACTTCTCAATCCAAATAAAATTTGATTTATTTCTGGATAGTTTGGTGTGATGTATTATTTGGATTGTTGTAAACCCTCTATAAATCCATGTAAAACATTCTTTTTCAATTTTATGTTTCCTCACTCACTTTTAGATTTCCCTTGGATAATGATCTAGTAGTTAAAATAAACACGCTTATAGAGATATTTTTTGTTAGAATATGGTTTTTTTGTTCCATGAAGAAAATTAAAATCTTTTATTTCATCTTATTTTACTTTTTTACTTAATAATCTAATTAAAAAATGTACATACATGTTTCTTCCATATCCACGGGGTATTTTTTTTTAAATTTAACAAGTGATTTAAGAAGTGAACAATAGACCCTCGTTTGTTTCATCACCATTATTTTGGGAAAATAGTTGTTATCAAAGTCATTCTCAACTGAATATTTTTATTAGCTCTAGCATGTTTGAATAAAACATACAAACAAAAAATAATACTGATATAGAAACCCATAATTTCAGAACATTTATACCACATCTTATTATATTAATAGTCAATACATAAAATAATTAACTATACCAAAATTGTATAGGTCTAGTACCTATAAAAACAAGGATTTTCAAAAAATTTGTTGACAACTATAGTTCATGATATCCTATAATGTTTATCATAAGTAGTATCATTCTTGAACATGTCATACATAATACCTTTCTTTATAACCTGTGGAAAGGTAACATAATAAAGGATGATATCATATAAGTTGTATGATTAAAAATGGAATATATCAACATAAATATAGCATAAAAAATGATAACAACAAAATAATGTTTGAAAACCCATATCGTTAATACCATATTTCATAATATTAAATAATTTAATAAATCATTTTAGTTTATAAGACATGAATAATACTAGAACTGGAGAATAAAAGACTTGATTGTATTACATTGGAATGAGACTAGTGTTTTTGAAATACACATAAGTGTGGTAAATTACTTCCGTAATATTCATGGATCCCTAAAGTAATTATCATTGCTGGTTGGGTTCAATCCCTAAAATAATGTATTAGTCATGGTCGAGTCTGATGATTATCATTGTATAGAAATTCCCTTACTAAACTAGGTTCACGCCCCATTCCATTCCTCATAACCTATTAAGATATCTATATTTACCAAATTCAATGGAATGATATATAATTCCTGGAACACCAATCACATACATAAAACCATATATTTGTACTCAAAATGATAATATAATTTTTATCACATCATAACTTGTGAAAAATAATTAGGTTTCAAAAACATTTCATCATATTATAACATGAGGAAAAGAATTGGTTTCATAACCATCTTGTCATTATAATCATAAACCATACATGGAATGAATATAGATGACATCCTTGTATCATATTTTCATTATATCCAAATTTAGTTTCGTAAAAACTATATGACTCGTGAAAAAACATTGGAATCATAATATTATAAAAAGAAAAAATATCCACACTTGATTAATTAATGAATAAAATTATATGGATGAAATTTCCTAATGATGATAAATGTAACAAACATTTTAATGTTAATATAAATCATTATAAATTATTATTAATATTCATTAAATATATTTTATGAATTTATTTCCATTATATAAGTATTTGGTAAATTTTCATTAAAAAATAGAAATCATTATTTCAAACAAATTTGGATTTTCATGCATTTTTTTTATTAACAAAAATAATGACATAAATATTATATAATTTTATATTTTTAATATTAAATTAATTTTTGAAATCATCAAGTAAAAATTATCTTAGTATTAATTCTTTATAATTCACTATTTTTTTTATTTTTTAATGATTTGTAGAAATTATTTATTTGTATTTAAGATAGACTCTTGCTTCAAGTATTTACGATGTTATAATTTTTTTAATATGGTTTTATAATGAAATTATATAATTTAGGTCATTAATAATATATTTTTTTTATTATAATCAATATAACAATTTAATTTGGTATAAAAACGTTTTTATTCTTTAAAAGGGCGTTTTTATTGTTGATTTCTTCATGTTTTTCGGGTTCAATTTATAATTAATTTTGGATAATTATATAAATTGAATTTTAAAAAATGTATTCAACATTTTAATTCATAAAAAATATTATTAGGTAATAATGTAAACTTAATTTTTTGTCATAATTAATTGTAAAAACATTAAAAATCTATTATGATGTTTATGGTTAAAGTAGTTTTATTGGGTGTTAATGTAATCATATACGAGTTACAATTACCTAAAAAAATGTTTAAATTATTTTTCATGTCCATATTTTGACCCTATATAATAAAATATTCATAAATAATTAATTTGGATCCATTTTATTTGATTAATACATTATTATATTTTAATAATTTAAAAAATTCACGGTGTGTCCTTTCCCCCTCTTATTAACTCGCTCCCACTATAATATATTATAAAAATATAAAATATATGTTATTTATGAAAATACCTACCCATATAGATTCCAATTATACCTCCCCATTTCCTATTGTACTTTTATTGATCATAAAACTATCCTAGTAATCCTTCATTTATAAACCTAATGAAGTTTCCCAATGAAGAGGTTTATTTATTAACCGATATCTTTATTCTTATTTATTCTTTTACCTCACTAAAATTTTATTCAATCAGCATTAAATAATTTAACAATTATATTTCATACTTATTTACATTTTAAAATTATTTCAAATCCTATATCCATCTTTTCTTCTATCAGATGGGAATCAAAACAGTTGTTTGTGTGTACAATAAACTACGACCTTGCGAACTGATGTAATTCATTTTATATAATCACCTATCATAAATGGTTATTATTTTCTACATAATGTTTATATATGATATAAGTGACATAAATAATAATTTGGATAGATAAGGTATCATATATTTTCTTACCTTTTCAGATATAGAAAAATGATCACATCGTTAATGCATTAATTGGATTACCACCTCTATGAAGTGATTTGATTTGTTTTACAAAACAACAGCACATGGATGGTTATATATAAGTTCATTTGAATATATTATTTGATATTTATGTTATAATAATTGTTATGTAAATATAAAATATTACATACCTGAATTCCTGCGTGCACATTTAAAAATGAAAAAAATATACGTTTGTATTTTTGACCTATTATCACCCAAATTCTAAAATAGTACATTTTTCATATCCAACAGTCAATGATAGTTCTAAAATTATAATTTATCTATAAAAATTTTCATTTTATATTGATTATTTTTCAAATAATTATTTTATAATTACATCTTTGACCATATTCAACCAATTAAATTCATTTTAATGTATACGACCTAAATAGATTTCCCTTCTAGTGGATCCATAATTTGATCTTTGTATTATTTCAAAACCTTATATGTATTCTCCAATTAAGAATAGTAATTTTTGTTAGTATTGAAAATTGGTTTTTAAAATAAAAGGATATTTCTATATCTAATTTTTTTTATCGGTTCAAAGTGAGTTTTTTGTTGGATTTATGAAAAAAAGGGAAATGAATATTAGTTTTATTCATGATACTGTACTTGATAGTTATAGATTATTATAAGTGATACTGATACATGTTATAAAACAAGGTGAGCCTAATATAACTTATACAAATATATGATCCTAAACTATCTTATATGAAAGGTAATCCTGATTCAAATTGTATAATTGGTGAACCTGATATAGCTCTCTAATCTAGTGGGTATTGTTCCCCATATTCATACAGACTAAGGAAGGTGTTAACTATATAGGATTTTCCAATTGTTTTAACTAGGATATAGTTATTTTTAAGATAATATATGGATATAATTCCCTTAGATTCCCAATTTGTTTTCTATTTTCTTACAACAGGTTTAAATTATTTTTTTAAAAAATTATGTGTTTCATTTTAATTTTAATTATTTAACACCCTCTAAGAATATTGTGATAAAGGTAAAAATTTATGGTATTAAATTTTTTACTATTAACTAATGAATTTTTTTATTTTAAATCCATTAATTATTGTTTCTCCCATTTCTTGTTTTAAAATGTTTTTCATAGGGTAGAAGGATGATTAAGAAAAATGAAGAACTCAATTTGAAATTTATTAATATTTTTAATGTATGGGTTTTTCATAAATGATTTATAAACTAATCTATAAAATTCTAATCATATGATATAGTTTGGAATTAAATATTTTTCATTATTGTCTTAAGTTACTAGATTACATAATTTTAATGGTTGGGACCTGAAAACACATTAATGATGATTGATATGATGGATAAGAGCCATCAATGGAAGCTCCTTGGTGGTTTCCTTGACATAATATGTGTCCTCTTCTACTGCAAAAATGTAAAGTGGTTATGGGTCATTTTTTCAACATATAGGCTTTTGATGTGGTTATATAAAGAAACAATACTCAATTAATTCATTGAATCCTATTATTGGTTGTTCAGATTATAATGTTTCATCTCATAGAGGCTCTCATTAATTGTCTCCAAAAAAAGGTGGAATTTATTGAGATGATATTATTAGACTGGATCATTCACCAACTAATTTTGGAGGTGATGGTTCAATGAATGTTTATGTCTATGTCATTAAGACTTAGTCTCAATTGAAGTCAACACATATGATTGGCATTCCAAGTAGTTATTTAGACCAATATGAGGGGTCCCAAAGGTAATACTATCAATTACATTAATAATGCATTTCATTGGTGAGTTCTTTTTTTCAATTTTTATTATTTTGTGTCTTGTATTTCCATGAATGGAAAAAATAAAGAACCCATCAATAGAATATCAAATTTTATAGCCCACAGGCATTTGATCACATTCACTATGAAATGGTTCCAATTGAGTAAAACATTCTATTTTTAAATATCACATGATACAAATTTCATGCACTTTGATGGAAAAATGGACATTTTCATATATAAAATGAACAATTTAGATGAAATATTCACATAGTTTTCAGATTTATATTCTGATTAAAATTCATTTGGAAGCCACATCATAAATTTTTTAGTGTGAGAATCACTATAGCCATAATTTATAATATAATTCAATTAATGATATTCATTACAAGGTATTATATGTAATGTATGTTGGACTGAATTATAGGAGGTTCACCTTAATTTACACTTTTGGAGGGAATTATTTCTTACTCTTGGACTATCTTATATATTTTCTATGTGTCAAAGAATCCAATCCAAATACTAGAATGATATTAGTTGTCCAAATGAAAATGATCCGAGTAAACCTATATTTATATTATAACATCTATATGCATCAGGGTCTCACTATAATTATGTTAATAATTCACGATTCTTTGGTGTAGAGTTATATATATTTTCTCCCTATTGTTGATCCTTATCTAGTAGGTGGTATGTGTTGTGGGGTAGGTATATGACTCTTGGGTGGGAATCATATTTATTCCTACAATGGGAATCATAACCCATGTAGTTTAGAATCGATTAATGGGAAAGGTTATGACTTTTATTTTCATTTAACAAGTAGCAATGTGGTGAATTTTAATTTCATTTATTATTTTCTATACGAAGAAATTTTTATGGTTTAAATTCTTTTCAAATTCCACGTATTTAAAGATTATTTATAATTTTATAGTTAGAAGTAATGTTCCAGTTAGTGGACATTCCCTGATATACATATTATATTTTTCGTGGATAACCAAATTTATTGGTAACTAAATATGATAGTTTATGTATCATATATTGATTATCACATGAGGCATATCTGGATTTTCTTTAGTGGATGATGATTATCCTTATAAGTATTTTTATAATGAATTCCCATGATAATTACATAGGTAAGGGGAGCTGAGTTAGGGGATGACATCCAATAAGATATATATATATATATGTGAACTAGGAGGAGTAACTCATACCTAGATATAATAAGAAACAGATAAGAATATCT
Organism: Viscum album; assembly: GCA_963277665.1. Lineage (NCBI taxonomy): Eukaryota > Viridiplantae > Streptophyta > Magnoliopsida > Santalales > Viscaceae > Viscum > Viscum album. The sequence continues at coordinate 1,799,942,206 of OY728127.1, read as the reverse complement.
TGAATAATGTTATTTAAAAATTGTGGGTCATCTTATTTAAGTATCATAATAGAAGAGGTGTGATTGTGTATACCAGGTTTGATAACCAATGAGGCGTCCTTTGTATCTTATAAAAAAAATCATATTCCACATAGTTAAGGTGATAGATGTTATATTCATATGTACTAAAGAGGCAATATTGCCTAATTTCATGTAGTATGAATGTGAAAAAAGTAGTATATAGACTAAAAATAATGAAATGAAGGAAATTTTGTCAAAAAATCTATATTATACATTCTTGATGATAAATTTATACTCTAAACTCAAATAATTCCAGATCATTGGGAATAACAAGAGGTAAAATATTGGTAATATTGTATCATTGTTTGTAATGAAGCACAGAGTGGGGCTTACACATTGATATTCCATATGTCAATTCATCTGTCCGAAAAGGTTCAATAATAAGAGTATGAATGTGGATTATATATAAGATATTCCATTTGATGTATCACCAAGGATTAAATTTTTTTGAAGGATCTCTTTATAGGACACTTATGCTACAAAATGTGTGAAAAATGATATCGAGTACAGATTACATAGTGGTGTTTAATATTCATGTAGCATTAGGGATTATACCAAATTGTAATCCCTTATATGATCCATGTTTCATTAAAGGGGTGGAAAAGGACACTAATATAATCTAATTCATGAGATGTAATTTTTTTATTAGTTAGGGATTATACATAATAGGATTCCTATACATGATCCATGTGTTTTAAAGCAGGAATCATTTTGAGAATGAGTGGGTCGTACTCATGATCTTAACCTTGTGGTTGAGTAGGGGATTACACTTGTCAAGAGGACAATATAAGATCCTTGTGAATTAAAAGGGGATATAATTGGATACAAATTGAGGATTATAAATGATAAAACCTAATATGCAAGACCATAGAGGTTAACCATGAAAATGTTCTTGGTGGTATTACACATAGCAGGAGGCCTATATATGGAAATAAAGAGGAGTATCTCCACTAAAGGTATTTTTGCAATTCCATGGGATGTTTCCCGACACAATGAATTATGTATGATTATGTATTTGTTCACATTTACAACGACTAAAATGAATCCATGCCTCTTCATAAAATGTTTATATAATGTGTCTCAATTTTTTGGGGTTTAATGAAATAAGTGAAGATCTATACTGTGGATTCCATGATGGGAGTTCATGAATGCCTTGTAATAGTGAGTAGTCCATGTACTATACTATGGTAGTGTTATTAGTCTAAAAGTGTTTTTTATATGTCCCTTGTGTGGTGACCCCATAAGAGAGTATTCATGATGTGGCTCTAGGTTTTTAACCTTATGGTAAGACATTATAAATCGTCGTTATGTTATCGGCCTCAAAATATTGACTTTGTATGGTTTCCCAACAAGATCCACCATTTAATGTATTTGATAAAAGGTAGATCCATGATAACATCCTCATATTGTCCTAAACCTGGTGGATTCCATAGAAGACCCTCTATGATGTATGTTTGTAGAGGATGTACATAATGGTGGGGGCCTTGTTTTCATCCATGGGATGGTCTTCAAAGATGAGGTAGATGAGTGAATGCTAAAAGATTATCTATGTGGGATAAACTCGTTAATTCACTATGGGGAAAATATATATGTGAGAAGGTATTACTAATAAGATCAAGTAGTTATGAATCTACTTATATTTTATATTTCCCCCATTTATTGGATGAGGAAAGGGGGTATATATAAGCTACACCAATTTATTTATTTCCTAATAATGTGGAGAACAAATGTGTAACACCCCAAGATTTTATGAAAAGTATTCTTTTTAATTTCATTAATGTCTTGTGTTGTACGCTACACCGAAAGGAGCTTGAAGAACACACATCCTTTACTTTCCTTGCATTACATGCAATCACGACCTTCCTCGATAGCGTGTGTAGTACGCAATACCGAGTTTCACTAAACAACGATATGCTATTAAAATATTATTAAAACTAGCCATTATGAATAGTAATAACCACTTTTTTAGATTTTGTAAATTTTATTTTTCAAAATGGACTTCATTTTTTGATTCGGAATATCGAAATTAGCTTAGGGTGAAATTTTGGTACTTTTTGGATAACTTTCATTTTCTGATGAATAGTGAAAATTACTAAATTTTAATTAACAATAGCATTTTTAATCGAAATAATTAATAGTGATAAATTATTTATTTGAGTGGTTTTAATGTTTATTTAGAATATATTTTTTCAATTTAATACAATTTTGGTCATTGGATGTAATTTCACATTTAAACCAGACATAATCAAGTGTCAATCTTTTGATAGTTATTATCTCTTAAGAACACGCTATTTGTTTTGACGACAGGAATTAATTTTTAAATTAATTAATGCAACTAATATGTTTTTCATTTGGTAAAATAGACATCATTTTTGAGTTCATAATATCAAATATATCTTAGGCCTAATTTTTGGTATTTTTCTGGAAACTTTTATTTTTTGATGAATAGTGAAACCACTAAGTGGTAGTTAAAAAAATAAATTTTTCATAAAACTTAATTTTACCGCTTCTATGAGTGTAATTTAAAAAATCCGAAAGACATGGTTGATGTCAGTAAGTAAAATGTGGATCAATGAGATGAAAATAATTTTTGGTGAATAGTAACTTGTTACTTTTTTTACCACGATTAAAAGTAAATAGGGTAATTAAGGGTAAAAATGATATTATTATTACCCTAACACATGTCCTAATTCTATTGGATAAGTTTTATTCGACCAAAAACATCCTTAGGAATAATATATGACCATTTAGGCCCACTTGGATTAGATTGTGACATTTATTATTAATTTATTTAAAGAAGGTTTAAAATAGTTAAAATCAATGTTTAATAAGTAAATCATTTGTAATATAGTGTTATACAGAAGATAAATTCAACTATAAATTTTCATTAGAATGTGAAAACGATTTCCTACATAATGATATTTTATTTGTAATATTTAGACATGAAATAATTTAATTTATTTATGACACAAAGATGATGCAGTAATTATCTTATTAATGAAATATTGACATAATTGATGTTATAAATACCAAAATAAATGTAATTTGAGACTTTTTATGAATCACACTAATTTTATAGGTTAATATGACATATTATTATTTATTTATTTAACGTTTTTCGAACTAATCATTCTGTTATGATTTTCAAAAAAATCAATTACCAAATAGAGTCAAAATTGACATAAAATAGTTTTTCAAACAAATATTATATTATTAATTGTTATTTTATTTTTAAAAATCTAAGGATTTTCCAAATGACTTAGATAAGGTTATATATATTAATAATAAACAATTTGGGCTTCGTTTGGCTTGTTATAGTAAGTTTATTAACCTTATAGTGTAAGAACACAAGAAGACATGGTAAAAGTAAAATTATTTAACTTAATGTTAAATCTAAATGATAAGGTTAAAATAGGAACCTAAATTTGTCTAAATTCTCTTGGATGACAGGCTTTTGACCCATCACCACCTTAGCTTCGAAATAGGTCAATTTGGAGCTATTTTAAACCAAATATAACTTTATAATAAAATAATATATTTAGTTTTCCAAAGGAGCCCCTCTCCTCCCTTATAAAAGGGCACCTCCTCCCTCTCTTCCTCACACCACATTGAGCCTTCAAGCTCGGCCCACCCCTGCCTATTTTCTCTATCCAGTTCCCTAGAGACATCCTAGAGGTCCTGGTATTCTTCAAAGAACAATTTTATTGCCTTAAAATGAGGTCTGAAAGAAGCATTTCAAAGAAGAGGTAATTCCCATTACCGATTCTTTCATCTTTATTTCTTCTTCCACTTCTTCTTATTTAGTTGTTTCATCATGAAGTAATAAAATCAGTATCACTAATATACGGATATGTTATTATATGTATGAAACAACCCTATTTCACCATCTATCCATCCTACGGAAAATGAAATCACCGCGCGTGCGTACGTACGGAATACCGTCTCCACGTCGTGGTGTAATCTATTATCCACCACCACCTTACTTGGATGGGTATAATGGTGTAAATAATAAGTATATATGATTATTTTAAAGTGATATTGATTCAGAAATAGTATACATAAACTCCAATACAATCCCACGATCATGAGAACGATGTCATCGCTCGTGCGTACGTACGGACTACCGTCTCCACGACGCGATGGGATTCATTCTCCACGATAACCATTCATGAATGATTATAAAGTATATATAATAAGTAATCATGAAATATATGAAATAATAACGATACTTTATTTATGTGTATATATATGTATTTCATCTACTTAATTCTATTCAACTCAATAAGGAAACAAAAATAGCATTCAAGCGTACGCACGGCCTATCGTCTCCATGAACGGTGTATTTCTTTCCATTTAATGATTTATTATATATATGTATATTCAGAATATATATTATATAAAAATAATATTTTATATTCTATAATTAAGTAATCATGATCTATGTAATCATATGAATAATTACAATTCAAAACAAGGACGACAAATGAAACAATTTTACCCAAAACGCTCTTTAACATGGAATTTATAAAAGAATGGGTAATATAAAGTCATAGGTGAACCATATATGATATCATAACAATAATTATTTTTCTATAATAAGTCAATAACATTATTTAAATCATTATACATGAGGTTCGGACACTTAAGAAGAAAATCGGACCTAAGGTAAGGGAAAATATCACAATCTCATTTTTATCTGAGATTGTTTATACTTTGGTATTTACTGGGGTGTATTTTATCATCCAAATCCATGTTTCCTCAATATGTAATATTGTTTCCATCCACCTAAAATTGTTTAATTCTAATTTTACCCTTCGGTGAGTTTTTAGTAAAAGGTATGAAATGAATCTTTTGTCGTTTTTCGTAAGAGGTACTTTTTGACTTTTCCGACAAAAGTATGAGAAGAGTGTATTTTTAACTTATAAAGCATGAATGGATTTTTTAAAAATTATTTCCAAGAATCTTACTTTACAAGATTTCATGTTTATTTTTAATCAACTTCTTTTAGTTTAAAATTGTATGACATGTTAAGAAAGGAAAATGTTTTTGAAGTATAAAAGGATATTTTCCTCAAGAATGGAGTTCAAGTGTTTTATCAAAATTATTTTCCATCTAAGATAATAAAGGATTCTGTTTCTATCCCTATTATTACATTAATTTGATTATGATGTGATGGAATTATTTTTATGAATTCCTTTAACTTATATGAGTTGTTTTATTATGTCACGATGTTTACGATTCCCATTTTTATTATATAGGTTATGCTATGATGTATGTTTTATGATTTTGTGGAACACATAAGAATGGTATAATTATGAGATGGATGGGACCTATATCTCCCTCCAATGAATTGGGTAAAGATTTTATATCTCATGAGATAGACATGGCTGGAATGGAAGGTTAAACCGGTTCAGTGAAACAAGACTGAAACGAGGAACGAATCGGTTCAGAAATGGACTTTGTCCACTAAGATAGTCTTGGCAATGAGTCTTGACTAATAATAAATGATTCTCTATGATTATGTGTGTACGCCACAAAGTTTCATGTTTTATGTTATGATTATTGGGATTACATATCACTACTATGATTTATCCCATGTTATGATATTATGATCTCTTTTGTAGGTTATGATTTCCAAAATGTTATGTTCTTATGAATATGATGTCATTGATATTTCTTTTGTTTACCCTTACTGAACATTTGAGCTCACACTTTTATGTTTTCTTTTCCCCAGGATATAAATAATGGTATTAGGTAAGAAAAAATGGCAAAGATCTTTATGGGATATGTTGAAGATCTTTCACCATGATTAGAAGATTACGTTCCGAGTTTCCAAAGACACTAAACTATTACGGTCCTAATGTGTGTGTTTTTGTTATGTACTAAGTATTTCGCAAATGTAATGTAATTTCCATGTACGTCAGGCTTAGGGTCTCTACAGTTGGTATCAATGGAATGGTTTTGTCATCCTTTGGAAACTAGGATGCGAGAACATTAGTGAGATCCCTAGTGATATTTCTAAGGAATGTCTAGGGATGTCCCTAAGGTTAAGTATAAGTATAGGTTATAGTCCTAGAATTGCATAACGATCCTAGAATTAAACCTAAGATATTAGATATTTAAGGTACTCCCCCTTTATTATGTGGTTTTCCCTAGTATGATTTTTTCTCTCACACTATTCTTTTTGGGTTTTAGACGATGGCTGGAACTCGAATGAACCGTGTTGATCAATGCAATGGAAAATGCAATAATTGTCCTCCTGAACCAACAAATGTTATGGGAGATGGAGTGAAAAATATTATTTCTATACATACACAAGGTATGAATCATTATAGACTTCCAAATGAGTAGAGAAGGGAATAATATTATATTGAGTCCTTCATGAGGCAACGTCCAACTTCTTTCAGTGGGTTATCTGATCCACTTGTTGTTGAACAATGGATCGGTACCACTGAAAAGATATTTTCCATTCTTCAATGTTCTGAACAAGATAAAGTCATCTTAGTAGTATATCGTTTGGAAGATGAAGTTGATCAATGGTGGAATCGTATCAAGAATATGAGGCAAAGAGATGAAATTGAGTCCATGGAATGGGACGAGTTCAAGAACTTAATTTTCAATAAGTACTTCCCTCGTATTCTTCGAAAAAAGATGGAGAAGGAGTTTCTTGAACTAAAGAAAAAGGATGATGAATCTGTTGGTATATATGAAGCGAATTTTACACGGCTTGCAAGGTATGCATCTGGATTTATCATCCAACCTGAAAATAATGTTGATCTATTCTTCAGTGGCTTAAAACCCAATCTTCGAAGGGCATTAGCTATAGGATACTTCAGTAGCAATGAGGAAATTGTGTGTTGTGCTATCAAGGTAGAAATGGAAGTTGGTGTTACTTATCCATCTCATAGTTTTGACAAGAAATGAAAGATGGAGTTCAAGGAGAAATCTCAGAATAATGCTGAAAAGAAGATGAATGTTTCCTTATGCTCAAATTGTGGAAATAAGCATGGTGGAGATTGTCTTAAAGGGACACATAAATGTTTCAAATGTGGAAAGGAAGGTCATCGGGCATTTGAATGTCGCAATGATGGGAAGAAGATTTCTAATGATGCAAACAAAGGAAGGGATACATAGAATGAACCTACTACAATTCAATTCTTCAAGTGCAAGGAAATGGGGAATTATGCTAAGAATTTCCCTAATCCAAGGGTTTGTGATGATCGACATGAGAAACCACTTAATGCAAAGGACAAAGGGAAGTCGCATGCGATCACCATTGGTGATGTTGAATATGACAATGTTGTGTTGAAATGATTAAGTGTTTATGTAATGGGATTCCAAAATAATGTTGTATATAGTATCGTGGAATATTGGAATATTTATGTATTGGTCTATTGTGGTTTTCAATAATTTTATGGTACTGGTAACCATGGAAAGTGATTGAGATATTATTGGAAAAAAGATGATATGTGCATAATGAAGGGATAAGGAAAAAATGAAATGTTTGATAGTATTCTAGAGCTCATGATTGATATAAGGACTAAGTGATATCATGGTTTGAGTATATTTAATTTTGAGGATTTTGGTATGTGGACATAGTTAACTTTTAACAGCATTCATGTTTTCAATAAAGATCAATGGGTATTCATTTTTTTCAAGAGAATACATGATTAAGACCTTTTAATGTTTGGAATGTGACCAACAAGACATATCTCATGATATATGGGGATCAACAATTGTAATAACATGCTAGTTTTATGAACTCTTTGGTAATCGTTTTCACTATAATATGAGATTAGACAGCATTATTTTGGATAATCCTAAATATTGGTATGAATTATGTTGGAAATAAGTTATTATTGTTTAAGGATAGAAGTTTTTTCGATATTATTTATGGTATGTTATAGTAATGTAGTTCTAGAAAAAGGAAAACCTGCAGGATGGGTGACATCCCATCGCGTCGGTAAAGGCTATGGGAATCGAACCCACAACCGAAGTGCGACTGGCCTTTATCGCCTACCACTATCCTACAGGAAGTCCCTGTTTAGTAGAAACTAGTTTTATTATAATAAGCAGTATGATATATGAAGTATAAGCCCATTTTAGGAACCATATAAGATAAATCTCACTATAGATGGACTTATGTATTTTTTTGATAACTATTCTAACCTTTTGTTTGAGACAGATGGAATGACCCATCATTCTATCACATTATCTGCTAACAAATCATGAATGACAAATTCAACTTAAATTCTTTAAGTGATGAAGTGGAAATTGTCCAAAGAACGACCAACGTTGAGACTATATCTAAATCACGAAAGTATTTCTTCTAATTCCAATGTCATCAACTTTAGGGAAACGATCTTGAAAACCAAAAATGTTGTCCTAGTTCTCTTATATCTGATAAATTAGATGGTACCTTATATCGTCACAAATTTATGGTTTTTTGATTGCTGGCTTTTCCATATCCATGTTCTCTACCACTCTCCAGGAGAACATGATGGTCAGATTTCTCTTCCATATCCATATTTTCACCTATGTGGAAACCCAGTGATTAGTTTATTTGGGTAACTGTTACGTTTCATACTTTTGATTTTAAAGATTGGTTTTGGTATTCTTTTTTACGATGTGGGTTTCTATCAATGAAACTTTTGAATAGTAAACCATTTATAACCACGACGAATTTTGAGGGAGAAATTCATTTTAAGGGGGGTAGAATGTAACACCCCGAGATTTTATAAAAAATATTCCTTTTAATTTCATTAATTTCATGTTTTGTACGCTACAACAAAAGGATCTTGAACAACACGCATCCTTGACTTGCCTTGCATTACACGCAATCGCGACCTTCCTCGATAGCATGTGTAGTACGTAATACCGATTTTCATTAAACTACAATATGCTATTAAAATATTATTAAAACCAGCCATTATGAATAGTAATAACCACTTTTTGAAATTTTGTAAATTTTATTTTTCAAAATGGTCATCATTTTTTGATTCTGAATATCGAAATTAGATTAGGGTGAAATTTTGGTACTTTTCAAATAACATTCATTTTCTGATGAATAGTGAAAATTACTAAATTTTAATTCACAACAACCTTTTTAATCGAAATAATTAATAGTGATAAATTATTAATTTTAGTGGGTTTAAAGTATATTTAGAATATATTTTTACAATTTAATACAATTTTGGTCATTGGATGTAATTTCACATTTAAACCAGACATAAACAAGTGTCAATCTTTTGATAGTTATTATCTCTTAAGAACACGCTATTTGTTTTGACGACGGGAAATAATTTTTAAATTAATTAATGAAACTGATATGTTTTGAATTTGGTAAAATAGACATCATTTTTGAGTTCATAATATCAAATATATCTTAGGCCTAATTTTTGGTATTTTTCTGGAAACATTCATTTTTTGATGAATAGTGAAACCACTAAGTGATAGTTAAAAAAAATGATTTTTTCATAAAACATAATTTTACCACTTCTGTGAGTGGAATTTCAAATATTTGAGAGACACTATTGATTTCAGTATGTAAAATGTGGTTCAATGAAATGAAAATAATTTTTTATGAATAGTAACTTTTTACTTTTTTACCACGGTTAAAAGTAAATTGGGTAATTAAGGATAAAAATGATATTATTATTACCCTAACACATGTCCTAATTCTATTGGATAAGTGTAATTCGACAAAAAATAACCCTAGAAATATAATATGAACATTTAGGTCCACATGGATTAGATTGGGACATTTATTATTAATTTATTTAAAGAAGGTTTAAAATAGTTAAAATCAATGTTTAATAAGTAAATCATTTGTAATATAGGGTTATACATAAGATAAATTCTACTATAAATATTCATTAGGAAGAAAAAACGATTTAATACATAATGATATTTTATTTTTAATTTTTAGACCTTAAATTATTTAATTTATTTATGACACAAAGATGATGTAGTAATTATCTTATTAATGAAATATTGACAAAATTGATGTTATAAATACCCAAATAAAAGTAATTTGAGACTTTTTATGAATTAAACTAATTTTATAGGTTAATATGACATGTTATTATTGATTTAATTAATGAATTTCGAACTAATCATTCTGTTATGATTTTCACAAAAATCAATTACCAAATATAGTCAAAATTGACATCAAATAGTTTTTAAAACAAATATTATATTATTAATTGTTATTTTATTCCTAAAAATATAAGGTTCGTCCAAATGACTTAGATAAGGTTATATATATTAAAAATAAACAATTTGGGGTTCGTTTGTCTTGTTATAGTATGTTTATTAACCTTATTGTGTAAGAACACAAGAAGACACGGTAAAAGTAAATTTATTTAACTTAATGTTAAATCTAAATGATAAGGTTAAAATAGGAAGCTAAACTTTTATAAATTATATTGGATGAGTTTATTTAGACCCATAACCATCTTATCTTAGAAATAGATCAATTTGGAGCTATTTAAAACCGAATATGACATTATAATAAAATAATATTTTTAGTTTTCCAAAGGAGCCCCTCTCCTCCCTTATAAAAGGGCACCTCCTCCCTCGCTTCCTCACACCACTTTGAGCCTTCAATCTCGGCCAAACCCTGACAATTTCTTCATTCCACTTCCCTAGAGAAATCTTAGAGGTCCTGTTATTCTTCAAAGTCCAATTTTAGTTCCCTAAAAGGAGGTCTCAAAGAAGCGCTTCAATGAAGAAGTAATGCCCGTTACTGATTCTTTCATCTTTATTTTTTCTTCCACTTCTTCTTCTTTAGTTGTTTCATCATGAAGTAATAACATCAGTATCACTAATATACTGATATGTTATTATAAGTATGAAAAAACCCTATTTCACCATCTATGCATCCTATGGAAAATGAAATCCCCGCGTGTGTGTACGTACAGAATATGGTATCCACGCCGTGGTGTAATCTATTATCCACCACCACCATACTTGGAAGGGTATAATGGTGTAAATAATAACTATATATGATTATTTTAAAGGGATATTGGTTCTGAAATAGTATACATACACTCCAATACAGTGCCACAATCATGAGAACGATGTCATCGCTCGTGTGTACGTACGGACTACTATCTCCACGACGCGATGAGATTCATTCTCCACGTTCACCATTCTTGAATCATTATAGAGTATATATAATAAGTAATCATGAAATATATGAAATAATAATGATACTGTATTTATGTATATATGTATGTATTTCATCTACTTAATTCCATTCAACTCAATAAGGAAACGAAAACAATGTTCATGCGTACGTACGACCAACCGTCTCCATGAACAGTGTATTTCTTTCCATTGAATGATTTATTATATATATGTATATTCTGAATATATATTATATATAAATCATGATTTATATTCTGTAATAAATTATTCATGATCTAAGTAATCATATGAATAATTACAAGTCAAAACACGGACGACAAATGAAACGATTTTACCCAAAACGCTCTTTAACATGGAATTTACAAAACAACGGGAAATATAAAGTAATAGGTGAACCATATATGATATCATAACAATAATTGTGATTCTTGAATAAGTTAATAACATTATTTAAATCATTATACAGGAGATTCAGACACTTACGAAGCAAATCGGACCGAAGGTAAGGGAAAATATCACAATCTCATTTTTATCCAAGATTGTTTATACTTTGGTATTTACTGGGGTGTATTTTATCATAGACATCAATTTTTCTTCAATATATATTATTGTTTTCATCCACAAATTTTTTTTTAAATCTAATTTTACCCCTCGGTGAGTTTTTAGTAAAAGGTATGAAATGAATGTTTTGTCGTTTTTCGTACGAGGTACTTTTTGACTTTTCCATCAAAAGTACGGGAATAACATTTTTTTAACTTATACGGCATGAATGGATTTTTAAAAAATTATTTCCAAGAATCTTAATTTACAAGATTTCAAGTTTATTTTTAATCAACTTATGTTAGTTTAAAATTGTATGACATGTTAAGAAAGGAAAATGTTTTTGAAGTAAAAAGGATATTTTCCTCAAGAATGGAGTTCAAGTGTTTTATCAAAATTATTTTCCATCTAAGATAATAAAGGATTATGTTTATATCCCTATTATTACATTGAGTTTATTATGTTGTGATAGAATTATTTTTATTAATTCCTTTATCTTATATGAGTTGTTTTCTGATGTCACGATGTTTAAGATTCCCATTTTTATTACATGGGTTATGCAATGATGTATGGTTTATGATTTTGTGGCACACATAAGAATGGTATAATTATGAGATGGGTGGGACCAATATCTCTATCCAATGAATTGGGTAATGATTTTATATCACATGAGATAGACATGGCTAGAACGGTAGGTTAAACTGGTTCAGTGAAACAGGACTGAAATGAGGAATGACTCGGTTCAGAAATGGACTTTGTCCACTAAGATAGTCTTGGAAATGAGTCTTGACTAATAATAAATGATTCTATATGATTATGTGTGTATTCCACAAAGTTTCATGTTTTAAATTATGATTATTGGGATTACATTTCACTACTATGATTTATCCCATGTTATGATATTATGATCTCTTTTGCAGGTTAACATTTCCAAAATGTTATGTTCTTATGAATATGATGTGATTGATATTTCTTCCTTTCACCCTTACTGAGAATTTGAGCTCACACTTTTATGTTTTATTTTCCCCTGGATATAAAGAAAGGTTTTCGTTAAGAAAAAAAGGGGATGATATTTATGGGAGATGTTGAAGATCTTTCACCATTATTAGAAGATTACGTTCCGAGTTTCCAAAGACACTAAACTATTAAGGTCCTTGTGTGTGTGTTTTTGTTATGTACTAAGTATTCCGCAAAAGTAATGTAATGTCCATGTACGTCAGACTTAGGGTATCTACAATATGGAGGATATATATGTATAGTAAGGGACATTTGGATGAGGGATCTCATCAATGTAAATAATGTAATAAAAAAATTTATTACTCAAATGCTATGACTTTGGGGAATTCATTGACCGTGCAAATGTATTGAACTGATTCCTTTTGGTAAATCCTTTTATGTTGTCTACACCACAAGATTGATGAGTTTGTAGGGAATTAGAATTTATAGGAATAACTCATAGTTATATTGATATATGTAGGTGATTCTATAAGGTTGGTGACCTCACAATCCATGAAGGGAATTCATGACCCATGAAGTGATCATATTGGGGATTTTTTTCATTTTCCAAAATTTAATTTTATCTTAAAATAGAAAAAAAATTATTTTTAAGTCTTTTTGATCTCAATGAGTATTCAAATAATATATGTAGAAGTAAAATTCTATAATGGAATTTAAGAATACAAAATTTAATGGTTTTTTATGAGTCTAAAAATATCATCTAAGACCCTAAAATATGGGGGGTAAAAGCTTCAACACCAACTTATCTTTAATTGAAAAATTATGTGGCATACTCTTGGAATGGGGTTCTCAAACCGAAATCACCATACCATGATTTTTTTTGTAATCTTCGTCCCTTTTTGTATAAGGAGTCTGGTGATACATGGAAATACTATTTTCATCTTTTTAAAAATGATTCTTCTTTTCTATATAAAATCAACATGTTATTTTTGAGTGAGGATTGTTTCATGCATTTTATGGATAAGTAAAATGTAATAAAAATTGATTCCAATAATCATATGAAATTCTATAATATGTAACATGTTTATGGTAATGTTATTGGTTTTTTATTTTCATAAATACTAAAATATAAAATTGAATAATTGAAAATTTCGACATACAATAGAATAAAAAAAATCTATGATTATAATTTTTCACCATAACAAATGACATTTATGAGAATATTGGGGGAGGATTCATTGTTTGATAATGAAAATATCCAACAAATACCGTTAGATACCATATAATTAATTATTTCATATCACTAAACACTAATTTAAATTATTAGATAAGGATTATATAATATTTTTATGTTATTTTTTCATTCAAATTTCTTAATAAGATACTGATAGGTAATATGATCTATATAAACATTCACATTAGTACATATATGAAATGGAAATAATTTATCTAATAAAAAATGAAATGAAAATATTTTTAGTTATAAAATCCCTTTGATGGGTAGAAAGAGAATGAGGAATATGTGATAACATGTGGAACTCATTCAATATGATCTAATAAAAATACTATAACTTAATAGTTTTTAGCATCATGTTTTAGATGAAATAATAAATCTCACAGGGAATTTTACATTAATGTGGTTTATGTGAGTATATGTTTTAATTAATTAAATATATCTTCAAAATTTTAATCAATCAATTCTTTCCATATCTTTGGGGTATATCCGGGGGTCTAATCTCGCTAAATTAATGAACGAAAAATGATAAAATTTTAATAAGAATAAAAAACAATTTTCCATATCGTTAATTTAAAAAGAATGATGAGTGTTTTATAATTTATAATTAATATTTATCCACTTTCATTCCATCAGTATAAATGAAATTTCAATGTGTTATCCAATTTCATTCTATTAAGTTATAATTATCATAATTAATAAAATGATATTTTTTAGATTAATTATGTAAAATTTAAAACTACCAAACAAATATTCAATGTATGACATATATATTTTAAAATAATATATAATTACATTCTTTAAATTCACTTTTAAATCATAAACAATTAAAACCATAAATCATTTAAAAAAATTGGTAAATAAAAAAACCGAAATGAATCTGCCTATAAAAAAATATCCGTAAGGGCTAACTATTGGAATAAATTTACTAATCCTTGAGGTAAATATAAATCATCATAGTTTATAGATTATAAGTTAAAAAAAAATATTTAATCTTTAGAAACAAAATTTTCAAAAATATTATAATGAGTTCTAATAGAAAATAATCATTAATTGTATATTGGTTTAGCTACAAATATTCTATTTTTATATTCTTGGTATTCTACAACTAATTTTTTATATATTAATTGTATTAATTTTCAGTGATAGTGATATGAAACAAACTTTTCTACACACAATAGATTATACCATCCATTATAGTGTATATGGAATATGATAAAAACAACCAATATTTAATTGACCACCATTATGGTAACATAAAGATATTTGTGTTTAATACCCATTATCAATACCACACCATTGTATAATTTTAATTATTATATTTTAATTTTATAAATTGATGGGTAATATTATGAAATTTTTTTGGTCATATTCCATGTTTGTACTCTTATAATTGATTAAAAAATAATAATCCCAACATTAAAAGGTAAAGGAGTAATGACTGCAAGAAAATTATTTTTTTATCATGAAAATGATATTATTAATTTGGAGGAAGTGGATTTCATTCATGTTTGTTGTTATTATATCTTGAAGTGAGATAATGAGGAATTAATAGATATATGAAAACACCTATCATTTCAATGGTTATCTCTTATGACATTAAAATAATATTTTAAAATATTTACATAATAATAAATTATTGTTAGAACCTCGGTGTTTGTAAATTCACTAATTAATAAAAAATAACATTTTAAGATAATACAATACTCAAAATATTGTTAAATATTAAATATTTATATTAATGATTATCATTTTAAAAGGTTTTCATGTTATATAATATATGTTTCGATAGTTATCAAGTGTATATTAATTAAATCCTCCAAATGAGTATAATATTATATTATTTCAAGTGTATGTTAATTAAGATGACCAATATAATAGAATGTTTCTAAAATCAGTAATCCATATCTGTAATTATTTTTGACATGAAAATATCACAACAAAAATCCAAAAAAAATGATCTTATTCCTTTTAATTAATCTTTTATAATATTTCAATAAATATCATCTTAATGTTAAATGGGTAATAGTCATTTAACTAGTCATATTCAATTTTAACCATATAAAATATATTAGGGAATATAAAATTTTAAATCCATATTAAATATACTCCATGAAACTAGAGAGTTATTGAGTAATATATTTCGTATGATAAATATATATCATTGTAGAGAACAAAATTCCAACCTATAAATAAGAAAATAAATTGATAGGATTCTTATATTTTATAATTCATAAATAAATTACAACAACGAAAAATAAGAACTCTCATATGGTAAATAGAATAAATATTGTAATTATTTCCTTAAATATAGAGGGAAGCATTAATTATATCAATTAAAAGTTATTCTACCTGATTCTATACATAAATTCCCTCGGGGTCATTTTGGGGGTGTATATCTCGTTCAAAAACATTTTAAATCAGGTATTTTTTTGTCTTAATTATAGCGATGTTCATATTAATAATTTTAACTTCTTTATGATTTATTGTTATTATTTTTATTTATGGATACATATATCGTGTTTGTATTTGTTGAAATTTTGGATTTACGGTTGGAATTAGAGGATAAATAACATGTTAAGTGTTATATTTAACGAATTTACACTTTAAAAAGGTCCTTTCTTTTTATCTTTTTGAGTGATTTGAAATCAGAATTTTGGGGATGGGGATTAATATAATGTAAGGATTATATTGATGTTATATTATTCACTAAATTAATGGGTTATAAGATATAAATTTCTATTATACCAATATTTTATTATAGGATAATATATTTGTTGGTAGAAAATAATGTTTTTTTACAATTCAATTTTTGAAATTAATAATTGATAAATTTGGCCACGATATTTATATTTTTTTGGTATTTCTAAATTAAATATTATTACACACAATTTGATTCAAATGATACTGTAGTTGAGTGTTGGAATTCTAAAAGAAACTATGTTGTTATTAAGATTGTGTTTAGATAATTTTTATATATTAAAAGTCATTTTTTATGTATTTATTCTAATTTATTTATTTAAGAATAATTATATATATTTTTGAGCGAATGAGTTATTATTTTTATAATTAAATATGTTTATGAATGATTTTTTTTAAAAAATTAATCAAATATTGTAATATAATTTTACATATTTTAATTGATTGAAATGCATTAAATAATGTAATATAGATGCTTTTGACTCATCAGAAGTGTTGAAGATGATTTAATTGAAGATTATTTTTTAATAATAATTAACTGTACCATATTATGTTTTACACAAATTTTTTTGTAATGCCATGTTTTTTAATAGCACGATTTCAATGATAATCCCTAATACTTATAACTATAAGATTATACTAATGAATCGTGTGGAAATATATAATTACATAAAATCCAAATTATATAACCAGTTTTTCAAAAATATTAGCTTTAAATATCTTTGTTCAATTTTTAAATATAGATTTAAAAAAGATGATACTAAATTGAATTTATTAATCCCATTAAATTAGTGTAAAAAATGGGATACCCTAAATAAATCACAATGAGAAGCTAAGATATGTGGTGAATCAGTGTAAACCAAAAAACTTTTCAATAATGTTACTAATGTACCTAATAAGATATATGAAACCAATAAATTATTATATTGATTTTTATAACAAACTAAATAAAATAATCAAGATACCATATATTTTTACAAGTATTTTCACAAATTTTTCTAAACATGATTATTTTTTTCTGTTAAGAAATTGTTATTTAATTATACACATTACTATACTATTTTTAGTAAGGAATATTTGAATATATATTGAATATATCTATAAATAGAATATCCAATAGTGGTGGTTAAAAATATTTATCTTCTCTTAAATACCAGGGGATAATATTCTTTTCTTGGTCATATTATTAACCAAAACCAAGATGTGGTGAATTTTTCCATTCTATATTTTCTTTAAATCATGCACCACAACCAATAAATAATTAGAATTTTTCATTGTTTTTATTGAATAGAATTGAATATTTTAAAGCCTTATTATAATCTTTAAAGAAATGGATGATAGATAGGGAGAAATTATATTAATTTTTTCAATATCATCTTCAAAATATTCAAGATATTAACAAATAATATAATTGGTATTTTCAACATGTAAAATAATTTATTGGTTGAATAATTATTTTGGTGTGATTTCTTATTGAAATTAGACTGATCTATAGAAAATTATTATTTCCGTAATGACTAATTTTTCTTCCATCATCCAAAAATGATTTCCACATGAAACCAAATAGTACATTTTGTAATAACACCATGTATGTTGTCTGTGTCTTGATACATTATTCATTCATTTATAAATGATTCTTCTCTAATTGATATTATATTATAAGATGATAATGAAGAAAAAAATATAATATTAAAACCTATGTCAAACTCATGTTTACTCTAATTCTAAAATGAATAAAAGAAATATCCAAATATTAATGTTATATAAATATAACCACATACGATAGAATAATATTTTGGAGAGTTATCCAACACAAATTTAAAAAACCCCATTAAAACAATGGAAAAACCTCTATTAAGGTATTAAATAGCCTCTTTGTCACTTCACATTATGAGGGATATTAAATATTACCCATCTGTAAGTGTACTCTAATCCCATCAATTATACTTTTTGGAAGCATATTGAATATAATGTCTATAAAATAAAAAAATACTAATATAATAAATACATTCAAAAAATGAATCAACATTTCTCCTCATTCATTTATTCACTATGTCAAATAATATATTCTATTTTGAAAATTTATCTCTTAAATTATTATCACTAAGGGAATGATAATATATCCATTTTTTATTTTATGGAAACATGGTAAACATTTTAGCTAAAAATGAAAAATTTATCTACCAACATATTAAATAATCCCCATATATATAAACTTGTTTTATCGTCCATCATCATCTCTCTATGTTATAAGTTTCTATTCAACACTACATGAACAAAATCAAAAAAAATTATCTCCCTTAATAAATAATTTCAAATTAATTATAGAGCTCAAATTCAAAAATTGATTCATTTTTATTTTTAGATATTATTCCCCACAAAAAATAATTTCAATTTATCGAATGAATCCATTATTGTGGATTTTTCACACATAAAATACTATGCTTTCATTGAAGAATATTTTTATTTTTAATCTCCATTTTCATGTCTAGTCATCAGAGGATATATAACTTCCACGCTAACTATTTTATTTAATTACATTCTCCACATCATTATAGTTATAGATTGTGATTCCAAATCATAAAATTATTATATTATGTTTATAGAAACTAATTTTTTCTTCATAGAGTTACAAACAATTCATATTTATATATTAAATAAACCACCAATAGACTTGGATTTTTGATCTTTAACTCCATATACCAAACAATTGATTAAATATACATATAGTTTTATAGATGAAAAATTTTATAATTCAATCAATAATTTGGAAATTTTTTTACACAATATATTATTTACTTCTATAAGATGAAAATCTTTATGTATAATTAGGATCAAAACAAAAAAATAACGAATTTTTTTTCCTGATAAAATATCTGGTTATTTATTCTCAGAACTATTATTTGAAAATATTTTCGATTAATAATCAACAATTTTCATCATTGTAAAACGTAATCTTAATTTCAAAAGTAATTAAAAAATCTCTTTATTATTCAATTAAAACCCTTTTAAATAAATCATTTCCAATTAGGGAATATATATTCATAAATTATTTTTTTTCTTTTATTTTTAGGCCCACAAATAGTATAATTTGTTTTACTAACAAATTTATATTGAGTAAATTACTGGTTTATATTTTATTGAATAATCGTTCTAATTTTTCATTGAATTATGATGTTATTTATTTTTACATTTTATTTTATTTAGGTGGGAGTTTATTTGTTGACAAATTATTGATTTTTTTTCTTTAATATGTATTACTAATGTGAATTTGTAACATAATTTTGGTATTAAAACTTAAATTTTTAATCCCATTTCACACATATATGTCATATTTAGAAACCTAAATTTGGGGATATCCGAAATAGAGGTATATAACATTTTATACACACTTAATATAAATAATATCTAATTTGATATATAATTCATAGTTAGAACCTCCAATTGGAATCATATTATATGCATTTTTAACTCTAAGTTTACTATCAACTATATTTTATCAACTTTACTATTGAAAGTATACTCTCAAAGAGTATCCACATTTAAAACGCATAATCTAGTGGATTTGATCATTTATATATTTTGAGATATCTATAATTATTTTTTTTATTAAATCTCTTATTAATATGAATAAAATTCAATTTTATAAGACCATAAAAAATAGATTAATCCATTCATATTTTTAATCGATGTTTTTATTTTGTTAAGATATTAAATTAAAATATCAGGAACACTCTGCATTTTGAAATGATGATTTATCTATAAATTTCCCTAATTTATTTGACTATTATTAATGTAGGATATATATTTAATTTTAAAATAGATATATTTTTGCATGTTTATTCTTTTTAGCTAATGATATGTTTCTAGAATTATTAAGAAAAATAAGAATTTATTTCATTGAAACTATGCTAGATCATCTTGATTAGGGATGTGATTTTTTTATCTCTTGTATATAAATCTACTATACTAATTTTAATGTTCTATAGATAATTGAATATTTTTAGGACTACACATTAGATACATATATGTTAAATTAATTGGATTTTATATGTTTATCCATCTACTAAAAATTATATTATTGAAAACTTCTTCTTAATATCATTATTCTATATTGGAATATCAATGATTAATCTTAATGATTGTGTTTTGAAGTAAATAATTTTTTCCATTAAAGTTCTCCCCATTTTAATATTTCTGCATCTATATATGATTTCATTTAAAAGGAACTTCTCATACCAAAAAAAATTTTATTTATTATTGAACATTTTCGTGTGATGTGTTTTTAGATTATTTTAAACCCTCTTTAAATCCCAGTAAAGCATTTTTTAGCAATTTTAGGCTTCCACACTCAATTTTAGATTTCAATAGGAAAATGGACTAGTAGTTAAAATCAATATTCTAATAGAGATCGTGTTTTTTGGTAGACTATAAGATCATTTTTCTCTAAAGAACTATAACATGTTTTTTTATCTTATTTTAGGTTTTCACTTCATACCCTAATTAAAAAATGTGCATCCATGTGTCTTCTATAACCAAGGGGAATTATTCTAAAATTTATCAACTGATTTAAAAACGGAAAAATACACCCCATCTGGTTTCATCATCAATATTTTGGAACAATAATGGGTATCAAAGTCATTCTCTTCTAAATATTTGTAGTTGATCTATCATGTTTGAGTTATACAACCAGACTAAAAATAATATTGATATAGAATCCCATAATTTACAAACATTTATATTACATATTATTATGTTAATAATCTGTACATAAAATAATTATCTATAACAAAATTGTATAGTTATACTACCTTTGGAAACAATAGTTTATAAAAAATTGGTTTACAACTGATGATCATGATCTCTCATAATGTTTTTCATAAGTAGTATCATTATTTAAAATTAAAAATATAATACCTATCTTCATAACCTGTGGAAAGGTAACATAATTAAGGATGATATAATATAAATAGTAATATTAAAAATGTGATATATCTACATAAATATAGCTTCAGAGTACGGCATCAATACCATAATGATTGAAAACCCATACCTTACATATCATAGTTCATAATATGGAATAATTTAATAAATCATGGTTGTTCATAAGACATGAATAATAAATTAACTCATGAATAAGAGCCATTATGGTGTAACATTGGAATAAGAATGGAGTTTTGTCAATACACATAAGTATGGAAAATTATTTCCTTAGTATTCATGGATCCCTAAAATAAATATCATAGTTGGTTGGGTTCACTCCAAAAAAATTTATTAGTCATGGTCCATTCTGTTGATTATCATCATTTAAAAATTCCATTTCTAAATTAGGTTCACACCCCATTCCATTCCTCCTAACCTATTGAGATATCTATATATAAAAAATTAATTAGAGGGATATATAATTTCCGGCACACCAATCATATATTTAAAACCATATATTTGTATTTAAAATTATTATATAATATTCATTATATCCTAACTTGTGAAAAAGAATTAGCTTTCTTAAACATTTTATCAAATTATAATATGTTGAAAAGAATAGGTTTCATAACAATCTTGTCATTATAATCATAAACTATACATTGAATGAATATAGATGATACACTTGTAACATATTTTCATTAAATCTTATATATCATAAAATGATGTTGTTATAAATTATTTTTCAAATGATTATTGTAAACACTTCATGATGAATCTAATATATTTCCGTTAAAATGAAATATTTAAATTATAACCACTTTAACAAATATTATTTAAATAATCATTGATTATAATAATGGAAATTATAATATATTCCTTGAATCAATATATAGTCATGATAATAGGAATTTGTTTTTGTTGTATATGTTAAAATAAATAAATCTTTCCATAAAGTTGTATAAATTGTAAAAAATTAAATATTTAGAAGAATAAAAGATTTATTTTAAAGTATTTTTTAAAATTTACATTATGGATAAAAATTAAATAAAACAATACTATTATAATATTATAAAAAAAAATTATAGATTTTTTTAATAAAAATGTCTATGGTATAATTTTTTTTATAACAATGATTGAAATAAAATCAGTTTCCATGAAAAAATTTATTCAGACTCATCAGTACATAATGTGAGGGAAATGAAAGTAAACAATTTATTATTTAATAAAAAAATACTTGAAAATTTAATTTCATGATTTTATAAAGAGGTTTATGTTAATATTTCCCCATTAGATATTCATTCAAATAAATCGTGATAAAAAAGGAGACTGTTAACATAAAACCCTTACCACTTTGGTAACATTTGAATCGTAGAACCCATGAGAGAATAAAATAAAAAGGAACATTATGTATCATGATAAGAAATTTATTCACGGTATTATATGAGATTTTTTTCATTTTTACACATCATTATAGAATACCGGTGCATAACATAACTTATGTACCGAAGAATACAATTTGAGTTGATAAACCCTTTCATCGAGTTCTACTAACATTGAATGTGACCTATAATGATTTATAATAAATATAAATTTATTATAAATTTATACCAAAGTAATTTAAATACTTATAATATAATATTGTATCCATTTATCATGTTTCGATAATAATTTATTTATAATTCCTTATATTAAATCATTGTTTCAGGGTGTTAACAACTTAGTTTTTTCATAAGAATTTCAGTTTGGAAGATATGATCCATATACATTGATCATGCTTCCATCTTATAAATAATTTTATTCATGATATAAATATCATATTTATTCAATATATATAAATTTGGGTTTCACCCAAAAAAAATTGAGACATAAAAATTAATGACACCGTTTTTGGAGACAGTTGGCCACACATACGCATGAATGATATTTTTATTATTAGATGGATGGATATAAATAAAAAAATAGAAATTAACCATAATTTAACATTAATTGTATAATATAAATCATATATTTTCATCATATATATCATTTTGTATCATCTATGTTTCCCATAAATGAATAATGGATCACATCTCTTCAAGGAGGTCGTAGTCTACAATTGTGCATGAGTGACATTGTCGTTTTCCAATGGTTTGGATGGAAAGATGGCATAAATGGTATTACAATTACAAAAAAATTATTATTTAATATATATTATATATAATCACTAAAAATTTCCTAACAATGAAAAAAATAAATGAGATGCAAAATGAATTGTATCGATATGTGGAGATTGTATGTCTTACGTCCACATGAGTGATACTTAATATTCACATTTGAGGAGAAAGAGGGTGTATTATAAATACTTGGCCTTAAAAAAATACATAATATTTAATTAAACGAATAATTCACACTAAGGATCTTTTCAGGTTTAATGTTTTAGAGATTTAGGCCATAAATAATACATAAAAACATGAATATTACATGTAGACAATACTACTCAGTATCCATTTTATCATAAAATTAAAATTGTTGAAAAGAAACACGTCTAGCTTCATGTTTTAGACAACATGACTTTTCCTTGATCCATTCAATGACCCTATTCATCTTTAAGTCCTGTGAAAAACATTTCAAAAACTTGGGATGAGCATAAAAAGCTCAGTAAGGGTTATAAAATAAGGAAAGAAAACATTGTCCCATCAATAATTATGAATCAATGAAACTAATACTTTTCAATCATTACATACCTTATGAAATCATAAGATTTATGAATAAGACACACAAATAATAAATCATAAAGGTTAATTATGACATCCATATCAAACTTACATTGAAGCTATCAAGGCTGTGTAGGGAGTTACACATGGAATACCCGACACACTAAATTCCCTAAATCTTTTAGGAAAAACATTCACGTTTACCTCTGTCACGTTACCCAATGCATTTGAGAGCTATCTCGGGCTCACCCGCCCTAGGGTTATCACAGAACCACCCGTATATGTAAAAAATTTCCCAATAACTATAACATAACACATAAAACAAGCATAAAGGAAAGATAACAATTCCACATTCCAATCAAAATATATCATATCAAGATATTGAAATAAACAATGCTTTATCAAACCATTTTCATAACCATTTAAAACATTTAATAAATAGATTTTTGAATCAAAGTGTCCCATACCACTTTGACGATTTTAAAGAAATTAACATTTTAAAACATTAATGTCCATATAAATAAATCCCAAAACCATTTTTAGAACATGGACATTGATGATAAATATTTAGAAGAATAAATCATTAAAACATTTAAAATGATATTTTAGTTAATGAGTTTTTGTCAAAATGAGAGACGCTTGAATACAAATAATTGACGAAATAAAATTTAATCATAACATTATAATATCATGAAAATAAAAGGATTCATGATATAATATGTCAAATGACAATATATACACCCTATAAGAGTGAATTGGTGTATAAAAATAATGAAGTCTCCATGGAATGTAAATTTAGATGCAACTCCTTATAAAGACGGTATCCTTAGATTAAGGATAAATCAATGACATAATTTATGTGTGACAAATATAAATACACCCAATATAAGTGGATATTAATTGTAAAACAATCAGTGGTCATTCACACATATTTATCGCATGACATAATCAACAAGTATATGTTTAACCCAAAGAATTGAAATTGGGTTATGAGGTCCCTTTACAAAAATTTGAAAGCCTCACGGCGTCACTTTAAATTTAAGAAAATGAATTTATGAGATAAAAATGGTATATCATCACATGGACATAAATTTTACATCAATAATGATATAATAGAACATATCCCATCACTAGAATATGTAAATTAAAAGACATAAAAAAATAAGTCTTTTAAAAAGAGGAGGGTGAAAGGTTCCCTTACCAATTTGGTAACTTTCAAAACATACACCACATGAAAGAAGGATCATACAATGAAGATGTAAATACTCATAAATGAAATTTTATTAAATAAATACTACAATCATGGGAATTAGATAAACCACACAAAAGGAAATAGTGGAAAATACAACATGAATCTTAGGGGAATAAAATGTGAGACGAAACCCTTTACTGCGTTGTAATCAAATCAGTCGTATGAACAAAATTTAACAACCACAAAATGAATCATAGAATACCATGAATATAATGAGAATAATGATAATATATATCAAATGTAAGTACACAATACACCACATTCAATGAATAAGTGGCATACAATGGAAATCTCATGGAATTAAAAGTGAGATAAGAAAATCCCTTATGAAAATTCGGCTGCCTAATTGAGCCACATAAAACATCAAAAAATGGATTGATGAGATCAAATAGGGACTCTCATTATATGAAAATAATAATTACAGTAATATCATTATAAAAGAAAGTCCCCCATCATATTAATGGTGTGCTTAAAAAAGTGACATAAATGAGATTACCTAAAAGAAAGAGAGAGGTATGATCCCTTACATAATCTCCGACATGGCTCGATCATTCTTTAATCTCA
The DNA here is from genome assembly GCA_963277665.1 of Viscum album. Lineage (NCBI taxonomy): Eukaryota > Viridiplantae > Streptophyta > Magnoliopsida > Santalales > Viscaceae > Viscum > Viscum album. Next base: position 1,799,916,129 of record OY728127.1, on the reverse strand, counting down.
TGAATAATAAACTAAAGAATTTATACTTTCTTAATAACCTATTTAATGTTTAATATTCCTTTTATATCACTTTTTACCATTTTATAATCATTATGTAATCATTTAAGTTAATAATGTTCATTTTATCGATATTTGGTACTTGAGTCAAAAATGGACTTCTTATAAATACATATTGTTCATGTGGTGAAAGGTTCATTGTATCCAGAATTATATTCCAGATTTATTTATCATATATATCATATATATTCATTATATACATGTATTTATAATAGTATATAACATTTAGAGTTACGAAATGAAATGCACCGTTCATGGAGACATTAAAACGTACGTACGCATGAATGCCTCTTTCATTTCTATTTATTATTTTAAAGAAAATAAAACATAATTATAAATAGGTATATAATAATTCCAGTATATTATAATATATAATATCATTAACTCCATCCTTTATACATCCCATATAAGGCATTAAAGAATCAAATCACTTTGAGGGGGCGGTAGTATGCACTTCCTCAAATGAGATTATCTAATTTACCCACTATGGAAACCATAAATGTATAATATAAATGGGATGTAAAGAATAATAATAAAGTCATAAACATAATATATATCATATATAAATACAGTTTCATCATAATGTCCACCATGAGAGGCGGTAAGATGCAATTGAACAATCATCATTTCATGAGGCGTTAGTTTTCCATCCACAAAAAAATTATGTTCTTCATCCATTAATAATGGTGTGTGTATGTGTAGTTAGAATATTTCTTATAACAACATCCTAGTATATTTAGTATACTGGTTTTGTTACTAAATAAAGAAAGAAAAAACAGTTTAGGGGTTGGAGAAGTAAAATAAAAGAAAACAATTTAGGATAAATTGTTACCTTTAATTTTGGTAACTCCTGTTGGTTTGAACCAAAGGACTTTCTGAAGTGCCTTTTGCCTAAGGTAAGGCATATAATAGGAGGATAGGGATGTTTATAGATTAATTGGTCAGAGTTTGGACGAGCCAAATGGCTTGAGAGGTGTGAGGAATTGGTTAGAAGTTGTCTCCTTTTATAAGGGGGAGGAGGGGCTCTTTAGGAAAATGTGAAACTATTATTTTATTATATAATTATATTCGGTTTCTAATGGTCCAAAAATCCTTATATTAAAATATAAGATAATTCATGGTCTAAATTAAATCATCCAATCATAATTTGACATGTTTTGTATAATATTTTAATCATTATAATCATATTTATTAAAATCTTTTATTATTGAGGTAAATACCGCATCATTATTGTGTGTTAAATAATTTAATTTAATTGATGTCTAAAAATTAAAAAAAATACCCTGATATAGGAAATATTTTTATATTTCCAAATAATATTTATAGTCTAAAATAAAACTTATATAAAACCATAAAAAAACTAATTACTAAAATATTTTTGTTTATGTCATTTTGGTCTTTACTTTAAATTATTTAATCTAAATTGTTATTATGACTTACAAGTTGATTAAAGGGGTCAAAAAATAGACCCAAAAATGACCATGGTCGTTAATGACTCAAAAAATAAGGTTAGGACAAGTGTTAAGGTAATTTTGAATTATTATAAAATTCTTTTAACCTTAAATTACCTTATTTACCCTTAACCGCGGTAAATAAAAGTCAAAAGTTACTATCACCAAAAATTATTTTCATCTTAATTAACCAAATTTTACTTCATTATAACAACCATGTAGGTTATATTTTTTGAATTCAATTTACATAAGTGGTATAATTTCATTTAAATGAAAAAGTCAGATTTTTTAACTACCACTATGTGGTTTCACTATTCATCAAAAGTTGATGTTTTTTAGAAAAATACCAAAAATTCATCCTAAGCTATATTTGATATTCTTAATTAAAAAATGATTTCATTTTTTCCAAATTCAAAACAGAAAAGTGGCATTAATTAATTTAAAAATTAATTCCCATTGTCAAAACCATTAGCGTATTTTTATGAAACAATCACTATCAAAAGACGGACAGTGATTAAGTCCAATTTCAAATTGAAATTGCTTCCAATTACCTAAATTGGGTTAAATGGTAAAAATATATTTTAATTTCACTTTAAAACTAATTAATAAGATAATCTAACCATATAAATAAACTAGATTAAAAGGCACTTTTGAATTAAAATAGAATATTTTTAACAATTCATTTAAAAATGAACTTTGTTGGAAAAATTCCAAAAATTAACACAAAGTAAATTTTGATGTCCCCATTCTAAATAAAGATTTTATTTGGTCATATATAATTTATTAAAGTGACCAAAACATTATTTAAAAAGGGTTCGCCCTTAAAAGGCGGTAAATCAGCCATTTAATGTAAATTATGCTTAAAATTAGATTCATTCACATTTTTAGCCTCTAACTTTTGTTAGATAAATGTAAATACATTTAACAAAAATGTATAATCATATTTTAGTTAGTTTTGTTCATTCCCACCAATACAATGACTAGGAGTTAACTATCATTTAAAATAATTATATTATATTATTAGTGTACAATATAAGATTCCAAAGAAACCCGTTGTAGCGTGTCGGTTATGCTATCGAACATAGAAACCCTTTTAAACTAAAATTAATATTTAATTAAAAAAAATTTATAAATATGAAATATGTATTAATCTTATATTTACTTGGGATGTCACATCCTTCCCCCCTTTTGGGAATTGCGTCCTTGAAAATAAAAAAAGGGCTCAAAATCTTCATTGAAAGTCCCACATCGGAAAAAGAGTTAGTGAAACTATATCTTTAAAAGAATGAAAGAGAAGCACAAAGGTCACACAAGATAACCCATAATAAGATTCCATGTAAGAAAACATGGATATGGAATAGAAAAAAAGGTTCAAGTTCTGGGGGAGAGTGATAGAAAACATGTTTAGGAGGAAGTTAACCATTAGAAAATCACAAACATGTGATGGGTTAAATGGTATTTGATTCCCCTGTAGGAAAAGTTAACAGAAAACTTTTTTGTTATAAGATCCTTTCCATTGAGGAATTTATTTTTGAGATTAACTAAATCATAAGAAAATATACTTACTTGTCATCTAGACACTCATCTTTTACTATATTTCTAACACAAACTCATATTTTTTTTCTAAACTATGAATATTCAAGATAACTTTTTTTACATAAAGAGCGCTATAATAAACTTCAAGAGAATCACATAATCCAAAAAATATGAACTATATATTTCCCATGTCATTAGATATTAACTAAAACCGAAACATTTATTATAAGATCAGATGATCCCAAAAAATGATAAAAATTTACATAAAGAAAAACCAAACTTAATCTCCAAAATTTGTCTAACAAAAACCCAAAGTTCAACAAAGACCATTCAATAAACAACTGTCCCTAAAATTATTCAAAATTAATCCATACTATTATTGTAACCTAAATCTCATAAGGATTTAATTACATATACTTCCAAGATACATCTTAACATTTATCTCCAAGTAACACCAGTTACTCATAAAGTCTCATATTGAAAATTAATTAACCTAATCACATATTCTCCATGATAGGTTAATAATTTTCATAAATAAATCAAATCATCATGTGTCCCTAATAAAAACATATATTCTTCCAAAATATAATTTTGACCATTATTCCACAATTGAAATCCCATTGTATTCTATCTTCCTTAGGCATATAGTGTTTCCTCCAATGAGAGAACATCTTCCACAACAACCTTTTATCACTTAATCACAAAATCATTTATCAATACTATGTATATCAATTTGATAAAACATAAGTTCCAAAAATAAACTTATTCTTGTTCCATAAAAACATTTTACTAAAAATAATAAGTCATAATAACAAAATAATTCAAGTAGGCTAGTGGTAGGCGATGTTCCCTTGTCGCCCTTTGGTTGTGGGTTCGATTCCTACAGCCTTTCCAGATGCGACGGGTTGTCACCCATCCTATTGGTTGTCCTTTTTATAAAACTCAAAAATAACCCTAACATGTTTTGACCTCAATTGTTTCTTTATACCTCCCATTTTCATCCAAATTCATTTTGATCTCAATAAATTAATTCTTGAAGACTTATTTCACCACCAAAAGATAAAATTAAACAATCCCCAAAATGAAGAACATCATACCTTGATCATGGAGTCCATTTTGTTTCATCGTCATCTTGTTCACGTAGGTTTAAGGTCCATGCATTGAAACAATGATTTTGAGATCCTTTAAAATAATTTGCATCCTCCATCTAAATACACCTTGGACAACATGGGTCATATGGGTGTTTATAGAAAAACAGGTTTGTAAAATAATCATTTATGACATATAATTTCAAAACATCTGATAAAACATGATTTTTATAAAATAGTCAAACCAAATTCATGTTGAAACGTTCAATTAACGGTCCTTTTAAAATACCATAAGTATGTGATGAGAGACTATATTTTAAAATCAAATATAAATAGGTTTTTCAAGGGTCTCCTTCTTCGTCACCTTTTTTAAAATCATAACATGCTTCTAAATATTGTGATAAAGTAAAATAATTGAAAATGCCTTGATAATATTTACATTTCCTGAAAAGATGAGAATATTGGGAAAATAGGATTTTTCTAAATACAATCCATGATCCAAGATGATAAAAAGGTATAGTGGGGGTGTTTGATATCTCAAAAAACTTCTTACAAGTGAGTTGTATGCTAGAAAAAGTTTCAAAATCATCCATACATGACTTTGAAATAATTATTGCAATCATGTCACCAGGAAGAGATAGAAATTTCATTTGAGATCCTCCTCCTTCCATTTGTAACTGAATTTCCTTGATCTGAAAAAAGTTATAAAATAAGGATTTAACTAAAATAATAGACAAATGAACTAACCATGTGTCTAAAAAACTCTTAGTCCCTAAAGTTTTCTAGACCGACCTCTGATTACAACTATAGTTACCCGGCCTTAAAACATTACATAATCTTGAATTAAACGAATAATTCACATTAAGGATCTTTCCAGGATTAGAGTTTTAGAGAATTAGGCAATAAATAATACATATAAACATTAATATTACATGTACACAATACTAATCACTATCCATTTTATCATAAAATAAAAATTGTTGAAAAGAAACACTTCTTATTCCATGTTATAGACAACACGACTTTTCCTTGATCCATTCCTTGACCCTATTCATCTTTAAGTCCTGTGAAAAACATATAAAAAACTTGGGATGAGCATAAAAATCTTGATAAGGGTTATAAAATAAAGAATGAAAACATTAACCCATCTACAATTAAAAATCATTGAAACCAATAATTTTCAATCATAACATACCATTAGAAATCATAAGATTTATGAATAACACACACAAATGATAAATCATAAAGGTTACTTATGGCATCCATATCAAACATACATTGTAGCTATCACAGCTACGTAGGGAGTTACACTTGCAATAACCATCATATTATATTCCCTAAATCTCTTAGGAGAAAAATTCATGTTTACCTCCATCATTTACCCAATGGATTAGAGAGCTATCTCGGGCTCACCCTACCTAGTTTTATCACGGAACCACCCGTATGCATAAAAAATACCCAATAACCATTACATAACACATAAAACAAGAATAAAGTAAAGATAACATTTCCACATTCCAATCAAAATATATCATATCAAGATATTGAAATAAACAATCCGTTATCAAACCATTTTCATAACAATTTTAAACTTTTAATGAATAGATTTATGAATCAAACTGTCCCATACCACTTTGAATATTTTAATTAAATTAACATTTCAAAACATTAATGTCTGCATAAATAAATCCCAAAAATTTTTTGAAAACATGGACATTGATGATAAATATTTATAAGAATAAATGATTAAAACATTTAAAATGATATTTTAGTTGAAGAGTTTTTAACAAAATGATAAACGGTTGAATACAAATAATTGAGGAATAATATTTAATCATAAATTTATAATATCATAAGAATAAAAGGACTCATGATATAATATGTCAATGGACATTATATAGACCATATAATAGTGAATTGGTGCATAAAAATAATGAAGTCTCAATGGAATATAAATTGAGACGCAATCCCTTATAAAGACAGTAACATTATATTAAGGATAAATCAATGAAATTATTAATGTTTGAAAAATATAAATACAGAAAATATAATTAGATATTACGTTTAAAACAATAATATGTCATTCAAACATATTTATAGCATGACATAATCAACAAGTTGAAGTCTAACCCAAAGAATTGAAATTGGATTAAGAAGTCACTTTAGAAAATTTCGACAGCCTCACGACGTCACTTTAAATTTTAGAAAATGAGTTTATGAGATAAAAAGGGTATATCATCACATGGAAATAAAATTTACATCAATAAGTATATAAAATAACATATCCCAACATAAAAATATATAAATTAAAAGACATAACAAAAAGAAGTCTTTTAAAAATAGGATGGTGAAACCTTCCATTACCGATTTAGTAACATTCGAAACATACACCACATGAAAGAACGATCATACAATGAAGATGTAAATACTCATAAATAAAATTATATTACATAAAGTCTACATTAAATTTAATTACATACACCACACTAAAGGAAATAGTGGAAAATATAGCATGAATCTCATGGGAATAAAAAGTGAGACGAAACCCTTTACCTCGTTGTAGTCAACTGATTCGTATGACCAAAAGTAAATAACGACCAAATAAATCATAGAATACCATGAATATAATGAGAATAATGATAATATATATCAAATGGAAGAACACAATACACCACATGCAATGAATATGTGTAAAACAATGAAAATATCATGGAATTAAAAGTGAGATAAGAAAATCCCTTACAAAAATTCGACAGCCTAACAGCGCCACATAAAACTTCCAAAAATTGATTGATGAGATCAAATAGGGTCTCTCATAATATGAACATAAAAATTAAAGTAAGAGGAATATAAAATAACATCCCCCAACATAATAAAGAGCTTCTTAAAAGAAGTGACATAAAAGAGATTACTTAAAAGAAAGAGAGAGGTATGATCCCTCACCTCGTCTCAGACTTGACTTGATCATTCTTTAATCTCCTGAATAATAAAGTAAAGTTAATTTATACGTAATTTAGAAACATTTTTAAGTTTATTATTCATTTTATATCACTTATTACAATTTTATAAACATTATTTAATCATTTAAGTTAATAATGTTGGTTTTGTCGATATTTGGTACTTGAGTCAAAAATGGACTTCTTATAATTACATGTTGTTCATGTGGTAAAAGGTTCATTATATCCAGAATTATATTCATGATTTATATATCATATATATCATATATATCAAGTATATACATGTATTTATAATAGTACATAACAATTAGAGGTAAGAAATGAAATGCACCGTTCATGGTGATGGTAAGCCGTACATACACATGAACGCTATTTTAATTTAAATTTCTTATTTTAATGGAAATAAAACATAATGATACATAGTTACATTATAATTCCAGTATAATATAATATATAATATAGTTAAATTTATCCTTTATACATCCCACATAAGGCATTAATGAATCAAATCACTTTGAGGGGGCGGTAGTCCACACTTCCTCAAATGAGATTATTGTATTTACCCACTATGGAAACCATAAACGCATAATATAAATGGAAATTAAAGAATCATAAGGAAATAATAAACATAATATATATCATATATAAATATAGTGCCATCATAATGGCCACCATGATAGGTGGTAAGATGTAATTGAATAATCATCCTTTCGTGAGGCGCTAGTTTTCCATCCACAGAAACATTATGTTCTTCATCTATTAGATGGAGGTGTGTGTAAGTGTTGTCCAAATCCTTATTATAACAACATAATAATATATTTAGGATACTGGTGTTGTTAAAAAATAAAGAAAAAATTTAGTTTAGGGGTTGGAGAAGTAAAATAAAAGAAATCAAATTATGAGAAACTCTTACCTTTAATTTTGGTAACTCCCTTTGGTTTGAACCAATGGACTTATTGAAGTGCCTTCTACCAAAGGTAAGACTTCTAAGAGGAGGAGAGGGATGTTGATATATTAATATGGTAGAGTTTGGATGATCCAACAGGCTTGATAGGTTTGAGGAATTCGATAGAAGTGGTCTCCTTTTATAAGGGTGAGGAGGGGATCTTTAGGAAAGTGTGAAACTATTATTTTATTATATAATGATATTCAGTTTCTAATAGTCCAAAAATAATTATATTAGAAGATAAGATGAGTCGTGGTCTAAATAAAATCATTCAATCAGAAGTTGACATGTTTTGGATAATATTTTAATCATTATAATCTTTTTTATTGAAATCATTCATTAATGAGTTAAATACTGCATCATTATTGTGTAATAAATAATTTAATTTATTTGATGTCCAAAAATTATAAAAAAAATACCGCGAAATAGAAAATCATTTTATCTTTTAAGATAATATTTATAGTCGAAAATAAGAATTATATAACACCATATAAAAACTAATTACTAAAAGGTTTTTGTTTATGTCATTTTGGCATTTACTTTAAATTAATTAATCTAAATTGTCATTATCACTTCCAAGTGGATAAAAGGGGTCCCAAAAAGACCCAAAGATGAAAATGATATTTAATGACTCATCTAATAAGGTTAGTACAAGTGTTGAGCTAATTGTGAATTATTATAATATTCTTTTAACCTTGAATTTCTTTATTTACCTTTAACCTTGGTAAATAAAAATCAAAAGTTACTATTCACCAAAAATTATTTTCATCTTAATGAATAAAATTTTACTTTTTTATAAAAACCATGTATGTCAGGTTTTTGACATTCAATTCACAGAAGTGGTAAAATATCATTTAAATGAAAAATTCAGTTTTTTAACTACCACTAAGTGGTTTCACTATTCATTAAAATTGATGTTATCAGAAAAATACCAAAAATTCAGCCTAAGCTATATTTAATATTCCGAATTCAAAAATGGATTCAATTTTTCCAAATTCAAAACACAAAAGTTGCATTAATTAATTTAAAAAAAATTCTCATTGAAACAAATAGCGTGTTTTTAAGAAACAATAACTATCAAAAGGTGGACAGTTGACTAAGTCCAATTTCAAAGTGAAATTACTTCCAATGACCAACATTCGATGAAATGGTAAAAATATATTTTAATTTCACTTTAAAACCAAATAATAAAATTATATAACCATATAAATTAATTAGATTAAAAGTCACTTTTGAATTAAAATACATTACTTTTCACTATTCATTTCAAAATGAACTATGTCGGAAAAATTTCAAAAATTTACACAATGTAAATTTTGATGCCCCCAATCTAAATAAAGATTTTATTTGGGCATATATAATGTATTAATGTGATAAAAACCGTATTTAAGAAAGGTTCGCCATTAAAAGGCGGTAAATCAGCCTTTTAATGTTAATTATGCTTAAAATTAGATTCATTCACATGTTAAGCCTCTAAATTTTATTAGATAAATGTAAATACATCTAACAATCCTGTATAATAATATTGTAGTTAGTTTTGTTCATTCCAGCTAATTCAATGGCTATGAGTTAACTACCATTTAAAATAATATTATTATATTATTAGTGTGCAACGTAAGATTCCAAAGAAACTCGTTGTTGCGTGTCGGGTACGCTATCAAACATACCAACCATTTTAAAGTAAAATTACTATTTAATTCAAAAATATTAATAAATATGAAATTAGTATTATTATTTTTTTATCTAGGATGTTACATCCTTCTCCCCTTTTGGGAATTGAATCCTCGTAATTTTAAAAAAATGGGCTCAGAAACATTATTGAAAGTCCCACATCGGAAACAGAGTCAGTGAAACTATCACTTTAAAAGAAATAAAGAGAAGCCCAAAGGTCACATGAGATAACCCATAATAAGATTCATTGTAGGAAAACATGGATATGGAATAGAAAACAAAGGGTCATGTTCTGAGGGAGAGTGACATGAAACATGTTTAAAAGGAAGTTAACCATTAGAAAATCACAAACATGTGATGGGTTAAACAATATTTGATTCCCCAGTAAGAAAAGTTAATAGAAAACATTTTTGTTTTAAGATAATTTTATTGGAGTAATTTATTTTTTAGATTAAATAAATCATAAGGAAATATACTTACTTGTCATGTAGACATTCATCTTTAACTATATTTCTAACACAATCTCATATTTTCTCCAAACGATGAATATTCAGGATGACTTTTTTTCACATTAAGAGCGCTATAATCAACTTTGATAGAATCACATAATCCACAAAATATGAACAATATATTTCCCATGTATTTAGATATTAACTAAACCCAAAACCTTTAGTATATGATTAGATAATCCCCCAAAAATATAAACATTTACATAATGAAAAACATCTCTTAATCTCAAAAATTTGTCTAACCAAAACCCAAAGTTCATCAAAGAAAATTCAATAAAAAATTGTCCCTAAAATTATACAAAATTAATCCATACAATGATTGTAACCCAAATCTCATAAGGATTTAATTACATAGGCTTCTAAGATACATCTTAACATTTATCTCAATGTAACACCAGTTACTTAGAAGGTCTCATATTGAAATGTAATTAACCAAATCCCATATTCTCCTTGATAGGTTATTCATTTTCATAAATAAATCAAATCATCATGTGTCCATACTAAAAACATAGATTCTTCCAAACTATAATTTTAACCATTATTCCAGAATTGGAATCCCATAGTATTCTATCTTCCTTAGGCATATAGTGTTCCCTCAAAATAGAGAACGTCTACCACAACAACCTTTTATCACTTAATCACTAAATCATTTTCAATAATAAGTATATCCATTTGATAAAACATATGTTCCAAAAATCAACATATTCTTGTTCCATAAAAACATTTTACTAAAACTAATAAGTAATACTAACTAGGGACTTCAAGTATTCTAGTGGTAAGCGATGCGCCCTTGTCACCCTTCGTTTGTGGGTTAGATTCTTGCAGCCTTGCCGGGTGCGACAGGTTGTCACCCATCCTATGGGTTGTCCTTTTTATAAAACTCAAAAATAACCCTAACATGTTTTAACCTCAATGGTTTCTTTATACCTCTCATTTTCATCCAAAGTTTTTGTGATCTCAAATCTTAATTATGGAAGTCTTTTTCACCACCAAATGATAAAATAAAAAAATCCCCAAAATGAAGAACATCATACCTCGATCATGGTGTCCATTTGGTTTCATCTTCATCTTGTTCATGTAGGTAGAAGGTCCATGCATTACAACAATGATTTAGAGATCCTTCGAAATCATTTTATTCCTCCCTCCAAGTACACCTTGTACAACATGGTTCAAATGGGTGTTCAAAGAAAAAAAGTTGTGGAAAATAATCTTGTATAACATATAATTTCAAAACCTCTGATAAAACATGATTTCAATAAAACAGTCGAACCAAATTTGAGTTGAAACTTTAAATTAAAGGTCCTTTTAAAATACCATATGTATGTGCAGAGAGACTATATTTTAAAATCAAATATAAATAGGTTGCACAAGGGTCTCCTTCTTCAACACCTTTTTTAAAATCATAATATGATTCAAAATATTGTGATAAGGTAAAATATTTGAAAATGCCTTGGTAATATTTACCTTTCTTGAAAATATGAGGATATTGTGAAAATATGATTTTTCTAAATAGAACCCATGATCCACGATGTTAACAAGGTATAGTGGAGGTGTTTGATATCTCAAACAACTTCTTGCATGTGAGTTGTATGCTAGAAAAACATTCACAATCATATGAACAACACTTTGCAATAATTATTGCAAGCATGTCATCAGGAAGAGATAGAAATGTCATTTGACATCCTCCTCCGTCCATTTGTCACAGAATTTGCATGATCTAAAAAAGCTATAAAATAAGGATTTAAATGAAATAACAGACAAAGGAACTGACCATGAGTCTAAAAAAACTCATAATCCCTATAGTTGTCTAGACTGACTTCTGATACCAACTATAAGGACCCGACCTTAAAACATTACATAATCTTGAATTAAACAAATAATACACATTGATGATCTTTTCTGGTTTAGATTTTTAGAGAGTTGGGCCATAAATAATACATAAAAACATGAATATTACAAGTATAAAATACTAACTAGTATCCATTTTATCATAAATTAATATTTTTTGAAATGAAACACGTCTAGTTCCATGTTTTAGACAACATGACTTTTCCTTGATCTATTCCTTGACCCTATTCATCTTTATGTCATATGAAAAAATATAAAAAATGTGGGATGAGCATAAAAAGCTCAGTAAGGGTTATAAAATAAGGAAACAAAATAGTATCCCATTAGTAATTACAAATCAATGAAATTAATACTTTTCAATCATAACATACCTTATGAAATCATAAGATTTATGAATAACACACACAAATCATAAATCATAATGGTTACTTATGACATCCATATCAAACATAAATTGTAGTTATCATAGCTATGTAGGGAGTTACTCTTGAAATACCCATCACAGTATATTCCCTAAATCTCTTAGGAGAAACATTCACATTTACCTCAGTCACTTTACCCAATGCATTGGAGAGCTATCTCGGGCTCACCCGCCCTCGGTTTATCACAGAACCTCCCGTATACGTAAAAAAATGCACAATAACCATATAATAACACATAAAACAATCATAAAGGAAAGATAAAATTTCCACATTCCAATCACAATATATCATATCAAGATATTTAAATATACAATGCTTTATCAAACCATTTTCATAACCATTTAAAAAATTTAATAAATTGATTTTTGAAACAAAGTGTCCCATACCACTTTGAAGATTTTAAAGAAATTAACATTTTAAAAAATTAATGTTTATATAAATAAATCCCAAATACAATTTTGAAACATGGACATTGATGATAAATATTTAGAAGTATAAATCATTAAAACATTTAAAATGATATTTTAGTTAAAGAGTTTTTAACAAAATGAGAGACGCTTGAATACAAATAATTGAGGTATAAAATTTAATCATAACATTATAATATAATGCGAATACAAGGAATAATGATATAATATGTCAAATGACAGTATATACACCCTATAAGAATGAATTGGTGCATAAAAATAATGAAGTCTCAATGGAATGTAAATTGAGATGCAATCCCTTATAAAGACGATATCCTTAGATTAAGGATAAATCAATGACATAATTTATGTGTGAAAAATATTAATATACCCAATATAAGTGGATATTATGTGTAAAATAATTAGAGTTCATTCACACATATTTATGGCATGACATAATCAACAAGTAGAAGTTTAACCCAAATAATTGAAATTGGGTTAAGAAGTCCCTTTACAAAAATTCGACAGCCACACTGCGTCAAATTAAATTTCATAAAATGATTTTATGAGATAGAAATGGTATATCATCACATGGAAATAAAATCTTCATCAATAAGGATATAGAGGGACACATCACCACATAAGAATATTTAAATTAAAAGACATAACAGAAATAAGTCTTTAAAAAGACGAGGGTGAAAGGTTCCCTAAACGATTTGGTAACTTTCGAAACATACACCACATGAAATAGGGATCATAAAATGAAGATTTAAATACTCATAAATGAAATTATATTACATAATTACTACAATCTTACGAATTACATACACCACACAAAAGGAAATACTGGAAAATATAGCATGAATCTCATGGGAATAAAAAGTGAGACGAAACCCTTTACCACGTTTTAATCAACTTATTCGTATGAACAAAAGATAATAACCACCAAATGAATCATATAATACCATTAATATAATGATAAAAATGATAACATCTATAAAATGTTAGTACATAATACACCACATGGAATGATAAAGTGGCGAACCTTGGAAATATCACAGAATTAAATGTGAGATAAGGAAATCTCTTATGAAAATTTGGCAGCCTAACAGAGCCACATAAAACTTCCAAAAATGGATTGATGTGATTTAATAGGGTCTCTCATCATATGAAAATAAAAATTACTGTAATAGGAATATAAAATAATATCCCCCAACATAACAAAGAGGTGCTTAAAAGAAGTGACATAAAAGAGATTACTTAAAAGAAAGAAAGAGGTAGGATCCCTAACCTCGTCTTCGACATGACTCGATTGTTCTTTAATCTCTTTATTAATAAACTAAAGTTAAATTATATTTTCTTAATAACCTTTTTCAGGTTTATTATTCCTTTTATATCACTTATTAAAATGTTATAAACATTATGTAATAATTTAAGTTAATAATTTTCGTTTTGTCGATATTTGGTACTTGAGTCAAAAATGGACTTCTTATAATTACATTTTGTTCATGTGGTAAAAATTTCATTATATACAGAATTATATTCATGATTTATATATCATATATATCATATATATCCAGTATATACATGTATTTATAATATTACATAACATTTAGAGTTAAGAAATGAAATGCACCGTTCATGGAGATGATAAGTCCTACGTATGCATGACCGCTACTTTCAATTCAATTTTTAATTTTAATGGAAATAAAACATAATGATAAATAGGTATAATATAATTCCAATATTATATCATATATAATATCGTTAAATCCATACTTTATACATCCCACATAAAGCATTAATGAATCAAATCACTTTGAGGGGGCGGTAGTCCACACTTCCTCAAATGAGATTATCGTATTTACCCACTATGGAAACCATAAAGGCATAATATAAATGGGAAGTACAAAAACATAATGAAATCATAAAAATAATATATATCATATATAAATACAGTTCCATCATGTTGTCCACCATGAGAGGTGGTAAGATGTAATTGAACAATCATCGTTTCGTGAGGCGTTAGTTTTCCATCCACAGAAACATTATGTTCTTCATCCATTAGATGAATGTGTGTGTAAGTGAAGTTAAAATCCTTCTTATAAAAACATCCAAGTATATTGAGGATACTGGGGTTGTTACCTAAGAAATAAAAAAAATAGATTATGGTTTGGAGAAGTAAAATAAAAGAATACAATTTAAGAGAAACTGTTACCATTAATTTTGGTAACTCCCATTGGTTTGAACCAAAAGACTTCTTGAGGTGACATGTTCCTAAGGTAAAGCTTTTAAAAGGAGTATAGGGGTGTTTAGAGCTTAATTGGGCAGATTTTGGATGACAAAAATGGCTTTATAGGTGTGATAAATTGGTTATAAGTGGTCTCCTTTTATAAGGCGGAGGAGGGGCTCTTTAGAAAAGTGTGAAATTATTATTTTATTATATAATGATATTCCGTTTCTAATTTCCCAAAAATCATTATATTCTAATATAATATGATTAATGGTCGAAATAATATCATCCAATTAGAATTTTACATGTTTTGGAAAATATTTAAATCATTATAATCTTCTTTATTTAAATCATTTATTAATGAGTTAAATATTGTATCAGTATTGTGTCTTAAATAATATAATTTATTTGATGTCTAAAAATTATAAATAAAATACCATGATATATGAAATATTTTTATATTTCCAAAGAATATATATAGTTGGAAATATGACTTATATAACACAGTATAAAAACTAATTACTAAAAGATTTTTGTTTATGTCATTTTGGCTTTTACTTTAAATTAATTAATCTAAATTGTCACTATCACTTCCAAGTGGATCAAAGGGGTCCCAAAATAGACCCAAATATGAAGATGATCATTATTGACTCAAAAAATAAGGTTAGGAAAAGTGTTAAGGAAATTTTTAATTATTATAATATTCCTTTAACCTTGAATTACCTTATTTAACTTTAACCACGGTAAATAAAAGTCAACAGTTTCTATTCACAAAAAATTATTTTCATCTTAATGAACTACATTTTACTGCATGATAATAACCATTTATGTAGGATTTTTGAAATTAAATTCACAAAAGTGGTAAAATTTTATTTAAATGAAAATGTCAGTTTTTTTAACTACCACTAAGTGGTTTCACTATTCATCAAAAATGATGTTTTTCAGAAAAATACCAAAAATTCAGCCTAAGCTATATTTGTTATTACGAATTCAAAAATGGTTTCCATTTTTCCAAATTCAAAACATAAAGGTGGAATTAATTAATTTAACAATTATTTCCTATTATAAAAACAATTAGTGCGTTTTTAAGAAATAATAACTATCAAAATATGGATACTTGATTAAGTCAAACTTTAAAGTGAAATTGATTCCAATGACCAAAATTTGATTAAATAGTAAAAATATTTTTTAATTTCACTGTAAAAAAAATTAATAAGAGAATATAACTATATATATAAATTATATAAAAAGGCACTTTTGAATGAAAATACAATATTTTTCACTATTCATTCAAAATTGAACTTTGTCGGAAAAATTCCAAATATTTACACAAAGTAAACTTTGATGTCCCCATTATAAAGAAGGATTTTATTTGGTCATATATAATGCATTAATGTGACCAATACTAGATTTAAAAAGGGTTCGCCATTTAAAGGCGGTAAATTATCCTTTAAATGTAAATTATGCTTAAAATTAGATTCTTTCACATTTTAAGCCTCTATAGTTTATTGGATAAATGTAAATACATTTAACAAACATGTATAATCATATTTTAGTTAGTTTTGTTCATTCCCGCCAAAACAATGGCTAGAAGTTAACTACCATTTAAAATAATAATATTATATTATCAGTGTGCAACGTAAGATTCCAAAGATACATGTTGTTGCGTCTCAGGTACGCTATCGAAAATAGCAACCCTTTTAATGTAAAATTAATATTTAATTCAAAAATATTAATAAATATGAAATATGTATTATTCTTTATTTACCTAGGATGTTACATGTATAATGGTTGTTTAATTATCTAAATAACATTTTTATATATATGAGACTAAAGATACTATTTAATTATAAATTCCAATGATTTATAGGGGTAAAAGAAGAAGTAAACGGAAAACCATGAGTTAAGGAAATTACCTCATATCTTAAATAAAACCTTTAGATATCTACTTAATGATAATTTTTATAGTATTTTTGGAAATAATAAAAAAAATCATATATGGAAGTTGTTATGGTATTGTGGTTGGGTTTGGTCCATCTAGAGGTCTGAACATGGGGTGATGAAGGGAAATGTGGGTTTTTTTAAAAAGGTTGGAGAAGATAGAATTGGAATTTATTAAAAGATTAAAATATAACAAAGTAATTTTTAAGTAAAAAGAATAAAATCAAGATTTAATTTAATTAAAATTATTAATGGGTAGAAATAATATCATCAAATTATATTTAGACTTGTCTTGGTGTCATTATTAACCTTATATTTTTATTAACCCCTTCATAATTATTTTTTAAGACAACCAATTTTAGAGAAATTTTAAAATTAAATGGTTAATAATGTTATAATAAATGGGAAACTAACCCATAAATGGATCATATATTATATTTTCAACCATATTACATTAAAATGGATGTAGATAATATTTTTATGAATGTTAAATAAAATATTACATTTTTTAAAATATCATTAATCATAATTTTGGAAAAATTAATTAAATTTTGATATACAGAAACCAATATAAATATTAAATTGGAATATAATATTTTAAAACATCTATAAAAAGTCATATTTATCTCAAAAAATAACGAAACATATAAATTTTGTAACAACTCCCCCCCTAGAATCCTGGAGTAGATGTCATAATTTTTTACATTATCTTAGGTTCAATCGGTCAGATACCAAATGACAGCTCAATTTAGTAGTTTTGTTAGAAAAAAACATTCATACATTATATCCATTTTATATTGTTTATTATGAATAAAATAGTGAACCTAACATATGAAAATTCTCATCATCTATGAAAACTCATTTAGTAGATTCATCATCCTAACTTAGAGAATGGAAATAAAATGAGGGTGAGCTCAAAAAATCTATAAATTAATGTAAAATAGAAGATATCATGAATCTTTAATCATAATAAATATAGAAATATAAATATTTGTACAAAAATTCCATTTTATTAATTAGATAATGAACAAACATTGTGGAAAAGGAAATAAGTAAAAACAAATTCAATTTAATCTGTAAAATTAAAATGAAATACATCCCGATATAATAAAATAGTAAAAATATCTTGTGCAATGATAAATGAGATATTAATGATGGAAATAATTAATTATTGGATGTTATGTCTCAATAACATGATACCTCTATGTTCAAGATCATTCAAAAGATGGTTTATACTATTAGTAAAAACCCATCGAATTTAGTAAAATGATTTATATCATATTACCTAACAATGTATCACAGGACTATATTATATTAGGACCCAGACATCACTTCTGGTCTAAATCATTCCCCATATATAGAATTATTTAATTAATTAATGAATAAACATCTGTTAACAACAAATATCTCTATTGTGTAAATGATTCTAATTTATCAGTATTTCCCTAGTTAATCATTCATAGTAGTAAAACTAAGAAAAAATGGAACAAACATTAGTATATAATCATATCCACCACAAAATAACATGGATGTTTAATATAAATGTAATGAACAATGAAAAATTATTACAAGTATGTTTTTGTTTCAATGGAAAGTGAACTATCACAAAATAAAGTGTTATTGTTCAATAACATTTACCAGTTGGTAATTTTATATTCAGACCCCCATGGCTGATATTACTAAAATTGATATGTAAAATACAAGGAATAATCAAGGAGTGATGATATTTCATGAAAAATGGTATTATATACAACACATCAAAGTGAATTGGTCCATAATATCAAATAACTCTAATTGGAATGTAAATAAATATACAATTTATTATTTTACACATCCTGGTGATTTTAAATTCATTAAACTACTGTATTGTTATATTAATTTTTTTTAATAACTTATAAAAAATAATAATACATATAATATCCTATATTATCCTTTTATGCCATTATTTCAACCTTTCATTAACAACCATTAATTATCTTTATTCTTTTTTTTTGATTCAATTTACTGCTTCTCTTAAGTGTGTTTTATTGAAAATAAAGTATGTTTCTATCATAGAGACAATATATCGTAGGTACATATGACTAACATTTCCATTTTTCAATGATCATTATGGTATGGAGACAAGTTATATTTCAATATTCTAGAATTATCATAATTTATATAATACCAAATTATCTACATATATATATTTTATCTATGTGGTGTAGTGATGCAAATATAGTCACATATATTTGTCAAGGTGGTAGTCCATACATACACAATTGATGTTATCATCATTATATGAGTGATAGGGAAATAATTAAAATGATATATATATAATTTAAAAAACTATAAATAATTCATAAATAACATAATTATTTATTTTCCATAACATATAATCATTAACATAATCTTTATAAACTTTCATGTGAAGCGTTAGTGAAAGACGAATCACATCGCTACGTGAAGTAGAAGTCCTTTGGACACATGATCAATGTTATCATGTATACTATGGAATGGATGGAAAAGAAATAAATTTAAGATATTGTGACTTCATATATATAAATATGTATTACATTCCAAATATATACATTATATCCATCATAATACCTATCCATGAGAGGTGTAAATAGAAAAAAAACCCACATCGGTCTGCAAGGTAATAGTTTTCAACAGACAAGATTGATTGTTTCCTAATGCATTTAATGGACGTGGGGATGGTTTTTGTGAATAACATTTTTAAAAAAACATACAAATATATTTAATATAATGATTTTATTATATAATTATGTTTTAAAAAAAATTATTAGGTGGAGAAATATGTGAAATAAATACACGTGTAGAAGAACATTACCTCTTCATTGGGTATCCTCCATATTAATTGAGTAATGACTTCCTATGTTGGATTTAATTAAGATATATGGCTTCTAAGTTGAGTATATGGATGTATTTAAGTGATTTTCTTATGTATTTTGTAATCCAAAAAATATTGAATGGGTGAATAAGTTTGGGGAGTAAGTTCCCTTTTATAGTTGAGGAAGGGTGATATTCTTGTGAATACACAAAATTATTAAATATTAGAAGTAAAATGCTATTAAATTAAATCAAAAATTAATAAATAATGTTGTGGATGGAAGATAAGGTGGATACACAGCTCCACCTCATAATTAAAAATGTGTTTTAAAAAACTTCATAAACTTTTATGTTTCCTTATTTTTAGAACTTTTATTCTTGACTATGGTTACTAATAATTGTAGGGTATGTAATTTATAAATTTATTATAAATTAAATTTAGAATTTTGAGATAATTTTTATAGACAGATTATAAAAATAATACCTAATTTAAAAATTATATGTCCAATTTGGGAAGGATAATAATTTTAACATAATAACTTGTAACCTGTGAAAAAAATAATTAAACATAACCACACTAATATAGTTATTAATATTTGTGAGTAAAAATATTCATTATAAAGGACAAATAATAAATTAAAGGATCATATTTTATATTTATTATCATCTATATAATGTCGATTTTAAAATTAATTAATTTAATTTAGTTTTAAATTATCAATAAAATAGAATAATTTTATACTATTATGTTGAAACCTATTTAAAATAATATTTTAATCTAAAAAAATTAGCCAAAATAATTCATTTATTTTAAATCACTTTTAATATTTTTTGTATCACATATTTAATTAAATTATGAAATAAATAATTAATGTGTTAGTGTTTCTTAAGCATTTAATGTAGTTATTTCATCTTCAAAAAAAGAAAATAAATTTTCACGAAACTAGAAAGTAATTTATATTTCAATATGATATAAATTACCAAACATTTTTTATTTTTCCTTTATCCCAATGCTTTATAGATATTAAATGTAAGAATGTTATCTTTTTTGGCCTTCTTCTTTACATAAATTTTTATATTGATCATATTCAAAGGAAATTGGAATGTAATTTCCATATTAAATATAAATAGAATGATAAGAATGCAAAAATTTTATAAAAAAACAAATATAATAAAAATTTCCAGTTTATCTCTCATCATTACATTTTCCCTCCTGATAAACTCATTTTTTCCATTAGTAGGGTAATAATATTATAGATCATTTACAATAAATTTTGGTAAAAAAATTAAGTTGAACATATTATAAATTATTAAATATTCTAATTACAAATATGGGATATATTTTCTTGTTTCCAATTAAAATATTTGTAGAAATGTAACTTAATATTAATCTCATAGACCTCATAAAAAAGAGGGGTTTTAAAGTGGAAATTATATAAACCTAATAACGATCTTATATATTAATTAAATATTAACATGATTTAAATGGCTTATATTGGAATAAATGATAGAAAATGTAACTAATTTTACATAAACGTTTTAAAATACAATTTAATATTATAAATTATTTAAATAATAGGTAAATTTTCAATTTATGTTCATTATGTTTTCTCTATTCATTGTAAAATGTAATATTCCATAAAAATCCTAAAAATCAACCCTATGTTAATTTTGGTATTATAATATAAAAAATGAAGTATATTTTTTCAAATAAATTTTATAAAAGAGTTAAAATTTAATTTTTAATTATATTCATAAAGGTTGACATAACATAATTTTGTATAAGAAAGGTGTTTCATGCATCACAAGATATTGATGAGAAAAAATTAATTAATAAATAAATATATTTTAAATGTTTTGTGTGATAGATTCTCCCCAAATTTAATAAATTTTTCCCTTAAATTTTTAATTTCATCTCGATAATCGAGGCTATGATATTTGAAAATACCTTTATTCTAATACCCACATCGTAAAGTGTTAATAAAATATCCTCTTAATAAAAGTGAAAATAAAGTACAAATTTTATTTTTAGAGTACTCTCATATCTAGGTCTCTGATTATGGTAATGTTGGAAGGAATTTTATATATGGAGTATTTTTGTGGAATAGGTAACTCCATATATTCATGATTATATTTTATACCATAATTAGTCATCCCTAACATAAATTTAACAAATATTGATTTATATATTCATTAAATCAGAGACCTAGATATGAGAGTACTCTAAAAATAAAATTTGTACTCTATTTTCTCTTTTATTAAGAAGATATTTTATTAACACTTTACGATGTGGGTATTAGAATAAAGGTATTTTCAACATAGGGGAGTATTTTTGTGGAATAGGTAACTCCATATATTCATTATTATATTTTATATCATAATTAGTCATCCCTAACATAAATTTAACATTATCTTTCCCAATACTAGCTATGCTGGCTTCCATAGCAAATGAATATATATATTGTCCATGAGAAATAAATCCCATCAAACAACGAAGTTCCATTTCTTAACATTGGAATTTAATAGATTAACTAATAAGATAATAAATTTGAAATCATATTGTATAATTCCTTATATGGTGATGCACATAACATAAAATAAAATTTATGCATTTTTAATCTCAGAATCCAAAATTGGGTTCCTTTAGGGGTATTTTTATCAAATTCTTCATAAATTTTTGTGAAGAAAATGCAAAGTATACTTACCATATCACTAATTAATATCAATATAGGTGCACAACAAGGCATGTCATTGTGTACCCAGTAACACTCAATCCATTCCCATTACAATATTTACAATTTTATTAACCCAAGGTACATATTTGATTGAACCAATTACGAATATATTATCCAGAAAGGGATATATTTCTATGAAATACAATTTGATGTCTACCATACAAATATATTAGGATGTTTTCATATACTTATCCTCAATTTATATCATAGGGGTTTTATCCCTAATATATTTGTTCCAAAATATTGTTCCCAAGATTTGTACTGAACATGAAATGATACCAACTATGATGACCTCGACCCGAGAAGCCATGATTCAGTGTTGTACATTATTACATTAGCATAGATGTTGTGGGTCCAATACTGATTTTTTAATCAATTTAGTAGTTTGGTAGAACCAGATACATATATTATACTCAATTTATATTGTGATTAAAAAACATTTTACATAATAAAATATAATTCTCAGAATCTTAGATAAATATTTCAAATTTTTCTCCTTTATAACCGAGAGAAAGGAAAAAACTTATGGGTGATATCAAATTATCTATAATGAAATGGAAAATGAATGATATCCTAAGTAAATAATAATAATATAAAAAGTAAAGGTAAATAACATATCAGACATTCTATTTAAATAACTAGATAAGGAATAATCATTATGGAATGGTATGTATCTGAAAACAAAAGAGATTTAATGAAAAAATAGAAAATTAAATACATTAAAAGATAATATAATAGTGAAAATATCATGGATAATAATTAATGGATTCTTAATGGGGTAAATTATTTAATATTGGATGGCATGTCTCTAGAACACGATAACTATACCATCAGGACCTTCCATGAGACATTTCAAACAATATGTGAAAACATATTTAATTTCACTATCTAATTTTTTAGTTGAGACCAATCGATGCATCAAGGGGATATATTATATTGAGAACCACCCATTACTGAAGGTCTAAATAATAACTCATATATTGAATAATCAATTTAATTCATGAAATAATATTCCTAAACATTTTATATCTATATTAATTACATGATACATATTTATCAACATTCTCACTATTAATCTTTCAATATAACCACCATATGTAATAATAGTATAAGGTTTTGGAAATAATAATATTCATTATATAAGAACAATTATATTGAAAATAAATTTATTTTATATGAAAAAATATTATAAAAATGTGGTTGTTTTACAAAAAAATTTACAATCATAAAATAAAGTGAGATGGTTCAATAATTTTTACAACATTCCAATTTTCAAGTCAAATAATATTAGATGAAATATATTAAATGGGAACCTAAAATACAAATAATTATTAATGGATTATGATTTTTCATTCCATATGGGATGTTTATAGACTATATAAATGTGAATTGGTTGAAAATAACACATAATTCTCAATGGAATTTTAATTGAGACTAAATCCATTAACTAACTCTTCCTTTTGAATGTCTGTTTTTAGACACCTTTATAGTGGTTTTATACCAGTTATTAAATTATAATAAAGCCATATTAATATTTATAATATCATATATGATCATATTATAACATCTTACAATACATTTATTAATAATCATTCATTTTCTTATTCTTTTTTTTCAGTTGTTAATTGCCTTGTTTTGTTATGTGTTTTTTGATAGTAAATATCTAGTTCAAGGATATATTATAAAGTATCATCATCTCAACAATAATAATAATGTAATAATTATCATATTTTTGAATAAATATTACTTTTAAAACAAATCTGGAATTATAGTTATTAAAAATGAAGTATTTTACTATCTTGGAGGTTGTAGGTCGTATGTACGCTTGAGAAACATTTTCGTATGATAATTATAGAAATGCGGTAAGTAATATTTTACTATTATATAATAATAATAATTACATAATTACCATATTATATTATATTATAATTCATAAATTTGGTTGGGTGATTAATAGATATTCATATTTCTTTGTGCTGGTGGTAGTACACATTCACATGGACGATCTTATCATCGTTTCATGAGTTAGAAATAAAGAAAGAAAATGATATAAATTATCTTTAAATAATGATACATTTTCAAGAATATCATAATTATTTAATTTATATCACATATAATCATAAACATTTTCTTTCTTATATTCTATGTGAAGTGTTAGTCAAAGAAGAATCGCATTGCTTCTTGAGGTGGCAGTCTTCGAAACACCTGAGCAACGTTTTCATATCTCCTATTGAATGGAATTTAAAAAGATATATATGATATAATGAAATCAAAGGTATATATATTTTATAAATATCATATATATATATAACTTAGATCTAACATCATATCCAAAATTTTTAGTTTGAAATTAAAAAACGAATGACATCGTGTTGTGAGGCTGTAGGCCATCGTACATCTGAATGATGATTTTGCAGCCTATTTGATGAAAGTAGATATTTTAATTAAAAATGATTTATCTAAGGAATTCCCTTATAATAATTATTTATTTAGTATAATAACATAATATTACATATAAATAACAATACACTCACTATAGATAAATAATTAATTAAATAATAAGTATTTCTAGAAATTAAGGAGCATATACAAAAATAATTGTAACTTGACCATTGGAATAGGAACCTGACTCTTATAAATAGAAAACGGGACGATTTAATATTAAAATCATCATTGAATTCATAAATAATATTTATCCATCTTATAAGTGAAAATATAATATAATTAAATTATATTAATTGTATTTTAATATTTTAAAAACTTATTAATTATGTGTTTGTATTTTTGTAAGTCATATTTATTTAATTACAATTTTATGATTATTTTAATAAATTTAAAAATATATATTCATAAAATTTATTCATGAAATATTATTTTAATTTCATATGATTATAATATAAAATTTTGAGACCTTAATTAATTTTAAAATGGGTAGAGAAGAAATTTTAATTTTAAAATTTATATTTTTCAAATAAATAATGATTTTAATGAAAAATAAATATTTTTCATAGTTAGAAAATTATTTTCATAAAATGGAAGTCATTTTTGGATTTAGAACTTCTAAAAGTAGATAGGGTTAATATTGGGGATTTTTCTAAAATACAAGTATTTTTGGTGAAGAGTAAAATATGTTAATTTATAGTATATATACATTATATGTTAAATACATATTTCATTGGGTAATGGATGATATAGACACCATTTGTTCGAAAACACACGATATAATTACCATTTTTATTCTCTTGAAAAAGAAATATATTTTTTGAGAAAAATAATAAACTAATGATTTGATAATTGATAAAACTCCCCTCTCTTCAACTATAAATGCCACCGCTCGCCACCTCTTATTATCACACCTCTCAAGCCCTATGAATTTTCCAAATTCTAATAAACTAACTTCTAAAGTCCCACCACCATGTCTGGGATCTCTTGATCTCCTCAAAATACCAAAACCACTTCCCTAAGGAGGCTCTCAAGGTGGGCACATTCAAGAGGTAAATTCCTTTTAGTGTTTCTTTTACATTATTTTTAAGATATTTTTTTAATTTTCTATCCTAAAATCCCCACATCCAAATGGAATGATAACTTCAGTACATTACATTATTTCTATTTTTTTAATAGAATAACTAATAATCATCACTTCTTCCCAATTCTTTTATACTAAAAAATGAAAACACCATCTGAGATGTGTTAATTTTTCACATTTAAGAATAACAGATTTTCAATTTTTATTATTATCTCAGGGCTGGTTTTGAAACCATTTTTATGGTTGAACCAGATTTTAATCTATGTATTATAACATATATGATTTTCTGGAATCATTTTTATACATGATATTAATTAAAAAAAACAAAATGATCTCGTTGTGATTGAATACCGCAAAATTAATCCAAGTAATTATCAAAAAAAAATTTATAATGATTCATACACATCCCATATAATCAAAAAAATTATAAACATTTTATATTATGAATATTCATTAATATAATATTATTACACTTCTGAAAAAAATTTCCATTTGACAAGTATTTCCATACACTTATTCAAGCGAAGAAATCATGAAAACAATGGAAATGAGCACTCACGAATGATAAAATTGAATTTCATAAAACACTAAAAGGGACATAAAGAAACATAATAAAAGTGTAACAAATAAATTAAATGTATAAATGGTTCTATACATATTAATTAATGAATATAATTTGGATATTGTGAACATTATGATCAATTACAGAATCATTTTGGACATAATGTAAGAGATTCTACCCGAACCTCCATTATTCCATTAGGTTTTTTTCCTATTTATTCTACACAAATGAAATTTTATTTTATATTTATATATATAATATAAATGTTTCTTATCTATTCCATACTCATTTATCAAGATAATTTCATTTGCCTTTTTGGGGATATACACATTGTTAAGTGATTCTCTTCTCGAAACTTCCTAGTGAGAAAGTTGTTTTAAGGGAACTTCCTGAATTCATATATATTTTCTAGTACACTCCATAACAATATTTAAGGTACCATTATTTATAAATTTCCACACCTTTAGTTATTAAAACATTCTTTATTCACTTCTAGTTTTATATTAAAGTTTATGCCTTTTTTCAATTCACATGATCTTTATTATTATCTTTAAACCCAAAAAAAGTTTTAATTCTGATGTTTATTAAATACACATTTTATATGATTTCAATAAATTATGGAATAACCTATTATGAGACCTTACTATTATCCTTTATGAATTTATATTTTAATTTATTTGTTTCATTCAATGAAACTTTTATGTTATGCACATTTATTATGCCTTATGTCATGATTATGATATCAGTTTCATTCCAAGGGAAAGATTTATGTTTATGTTTTATTACTTATTGATGATTAATTATTTGGTGTAAATATCTGTGAGAATATTATTATGTGTGAAAAAAAATAGCGCTCTAATGGATTGAATAAGGTTTAGTCTCATGAGATGTTATGTGAAACATTTTTAGTGGATAGCCTGGACGCATGGTCCATGCGAAATGGTCTTGGTGGTTATCTTGGACTCGTGCTTCTCTATGTGCAATGAGACTTGAATAATTATAATGTTGTGTTTTATGTTGATTTAATGTTAATATGATTCCAATTTTATATGGTCCCATGTTTTTTATATTATTATTCCATATGTTCAATCATGTTCCATGCCTATTTATATCATTATATCATGCCTTCTAAACCATTTTTAAAGAATTATTTTTGTGCGTATTCCCTTAATCATATTTTTTGCTCATCACTTTGTTTATTCCCTGCTACATTATCCTATTAATATGTATGATCACAATGTATTATAGAATCTTTTTATAAAGATTAAATAAGGATATTTGTTACACATGTTTTTAGTTTTATGTACCTAGTCTTCCAGGACACTATACATTAAAATCATGGGCTTTTAAATTGAATTTTAATTATGATTAAAATCATGTAATGATATATGAAAATGAATAGGGGAACTATAGTTGGTATCAAAAAAAGGTATTGTTATTTTTGGAGACTATGAATATATAACTCCAGTAAGAACCCATTGGATAAAACTTAGTGTGAGAATACATCACTAAATTTCGGTAAGTATAGAGTAAGTTGTTAATCAAAAAAATATATCCATGTGTGGAAAGTATATGTGAATGTGGTTATTGAAAATATGCACATAAGAGTGAAATTTCTGACAAGGTGTTATAAGACTGAATCAATATAACATGGTACAAGATAGTGGGCCTTACCGTGCACTAGGTTTTACACTCTTAGGGAATATTCTTTAGAAAATTTCTATGCTCATTACAAATAATTCTTAAGGGAAAAAATAAAATTCCCATTAGAAAATATCTTATGAAACGGATCACATGTAAGCTAGATTAAAACATAGGTAATGAAAAGTTATTATATACTTTTCCAGTATGATTTTATCCATTGTTTAATAATTACTTATTATACTGAGTGATGAATCCCCAAAATTTCAATTTATTATTCTTAGTTAACTATGATGAATAGAAGAACATGTGCCAACAATCAATATGTTTAGTAATGTGATGATTTCTCAAATGATATTCCAAATATGATGTGAATGGGTGCTCAAAACCTTTTGACTGTACATATTCCAATTAATCATGTAATTAATAATAACTTGAATCAAGTGAAACACACTAAATATCCATGGAAATAGAATATAGCCATCTTATCCATCATTATGAAAAGGCATCCCATGTTTACTGTATCATCAGATCCCCTCCTCATATAACAATGTATTAACTAAACTTAAAAGATATTCAATATCATTCATTTTTCAGAGGAAGGGAATATTGTGATATATGTCTATTAATTTAATGGGGAAGTTGATCAATGGTTTAATTTAATAAAAATTACAATTTAATTTTGGGAAATTGATTCCATGGATTGGGAGGAATTAAAAAAAATGTTTTACAATAAATATTTTTCTCAAACCCTCTATCTCAAGATGGAAAGAGAGTTCCTTAGAATTATGATGACGGAAGATGGGTCTATCTGGGTCTATAGGGAAAACAATACCAGGATTACAAGATATTCCTTAGTCATTTCCATGAAAACGGAAAGCAATTTGGATCTCTTCTTTAGCAGACTCCATAGGAGTCTATGAAAATCATTGGTGATTGGAGACTTTAACAATTATGAGGAAATTGTTTATTGTACCCTAAAGGTTGAAATGGAGATCAGAAACACTTAGTGGTCTTATGTCCCTACTAAAAAAAGATGAAAATGGAGTATGTTATTAATGATTTAGAAAATGAATCCCATGATGGAAAATAGACCAAACATCACACATGTCAAAATTAAGGGATGACGCTTCGTGGGAACTATCTAAAGGGGACCAGAAATTACATCAAATTTGGAAGAATTGGACATCTATCTAAGAATTACAGAATGGATATAATGAACTCCAATAATGTTAAATAATAAAATTTCATATCAACACACAACATATAGTGTAGTGTTACTACAGTAAGTAATATGGGAATTGTGATAACAATTTTCCTAAGGTAAGGGTTATTGGAGGTTATAAACGACCAACTCCAAGGAAACGAGGAAGGTCTTTTAGTATCAAAAATGCAACATTGGATCCATAATAATATGCTGTGAATGGTATGTTAGATATTAATTAAATAATAGAGAATATACCATTTGATTCTTGTTTTTCACATTCTTTTATTTTATTCAAGATTAGTATAACAATTCATACACCACCTCCAAATTTGGAGGTCGTGTTATCAATGAGGACAAAAAATGGGGAAATTATTGAATTTAAAGTGTATAACTACTCTTTTATTAATTTTTTAGACATAAACTCCTATAAAATCTCATCATGTATCCTTTAATGGAGATTGATGCTATCTTATACAAGGAATTTATTCATCTATATACAATGCCAACATCATCTATCGAGAAAGAGAGATCCCTCTTCACATCCTAAATTTTCCCCAAATTCTATAAAATTTTCAAGAGAAAGATGAGTCTCCTGTAGAATCCTTGTCTCTGGTGTGGATATTATTTAACTATTAAGAATTATATTAAGGAATAATGATTTAAAAAAGATGAGAGAAGTGTGCATGATGATATTCCCATAGTGAAGGATTCCAATGATGTATTCCTGAAATAATGATCTAGTCTTACACCTCATCGATAGGATGAATTATCAATTGGACTTTTTCCTGGATCTCTACCAATATCAATGACACATTATATAATTTCCATAGTTGAGATTTAAGAGCTAAAGAAGTAGTTTCAGGAGAATATATATAAAAGTTTTATATACCCGAGTGAATCACTATGGGGTTCGTAAGTCCTCTTCATTCTGAAGAAGGATGGATCATTGCACCTAGGCATTGATTATCATTAGCTCAAAAAAATCATGATAAATAAAAATTATCATCATCCACATATATATGACTTGTTTGATATATAATGTCGGTATAGTTACTTCTCTAAGGTGGACCTTCGGTCGAGGTATCCTCATTTAATGGTGATGATTTTAGATATTCCAAACAATTACTCCCAAATTATGTATGGAGATAATTGTTTCATTGTGATTCCATTTGGACTCACTAATTCTCATGAATTTTTCATGTATTTAATTAATAGAGTCTTTAGAGATTACCTCAACAAATTTATTGTAATCTTTATTGATGGTATTATGATATACTCTAAGAGAAAAGATTATCATGGGGATAATTGGACTACTATGTTGAAGGATTTGAGAATGGAGAAAAGGTATGAAATGTATACTTAATTTGGGTTATGGATGGTGTAACACCCCAAACTTCCACAGTACGCTTCTCTCTGAATAATACAGTAGCGTGTGTTGTACACAACTTCAAGTTCTACCACACCACAACCAATCAAACTAGCCGTTATGAATAGTTATACCCACTTTTTGAAATTTTATACATTTTATCTTTCGAAATGGACATAATTTTTGGATTCGATATATCTAAATTATCTTAGGGTGAAATTTTGGTACTTTTCAAATAAATTTCATATTTTGATGAATAGTGAAAATTACTAAATTTTAATTAAAAAAAACTATTTTAATCGAAAAAATTAATAGTGATAAATTATTAATTTGAGTGGTTTTAATGTATATTTAGAATATATTTTTACCATTTAATACAATGTTGGTCATTGGTTGAGATTTCACATTTAAACCAGACATAAACAAGTGTCAATCTTTTGATAGTTATTATCTCTTAAAAACACGCTATTTGTTTTGACGACGGGAATTAATTTTTAAATTAAACAAAGAAATTGATATTTTTTGAATTTGGAAAAATAGAAATCATTTTTTAATTCACAATATAAAATATAGATTAGGCCTTTTTTTGATATTTTTCTGGAAACATTCATTTTTTGATGAATAGTGAAACCACTAAGTGGTAGTTAAAAAACTGAATTTTTCATAAAACATAATTTTACCGCTTCTGTGAGTGGAATTTCGAATATCCGAGAGACAAGGACAATATAAAGGAGTAAAATATGGTTCATTGAGATAAAAATAATTTTTGGTGAATAGTAACTTTTTACTTTTATTTACAACGGTTAAAAGTAAATAGGGTATTTAAGGGTAAAAATGATATTAATATTACCCTAACACATCTCCTAATTCTATTGGACAAGTGTATCTCGACCAAAAACAACCTTAGGAATAAAATATTATCATTTAGGTCCATTTGGATTATATTAGGACATTTATTATTATTTAATTCAAAGAAGAGTTAAAAGAGTTAAAATCAATGTTTATTTACTAAAACATTTTTCATACAGGGATACACATAAAATAAATTAGATTATAAATATTCATTAGAAAGATAAATATATATCATAAATAATGGTATTTTATTTATAATTTTTATACATTAAATAATTTAATTTATTTATGACACAATGATAATGCAGTAATTACAATATTAGTGAAAAATTAAAATAATTGATATTATAAATTCACAAATAAATATAATTGGAGAGTTTTATTGAATTAAACTAATTTACTAGATTACTATGAAATATTAGGATCTATTTAATTGACATTTTTTGAAGTAATCATTCTGTTATGAGTTTCATAAAAATCAATTATTGAATAGTGTCAAAATTTACATAAATGAGTTTTTAAAACAAATATTATATTATTAATTGATATTAAATTCCGAAATAACTAGGGTTCGGCCAAGATACTTATATCATGATATTTTTATCATTAATGGACCACTTGGGGGTCACTTGGATGGATATAGTTAGTTTATTAACCATATAATATAAAAATACAAAGAGACATTGTAAAAGTGAAACTAATTAACTAAGAGTTAATACTTAATGATAAGGTTAATATAGTAACCCAAACCTATCTAAATTCTATTGGTTGAGTGGTTTTCTACCTTTCCCTACCATAACATTTAAATAATAGACTTTTTATCCATTAGAAACCAAATATGATTTTATTATAATATAATATTTCTCGTTTTTCCAAAGGTGCCCCTCACCCCTCTTATAAAAGGGCACTCTCCCTTATCATTATCTAACACCTCCAAAGCCTTTTGGTTCGGCCAACCTCTGCCCAAATACTCTCTAAAATTCCCTCGATACAACATATAGGCCTTAGTTTGATCATAAATCCAACCTAAGATCCCTTTTGATCAAATCAAAAGGAAGAACCTGAAGAAGAGGTAATGATTTCACCACCCTTTTTCAAGTTCCTTTCTTCATCCACTTCTTATTTATTTGTTATTACCATTATAAAATAATAAATCCCATATATTATATATACTGTAATTTTATTATAAATATGTTACAACCATATTCAGTATTCTATCCATCCTTTGAATAACATGTCACCATACGTGCGTACGTACAGCTTACCGTCTCCACGTTGTGGTGTAATTTTCATTCAATAAATTATTATTTGGATGGGTATAATAATGATGTGTGATTATTTTAAATAATATATATAACATGATAATTATTCTTTACCTATGATATACTATCCAATTACATATTATTTTAATATTAAAAGAATCATATTTTCGCTCGTGCGTACGTACAGACTACCGTCTCCACAAACGTGATGAGATTCATTCTCCATCGTATACATTCAAGTATAATTAACATTTGATGATTAATAATAGTGTATAAGGACTTGATATAATTATGGATATGAATAAGAGAAAACCTATGCATGAAAAACACGTCTTACGTTACAAAACATATAAAAGAAAATGAGTAAGTTGACAACCGAAACGACGATAATTCTAAAATTTTATTAACAAAGCAACGTTAAAAGATCATATATGATATCATATTAATATATATGATATTGAATAATTCAATAACAATTATTTCACCATTATACAGGATGTTAACCTACCGTTGACCAAGGAAAAAGTACAAAGTAAGGGGTTTCTTATCTCACTTTTAATTTCGTGAGATTTCCATTGTTCATCACTTATTTATAGCTTGTGGTGTATGTGTACTTCCCATGATTGTATTATTTGTGTAATATACCTTAATTTATGGGTATTTACATCATCATTGTATGATCCTTCTTTCATGGGTGTATGTTTCCTATTTTACCTAATCGATAAGGGAATTTGTAATTTCAATTTCCATTTATTCGGCTTTACGCAAACTTCATTGATTATTTCACTCCGAGATTATGTGTGGAATCACTATTCATATTCTTATGTCATAATTTCCACTACCATTTTCTGTGGATATAATTTTGATACACAAAATCACTCCATTGATAATTTCTCAAGTCATCGATATGAATTTGATAAGAGTAATTTTAACTCATTCTCCATTTGTTGAGTTAAACATCCAATTCATTGGTGTTGTTTTTTACATGATTATGTGTGAAGGTCATTTGATTGTTTTACACTGAATATCCAATCATATTTAGTGTATTTATATTTGTCACACATAACTATGTCTTTTATTTTTCCTTAACATAAGGATACTGCCTTTATGAGAGATTTCATATCAATTTACATTCCATTGAGACTTCTTTGTTGTTATACATCAAATCAATTTTATGTGGTGAATATAATGTACATTGAAATAGTATATCATGAATCCCTTTATTATCATGATATTAAAAAAAATTTATTACCTCAATTTTTCTATTCAAGTGTCTCTCTTTTGGTTAGAAACTCAAACTAAAATACCATTTTTAAATGTTTTAATGACTTATTCTTCTAAATATTACTCATTAATGTCCATGTTTTAAAAATGGTTTTACAGATTTATTTATGTAGACATTAATTTTTTTAAATCAAAATTTCTTTTAAAAGATTCAAAGTAGTATGTGACACTTTGATTCAAAAAACTATTTTTAAATGGCTTCTTGACAAATAGTGTGACTTTTAAATGATTTCAAGAAAAAAAGGGATATTTCTCTCAAACAGTTTTGATGATTATTTTCATCTACGTCAATATCCTTCATTATTCTCGATTGAGGTTAATATGATACAATAAAATCTTCCATATTGTATCTAATGAGTTATGTTTGACTTTGGATGTGCTATTTTTATACCATTCATCGTTTGTAGATAATTATTGACATTTTGTATGCTAGTTTTAATACGAATGTTTATGTTATGTTTCAATCTTTTAATATGAGGAATGCATTGGACTTAGTAAGTGATGGTTGGAGCCTGCAATAGCTCCTCGATGTATCGGTAGGTCTCATGAGACAAACTAGTGTCTTGGCACAAGGCCTTGGAAAAATCTTATTTGCAGTCTTGGCACGAGGCCTTGGCTATGTGGTATTGATAGTCTGGCATAATGCATTCCATCATTATGAAAGTGGTTATTGAAATTGCATGTGATTATTTGACTAGTAGAATATCAATTTGAGTAAGTAAATGGAATTATTTCATTTTATCATTGCCATATTATTCTGAAGTTCAATTTTAAAAGGCTTTTTTTTCATTCATACATTTCCTTAAGTGTTTATGCTTATCTATGAATGCTTCTGCAATATTGTTATCCTTACTGAGCATCTGAGCACACCCCTTTCAATGTTTTATTTTTCCCAGGATATGAAAAAGTAATTTATGAATGACTTGCATGGATAGTATGAGGGGATACGAAGGCAAGATGTTTTTTTAGTTTTTTTACCTTATGATTTAATGTAAGGATTATGAATATATCTAGTGTTTCCAAGGCTACTAAACTAATCGGTCTTTCTAGACATTATTTTTTTGTGATCATGCCAATGTTATGTAATAATGCACCGACTCTGGGTAACTGGGGTTGGGGCGTTACAGTTGGTATCATAGGAAGTTTAGTTCAAACCTTGGAAGCTAGATTTAGATAAACTATGATTAGATCACATAGCCCTAAGAGAGAATATGAGGATTAGTATAGAATAACATACTATAATTTTGGTATTGTAGATATTTTGTGAGTTTTCCGAGCAATACATCCATGTCTGGATACGAGCAGGTAGAGGCGGCTCTGGCACAGATGTACCTAGGGGTAAAACCTAAAAACACCGCTTTGAGCTAGACTCTAACAGGAACGGGTGCACAACAACGGGCCTTGCTGCACTCTTGAATACGACACTCCTGGGAGATATGCTTTGGTAAATTCACAAGATTAGTATGAACCATTATTAAGGGAATACAAAAAAATTCCCCTAAGAATATATGCCAGCAAATAGATAGTGGATAACCTAGATTTTAACATAGGGTACCCCAAGTTAGGATATATTGTTCAATTACAAGATTATCCTATTATGTCTAT
Organism: Viscum album; assembly: GCA_963277665.1. NCBI lineage: Eukaryota > Viridiplantae > Streptophyta > Magnoliopsida > Santalales > Viscaceae > Viscum > Viscum album. The sequence continues at coordinate 1,799,880,191 of OY728127.1, read as the reverse complement.
TATTTTTACATTCTTATTAGACAAGTATTCAAAAACCCTAATAGTATTTTATTTTTGTTATTTGAAACATGGAGGGAGCAAGATCATGGACAACTCTTCTGTTTCTTCCTGAAGAACTACTTACAATTATTATCCAGAAGTAATGCGCATATGATGTTGAAACTTTTCCAAATGTCCAAGTTACATGCAAACAACTTTATGAGACATCCTATACCTCAAGCATTGCATGATTCTTTCAAGGATAAAGTAACGACTATGGGATAATGTTACGCTCTAAACTTCCTTACCACGCTAAGCGTGGGAAGTACCATCAAGGCCTTTTCAAATTATTCACTTTATCTTGAAATTACGATGCACTAAATGATTTTCTAGATGCTGCAGATGAGGGAGACATTTGAGAAGCCTATATGTATCAAATTATATATTTATGCCTTTTGGGATATACGGAAATTGATTTACCAAAACCTTATTTTGAAATATTTGAAGATGAAACAGTGATAATTTTTCTAAAAAAACATGTTAAAGACAATATCTCAAAATTATATAAAAGAAATACCTATTTTTTTATGCATCGATGCTTCCATCGATATAATCCAAGATGGATGAGTAGTTTTTTGGTGAAGGAAGTAGATGATTTTGAAAAACTCATGAGGTACCATTGTGAAACATGAACACATTCTACCAAAAGGAAAATCTTCCTAGTCTCTCCAGAGTTCATGTTGTGACCCACATATCTCTAGTGACAAAATACATGACTGACCCAACGCATGTACTAACATATGAAGAATTTGAACTGGAACCCGATCTATCTTATTGTGATGAGCCTATCATAATTCATCATACCAAGGATCAAGTGTTGAGAAACCGAATAACTCGTCTGGTAAAAGTTCTATGGAGAAATCATAAGATGGAAGAGGCAATGTGGGAACCCGAGGAACATATGATGAAGAACCTATGTGGAAATAAATGGATGGTGAAATGTTTAAAAGTGTTAGTGATATTTATTGATGGGATTACATTGGAATAATTTTCTCATGTATGTGTAAACCTGCAATTTATCATGTGAAAATGATATTTGAGGAATAATTATCTTATCTGTTGCAGATATAGTTATAAATAACAATTTGGTCTTATATCATCATTGGGTTTGAGGCAATTACACGTTATGAAAATGCAAGGTATGAGATAAGATTTGTGGTTAAATTATGTTATGGTTATTTTGAGGAATTTATCTCAATTTGGCAAGTTATAAAATATATTTTTTGAAGAAGGACAACACGCAGACCGTGTGACAACCCGTCACATCAGACAAAACTGTGGGAATCGAACCCACAGCCAAAGTGCGATTGGGATTTATCGCCCACCACTAGACTACCTGAAGTCCCTGGTTAGTGAGACTATTATTTTTAGTTAAATGATTTTATTGATCATTAATAATTTGTTTTGGGATCTTATGTATTATAAAATGAATACCCTTAGTATAGGAAAATGATTTGGTAATTAATTGATAAATGTTATTTTGGAAGTTGTTCTCTTTGTTGTATGGAAAATAGAATAGTATGGGATTTCATTTGAGGAGTAATGTTGGATTTCTATTTATGTTTTTATTTTGGATTTATAGTGATTTGGGTTATTTATGTAAATAATTAGGTTAATTACTTTTAAGCATGTGACTTTAAGAGTAATTAATGTCATTTGGAGATACAATTTAACGTGGAAGACTACATTCTTATAAGTTTTGAGTTTCAATATTAATTTGGATTATATTGAGGGATTTTAAGGACAATTTATTATTGAATAGTATTTATTTAACTTTGGGTTATTGATGGATTAATTTTAGAAATAAATATTAGTGTTTTTTTCTCTAATGGAATATCCATTTGGGGGTCATCAGATATTATTCTAACCATTTTGGTATTGATTAATCTCTAAAGAAAATGTAAATATATAGTTTATCCTACGTGGATCATGTATTTCTATAGATGTTTATACTAGCTCTTCCATTGTGACCAAGCCTTCTTGAATACTCATTTTTCCAAAAAAATGAGTTAGTAGTAAAATGTTATTAAAGAATGAAACTCTACTTAAAAAGTAATCATATCTCTTTATGTTCTTAGTAAATATCATAAATGAATTCCTCATCCTTATGTAATGTAACTTAGAAAAAAAATATGTTTTCCGTTTACTTTTCCTACTGGGAGACTAAGGACCATTTCTCCCAACACATGTTTGTGGTTTTCTTATTGTTAACTTTCTCCTGATCATGTTTTCTATCCCTCTCAATCAGAACTTGAAACTTAGTTTATCATCCATATCCATGTTTTTCTACATGGAATCCTAGTATAGGTTATCATGGGTGACCTTTGTACATATCTTTCTTTCTTTTAATGTGATTGTTTTTTGACTCTTTTTCCGATGTGGGACTTTCCATTATACTCCCATGACTAATTTTAAAAACTGCGAGGACGCAATTTATTGAAGGAGGGGATAATGTGACACCCCAATCTTCCACGTTACGCTTCTCTCTGAATAAGACACTAGCGTGTGTTGTACGCAACTTCAAGTTCTAACACACCACAACCAATCAATCTAGCCGTAATGAATAGTAATACCCCCTTTTTGAATTTTATACATTTTATCTATCGCAATAAAATTCATTTTTGGATTCGTAATATCAAAATTAGCTTAGGGTGAAATTTTGGTACTTTTCGGATAACTTTCATATTTTGATGAATAGTGAAAATTACTAAATTTTAATTAAAAACAACGTTTTTACTCGAAATAATTAATAGTGAAAAATTATTAATTTGAGTGGTTTTAATGTATATTTAAAATATATATTTACCATTTAATTCAATGTTTGTCATTGGATGAGATTTCACATTTAAAACAGACATAGACAAGTGTCAATCTTTTGATAGTAATTATCTCTTAAAAACACGCTATTTGTTTTGACAGTGGGAATTAATTTTTAAATCAATTAATGAAACTGATATGTTTTTAATTTTTTAAAATAGACATCATTTTTGAATTCATAATATCAAATATATCTTAGGACTAATTTTTGGTATTTTTCTGGAAACTTTCATTTTTTGATGAATAGTGAAACCATTAAGTGGTAGTTAAAAAACTGAATTTTTCATAAAACATAATTTTACCGCTTTTGTGAGTGGAATTTCTAAAATCCGAGAGACACGGTTAATATCATGGAGTAAAATTTGGTTCATTGAGATGAATATAATTTTTCGTGAATAGTAACTTTTTATTTTTATTTACCACTGTTAAAAGTAAATAGGGTAATTAAGGATAAAAATGATATTAATATTACCCTAACACATGTCTTAATTCTATTGGACAAGTTTATCTCGACCAAAAACAACATTAGGTATAAAATATTATCATTTAGGTCCAATTGGATTAGAATATGACATTTATTATTATTTAATTCAAAGAAGAGTTAAAAGAGTTAAAATCAAAGTTTATTTACTAAAACATTTTTTATATAGGGACACACATAAGATAAATTCTATTATAAATATTAATTATAAATCTAAAAAGATTTAATACATAATGATATTTTATTTAAAAATTTTAGACATTAAATAATTTAATTTATTTATGTCACAATGATGATGCAGTAATTACAATATTTTTGAAAAATTAAAATAATTGTTATTATAAATAGCCCAATAAATATAATTGGAGGGTTTTATTGTATTAAACTAATTTCCAAGGTCACTAGTACATATTAGGATTGATTTAATTGACTTTTTTCGAAGTAATCATTCTGTTATGAGTTTCATAAAAATCAATTATTGAATAGTGTCAAAATTTACATAAATGAGTTTTTAAAACAAATATTATATTATTAATTGATATTAAATTTTTAAAAATCTATGGTTCGGCCAGGAGACATATATCATGATAGGGGTATCATTAATGGACCACTTGGGGGTCGCTTGGATGTATATAGAACGTTTATTAACCATATAATATAAAAATACAAAGAGACATTGTAAAAGTGAAACTAATTGACTTAGAGTTAATTCTTAATGATAAGGATAATATAGTAACCCAAACCTGTATAAATTCTATTGGTTGAGTGCTTTTCGACCAATACCCACCTTAACATTTAAATAATCCACTTTTGTGCCACTAGAAACCGAATATGATTTTATTATAAAATAATATTTCTAGCTTTTCCAACGGTGCCCCTCACCCCTCTTATTAAAGGGCACTCTCCCTTCTCATTAACTCACACCTTCAAAGCCTTTTGGTTTATCGAAAATCTGCCCAAATACTCTCTCAACTTCCGTCAATACATCCTAGAGGCTTTATTTTGATCATAAATCCAACCTAAAATCTCTTTTGATCAAATCAAAAGGGAGAACCCGAAGAAGAGGAAATGATTTCACCACCCCTTTTCAAGTTCGTTTCTTCATCCACTTCTCCTTTCTTTGTTATTAACATTATAAAATAATAACTATAGTATATTATAACTACTGTAATGTTATTATAAACATGGTATAAATATATTCAGTATTTTATCCATCCTTTGAATAACAAGTCACCATATGTGCGTACATACAGCTTACTGTCTCCACATCGTGGTGTAATTGTTATTCAATAAATTATTATTTGGATTTTTATAATAATGATGTGTAATTCATGTAAATAATAAATATAACATGATAATTATTCATTCTATATGATATACCATCCAATTATATATTATTTTAACATCAAAAGAATCATATTGTCGCTCGTGCATACGTACGGACTACCGTCTCCACGAACGCGATGAGATTCATTTCCCATCATATCCATTCAAGTATAATTCTCATTTGATGATTAATAATAGTATATAAGGACATTATATAATTATTTATATGAATTAGACACAACATTTCCAGGACAAACACGACTTACGTAACTAAACATATAAAAGGAAACGAGTAAGTTGACAACCGAAACGACGATAATTCTAAAATATTATTAACAAAGAAATGTTAAAAGTTAAAATATGATATCATATTAATATATATGATTCTTGTATAATTCAATAACAATTATTTCACCATTATACGGGAGGTTAACCTACCGTCTACCAGGGAAAAATTACAAAGTAATGGGTTTCTTATCTCACTTTTAATTCCTTGAGATTTCCATTGTTCACCACTTATTTATAGCATGTGGTGTATGTGTACGGCCCATGATTGTATTCGTTGTGTCATATACATTAATTTATGGGTATTTACATCATCATTGTACGATCCTTCTTTCATGGGTGTATGTTTCATAAGTTACCTAATCGATAATGGATTTTGAAATTTCAATTTCCATTTATTCATCTTTACGCAAACTTCATTGATTATTTTACTCCGAGATTATGTGTGGAATCACTATTCATATTCTTATGTCATAATTTCCACTCCCCTTTTCTGTGGATATACTTTTGATACACAGAATCACTTCATTGATAATTTCTCATGTCATAGATATGAATTTGATAAGAGTAATTTTAACTCATTCTCCATATGATGAGTTAAACATCCAATTCATTGGGGTTGTTTATTACAAGATTATGTGTGAATGTCCTTTGATTGTTTTACACTGAATATCCAATCATATTTAGTGTATTTATATTTTTCACACATAACTATGTCTTTGATTTATTCTTAACCTAAGGATACAGCCTTTATGAGAGATTTCATCTCAATTTACATTCCATGGAGAATTCTTTGTTGTTATACACCAAATCACTTTTATGTGGTGTATATAATGTACTTTGACATAGTATATCATGAATCCCTTTATTCCCATGATATTACAATGTTTTGATTACTTGAATATTTTGTATTCAAGTGTCTCTCTTTTGGTTAGAAACTCTAACTAAAATACAATTTTTTAATGTTTTAAAGACTTATTCTTCTAAATCTTACTCATTAATGTCCATGTTTTAAAAATGGTTTTAAGGATTTATTTATAGAGACATTAAAGTTTTAAAATCAAAATTTCTTTTAAAAGATTCAATGTGGTATGGGACACTTTGATTAAAAAATATATTTTTAAATGGCTTCTTGACAAATAATGTGAATTTTAAATGATTTCAAGAAAAAGGGGGATATTTCTCTCAAATAGTTTTGATGATTATTTTCATCTATGTCAATATCCTTCATTATTATCGATTGAGGTTAATATGATACCATAAAATCTTCCATATTGTATCGAATGAGTTATGTTTGACTGTGGATGTGCTATTTTTATACCATTAATTGTTTGTGGATAAGTATTGACATTTCGTATGCTAGTTTTAATACGAAGGTTTATGTTATGTTCTAAACATTTCATATGAGGAATTCATTAGACTTAGTAAGTGACGGGTGGAGCCCGCAATAGCTTTTCGATGCATCTGTAGGTCTCATGAGACAATCCAGTGTCTTGGCACAAGGCCTTGGAAAAATCTTATTTGTAGTCTTGGCATGAGGCCTTGGCTATGTGGTTATGATAGTCTAGCATTATGCATTCCATCATTATGAAAGTGGTTATTTATATTTCATGTGATTATTCGACTAGTAGAATATCCATGTGAGTAATTAAATGGCATTATTTCATTTTATCATTACCATATTATTTTGAAGTTCAAGTTTAAAAGGCTTTTGTTTCAGTCATACATTTCCTTAAGGGTTTATGATTATCTATGAAAGCTTCTTCTATATTGTTATAAATACTGAGCATCTGATCTCACCCCTTTCAATGTTTTATTTTTCCCAATATTTGATGAAGTAATTTATTAATGACCTTTAGGGATAGTATGAGGGGATATGAAGACAAGATGTTGTCGTAGTTTTTTTTACCTTATCATTTAATGTAAGACTTATGAATATATCTAGTGTTTCCAAGGATACTAAACGAATCGGTCTTTCGAGACATGATTTTTTTGGGATCATGCCAATGTTATGTATTAATGCACTGACTCTGGGTAACTGGGGTCGGGGCGTTACGATGGAGTAATTATCATTATTGGGAAAAGTTATAAAAAAATGGATATTTTTTGACCCTTCCTATAAAATGGAAATTGAAGAGGGGCACGAGAAAACAGATGTTACCGAGATATGTAGATTCCATGGTGTAGCTAGGTATTATTGACAATTTGTGAAAAAAAATATCACAATTGAAAAACCCATTGACCAAGTTTACATGAAAGGGAGTGATGTTTTTCTAGACTCAAGAATGTCAGGGAATCATAACAGAGGTCGAAAATAGTTTTATCACTTCATTGGTAATCACACTACCAACGTGTGTAGTACTCATTCATGTATAATGTGATGCTTCAAAGAATTTATTAGGTTGTGTACTAATGAAAAATGGTAATGTGATAGCATACGCCTTATGAAAGATGAATATTTATTAGAAAAACTATCTGATGAACGATCTAGAGGTGGCAGCTATGATCGTTGCATTGCAAATCAAGCTGCATTATTTCAATGGGGTGAAGTGTGAGATATATACTGTTCACGAGAGTCTATAATATATATTCACATAAATGGAGAATAATATTATCCAGCTAAGATGGTTAGATCTCAACAAGGATTATAACTACTCAGTCCACTAACATACTGGTTAGGAAAATATAGTGGAGGATTCTCTAAGTAGAAAGGATCCCGCTTCTTTTTCAATGATGATAATTGATAAGGATTCAATCCTTTTAGAAAATAAAAGGAGATACATTAGCATAATTAATGGTGGAACATCATCAATAATTTCTCAAATTATTACTTTATCATCTCTTATGGAGTAAATAAAAGATTCTCAATGAAATGTTGTGGAAATTAAAAAATGATGAAGCAATCAAGAATGGGGAATCCTTTGAGTTCAAGACTGATGAGGATGAATGTCATGACCCATCTCAGTGGGGCTCGAGCCGCAACTCCAAAAGCCTGCTTCCAATAGGCCAGGGGCTGGTGACTAGAACTGAGTAGGCATGCTACTAACAAGGGAGGCATTGACTATAAACCTACACACACGCACACAAATCTCTAAGCCCACAAAGCTGAAATGTAAAAACTCAACTAAAAATGGAAATTCATGCATACAGTTAAAATCACAAAGAACAGAGCATGAAAAGAAAAGTAAAGTACTGTATGTAAAACCCTAGGCCAAAAGTATAAGCCCACCAAAAAGAATGTCTGTAACAATGTCCAACCTGTAAAGAAAGGTGATGGGACTGCAGTCTGTAGCCGTAGGAACACACCTCGGCCTGCCTGATCTCACTGAGTATCGTCTGGTCTGGGTCCAACTAGAATCCTATCAAAGGCTCGCTCATCTACGCAAGACACGACACGTGCAGGCAAAGCCCGTGTAGGGGTGAGTATAATAATACCCAGTAGGACACCCTGAAACCACCAAGGAAAAGCAAAAAGGGAAATACCAAAAAAGAAAGGTATAGTCATCTCTACATAGTATATATCTACCGAACATATAATAAGAATATCCAGATATACTCATGCACGATTGACTATCGCGAATACCACCTCTAGGATCCAGCTCGAAGATTCCACCAAGCATGCAACCGGAGGAACACGCTCCTAGGTCTGAAGAGAGAGATACAAAGTAATCATTCCGGGAGCACACACTCCACATCTACCTTGAGAACATGATGCTCAGATGAGGATCACAGCCAAGTCCTGGGGTGATTCTAACAACTCAATATGAGCTAATCCGCTAAGCATAGGATCAGCTCCAGGGTAATGTCAGTCACGTCGATACCAAGAACTCTACCTATGGTTCCAGGAATGTATAGAGGATCCTGCTCTAAGTCTCAGCAAGGGGATTCTGACAACTCTATTCAGGAAGTTCTGATGAAGGGATCATACTGCTGTATAAATGAAATGATACGAGAACCTTTAGGGAAAAAACAAGAGTATGAATCCTCAGAAAACTAGTAGATTTCACAGAAGACATGTGGATCAATCCTTGAATAACTAGTTACACAGCGTGTAGTATGGTTACACGTCGTGTTCCTTGACCCCGGGTACTGCCCATTTAAATGGACCGTGTCATCCCTTCAAGTTGTCTTAAACCAAACTACACGGCATGTAGGAAATTTAAATGTTGTTTTCCATGACCTCGGGTACTTCCCATGTAAATGGCCCATGTCATCCGATCAAGCTGTGTAAAACCAAAATACACAGCGTGTAGAAAAAGTTCACGTCATGTTCCGTGATCCCGGGTACTACCCGTGTAACCGGCCCATGTCATTCATCTTGTTGGATAGAAAGTAACTACACAGTGTGTAGAAGAAAAACACATGGTGTCCGAACTCCTGGGGCTCGCTCCGTGTACGCTGGCCATGTGCCCGTACATGGTCTCTACCCGGGTCGCCTGCCCTTCTGCCAGTACACGGGGTATCCCATGTATTCGGCCAGGTCTGGATGAGGAGGGGTATACACGGCTTGTCCTTGGCTGTTTAGACTTCACGTGTTTGTGTACTCCCAGGAAGCATTCCTTGTAATCCCGCCGACGAACACACGCCGTGTATCCCATATTAAATGACAAGTAGTCAGGAAATTTCCAGAAATGTTGTCTTCTTCCTCACGCTTCGGCCGATCATCCTAATCGCGTTTCTCTTGTCTGTTTGTTGCAAAACTCAAGATCAAGGGTTGCCGCAACGTCATGATACTGAATTCATTGGTTTCGGGCCTTCGATCAGCTCCAAAATCTGATCCCGGTCATCCGAGTGAAAATTTCTCAGAGAATGATATCTTCTGATCTGCTTCGATCCATCCTTCGCCACCGTAGCCGCACCTCCGTGGGGTTGTACTGAAACCAGATCGTCAATTTGGGATTTTTTTCATCACACAACGGGTGTTCAACGATCCGTCATTAATATCCCCATGAATAACGCGTAGAACGCGACGAAGAACGCCAGAATTTGGGGTAGAGAACACAACAAAACGAGAGGGAAGAAACTCGATCGATGTTCGTGTCGATCATGGTCCATCACCATTAGGAGGTTGAATGAAACTAAAATAATTCAAAGTATCAAATCTCCAAAATCCCCGAAAAATACCATCCCACAAGACCAATCGATCCGTGGGCTAATCAGTTCGAGTATTAGTCTGCATTCGTCAAGGATATCAAAAACGGGGAAGAAATCATCAAACAAACTTCCTACCTAGATCAGTGGCGTTCGTTGGCGATGATCTGGTCACCGCGTTGTTGTCACCGGCGAAAATCATCAAGAAAGTCGTCACCACGTTAGGAGTCCTTCTCCAGAGCTCTCTAGAGAAAATCAATGTTTTGGGAATTGTAACCCTAACCCTCTCAGCGAAATCTCTATTTAACAGAATATATGATTTTGTGGAAAATAGGATCTAAATTAAATATTTTAATTTAATATTTTATTACAGTTACGTCCAAAAACCAGATTTCACCACCGACCTACGCCGGCCGAAGTTAGGCATCCCGTAAGGGAAAATTGATGTTCTGAATGCAATGGTGCCCTCAGATTTCTGACCCGTAAACCCATTCGAGATTATTCCACTTTTTCTCGAAAACAGCATGGGAGCATTATTTAATTATCAAATTAAATTCGAACACTTGTTCCGGCTGACCATGCCTCAGAACTACACACCGTCTCAGAGCATGGTCTCGAATTAATTACCATATAATATTATAATAATACATGGAAAAATCCGGGACATAACATCACACCCACATTAGGGCTTTTACGTCCCTAAAAATTCAAAACAAGGTCTACTCAAAAATATGTGGGTACTTCACATGAATATGAGCCTCCCGCTCCCACGTGCTCTCCTAGATATTCCCGTACTACCACTAGGCATGCACTAAGGGAATATATCTCCCACGAAGGACCTTCTCCTGCCGATCTTTGATCTCTACTAGGAACTCTGCAATGGTCGCTCCATTATCGATGTCCATCTCTCCCCAGTCAATAATGTGTGACGGATAATGCACATACTTCCGTAGCTATGACACATCGAAGACGTTGTGTACCAGGTCCATCTGAGTAGGTAGAACCAAGTGTTACGCCACCCCGACAACTATACATCGAATCTGAAAAGGGCTCACGAACCTTAGAGATAGCTTGCCGCCTTGGCCAAATCTCTGCAATCCCCACTAAGGTGAGACCCGAAGGAACACATGGTCTCCTTCCTCGAACTCCAAGGGCCTCCACCTCCTATCGGCATAAGACTTTTGCTGAATATGTGCAGTCTTCATCATCTCCTGGATGAAATGCAACTTCTCTGTAGTAGCTCTTTCCATCTCTGGGCCCATGAGTGATGACTCTCCTAGATCAGTCCAGCAAAGTGGTGACCTGCTAGGTCGCCTGTACAAAGCCTAGAATGGTTCCATACCAATAGTGGAATGATAAATATTGTTTTAAGAAAATTCCACCCGTGGTAGGTGATCCACCCAGGTATGACCAAAGTCAAGTATGAATGCTCGAAGCATATCTTCCAGGACCTGGATGGTCCTCTCTGTCTGACCATCAGTCTGGGGATGAAATGTTGTTCTAAAGTGTAACTGAGTCCCAGAAGCTTCTTCCAATCCCTTCCAAAACCGGGATGTGAAACGAGCTTCACGATCAGAGATGATTGTGGATGGAACTCCATGAAGTCGAATATCTCCGGTACATAGAGGAGTCTCAAGCTTTATAGTGAACTCTTCTCTCGTATGGCTAGGAAGTGGGCTGACATGGTGGGTCGATCAATGATCACCCAGATGGAATCGGGTCCCTTGGACGTACATGTTAAACCCATCACGATGTGCATGGATATCCCATCCCAATTCCACTCTTGTCCCTAAAGGGGCTGATCTAAACCTGCTGGAACATGGTGCTCAGCCTTTTCTTGCTGACAAGTAAGGCACTAAGTGGAAAACTCTGCCACACCCTTATTCTTTCCTGGCCACCAGAACTGACGTCGGAGGTCCGGATAAATTTTTTTCATGCCTGGATGTACCATGAAAGGAGAAATATTGAACCCACTCATAACCTCCTCCCGCAATGTCACCAGTACTATTGTGTGCCCTCTGAAAAGAAAAATGTGCACCCCACCTTCTGAATATCCATCAACAACATCACCTGTGGATATCTGAGCACGTCGATTCTCACCGCTAGCATCCTCTCGCTGTGCTTCCCTGACACGCTGTATGAGTGGAGGGGTAACAACCATCGAATGAAAGTAGGCTCCCTCATATATACCCACGAAGGATAACTATAAGGAGGCCAAATATGAACTGGATTTCCTAATAAAAGCATCTGCCACCACATTCCCCTTCACAGGAGTATAAACGATCTCAATGTCGTAATCCTGAAGGAACTCAATCCATCATCTTTGTCTCAAATTCAATTCCATCTGAGAAAATATATATCTGAGACTCTTATGATCAGAGTAGAAAATAAACTGCTCGCCCATCAGGTAGTGTCACCACATCTTCAATGCGAAGACTACCACTGCAAACAGAAGATCATGGGTCATGTAGTTGGGCTCGTGTGGCCTCAACTGATGTGAGCCATATTCAATCACCACATGCCTCTACATTAGGACACAACCAAGCCTGGTTCCTGATGAATCGCATAACACTACGTACTTGACACCCTCCTCCAGTAATCTCAAGATCGGGGCGGTTGTCAAACTCTTTCTCAGCTGCTTGAAAACTTGCTGGCATCTCTCGGTCCACACAAAAGGCTGCCCCTTTTAGGTCAAAGCTGTCATGGGTGCTGATATTTTGGAAAAAAATCAAGAATTAATCTCATATTGAAGCATGCCATCCCAATGAAACTCCACATATCTGTCACGTTCTGGGGTGCCCCCTGCTAGCACTACCTCCACCTTGGCTGGGTCCACCGCTACACCATCAACCGAGATAACGTGTCCCAGAAAGTGGACCTCCTATAACTAGAACTAACACTTTGAGAGTTTCTCGTACAACTGGTGCTCTCATAGTGTGTCCAGAACCATCCTTAGTTGTCTCGTGTGCTCCTTCTCGGACAAAGAGTACACAATGATATCATCGATGAAGCCCACTACAAACTGATCTAGATTGGGCTGAATGATCCGGTTCATGATTCCAATGAACATGGACGGGGCATTCATCACGCTGAAGGGAAATACCAAGTACTAATAGTGATCGTAGCGACATCGGAAAAACGTCTTTGATATTTCCTCATCCTGTACTCACAGCTGGTGATAGCCTGATCTTCGATTAACCTTCGAGAACCATCATGCCCCTCTCGACTGGTCGAAGAGGTCATCAATACTCGGTAGTGGTTATCGGTTCTTCACGTTCACTTGATTCAAGTGCCGGTAATCTACACATAGCCTCAAGATCCCTTCTGCCTTCTTGGAAAATAGCACTGGGGCTGCCCTGGGTGAAACCCTGGGTCTCACAAAACCCTTCTTCTACAAGTCATCCCACTGCACGCTTAGCTCACGAAACTCTGTTGGAGCCATATGATATGCTGATGCTGATATCGGTGTCGTCTCGGGTTGCAACTCAATGAAGAAATCTATCTCTCGATGGGGAGGTAGCCTGGGGAAATCCACCAGAAAGACGTCCTCATACTTAGCCACTACTACTGGAAACTGGAAACTTGTAACATCTGTTGCGCCAAGGGATAGGCTAGACAACTGATGTGAAATTGGTTGTTCCCTCCTATGCACGAGACCATCCTGCGCTGGTTGGGTCTCTCTTTCACCGACAAAAGAGAACCTCTTTCCATCACTGCGGACACACCAAACCCCTCTCCTAAAATAGTCGATCTGGGCATGAACTGTGGATAGCCAATCCATACCATGAATGACATCTTATGGACATGACGCTACCACCAAGAGGTTCCAACCGAAACACTCGCCTCCAAGGGTCATTTCACCCTGTCTACAGAGGTGTGTGATCTATGAATCTTCTCTAGTCTGTGTTTCTAAGCATAACGGTCGAGTCAATGGTTCAAATGGAATCTCAAGGTATCGAACAAGATAAGCAGCCAGAATGGAATGACTAGCACCTGTGTCTATAAATACGACAACCAAAGTATAAAATACACAGATATTACCCCTAATCAATCTGGGAGTACTTGGGTCATAAGCCTATGCCGCCTGCAGTTATCCCTACCTCTGTCTTCCAGCTCCCTGAGCCTGGGGTGGACCTCCTGGGGGTGGTGGTAAAAGGTCAAAACTCCAACCACCTCTAGCTTCTCTCTTAGCTTCCCTACCACATCTGCCACCCAGCGGATCTGTCTACTCCACATGTTTCCTTTGCCTCAGTGGTCCATCCAATACTCCCAAGTCAGTAGTATGGAGGGTCGGACAATCTCGAGGGAGATGTCCAATGCCATCACATGAGTAGCATCGCCTCTCTCGAGGCTGGATGTATGTGCCCTTCGAACCCTGTATGGTAGATCCCCTGTCCAGGGTTCTCCTCTAAAAATGTCTCCCACGCCTGGGTCCCTGACATCGGTTCCCTACTGTTGAGGTCTCTTCTCCAGCTCGCCCACTACTCACAACTTCCGGCTATCTCTGCTCCGCCAAGAAGCTCTCGACCACCATAGCCCGCTCGAGCACACCAGAATAAGTAGGAATTCTCATAGTGACAATTCTAGCTCGAGTATCACAGCACAAGCCCCACTCAAATGTCTGAGAACTGAAGTACTGATCTCTGAACAAATCCATTGAGTACCGCGAGAGTTCAGTAAACCTCGATGATTAGTCAACCATCATCATAGTTCCCTACTGGAGCTAAATAATCACTTGTATATGTACTGATATCAGGGAAACTGGTGAAGACTCCTCTATGAAGAGACGCTCAAAATCTGACCTACATGTGTTCTCCTCGTCGTGGGTCTGGATAACGAGACTCCACCATCGTCCTGCCAAGCCCTGGAGAAGGCTCGCTGCCAGGATTTCCATTTGGTCTACTGGTGTACTAACCAAACGGAAGACTCTAGACACTTCTTCAAGCCAGTACTCTACTACTTGAGGGTCAGGCTCGCCTTGAAACATAAGGGGTCTCTATCTCTGAAACTCATGGAGTGTGCTCAACCGGTGCTCCTCCCCCACTGGTATTGCAGACACTAAACACTGCTCCACAGGTGGCGGGATAACTGGCACACCACCTAATGGTAAAACAGGGGGATCTGGTCCCTTTATCGTGGCATCATCCCTAAGGGGGTAATCCCCGTGATCGAGCTGCTGGATCCTAGTGGGTGCACGTCGCGGAGGCATCCTGTTAATGAAAACATATGTATCTCATTCAATGAGTATATCTGGAGAGCTGACTCAAGAAGGACATGGAAACCACAACCCACTCATATATGATGCATGTAAAAAATTTTTACCTACAACTATTGTTCTCATGTTCCGAGTCAAAAATAATGTTATCAGAGTCCTGGTGTATGGATATGTCGGCCGCCCGCACCAACACTGGGGTCCCTGTCCTGAAAGCCGAACTCGAAAAACATAAGACAGTTGTCCCAAAGGAACTCACAGACTCTTAGTCTTAAGGTAGAACAGAGCACCTCTGATACCACTCTGTCACGACCCGTCCCAGTGGGGCCCGAGCCACAACTCCATAAGACCGCATCCAATAGGCACGGGGCTAGTGACTAGCACCGAGTAGGCATTCTACTAACATGAGAGGCATTGACTATAAACATGTACACACGCACACACATCTCAAATCCAACAATGATGAAATTTAAAAACTCAACTAAAAATGGAAATGCATGCATACACTAAAAATCCCAAAATAAAGAGTATGATAGGCATGTAAAGTATAGTAAGTAAAACGCTTGGCCAAAAGTACAAGCCCACCCAAAAGAAAGTATGTAACAAAGTCCAACCTATAATGAAAGGTGCTGGGATTGGAGTATATAGCCGTAGGAACACACCTCGGCCTTCCTGATCTCACTGAGTACCGTTAGATCCTGGTCCTCCTAGAATCATGTCAAAGGCACGCCCGTCTGCACAAGACATGACCCATGCAGGAAAGGCCCATGTAGGGGTGAGTGTAAAAATCCCCAGTAGGACACCCCAAAACCACAAAGGAAATACATCTATGGAAATACCAAAAAAGAATGGTACAGTCAGCTCTATATAGTATATATATACAGAACATATATCAATAATATCCAGATATACTCATTCACGATCGACTATCGCGAATAACACAACTAGGATCCAGCTCGATGATTCCACTAAGCATGAAACCGGGAGAACGCACTCCTAGGTCTGAAGAGAGAGATACGAAGTACTCATTACGGGAGAACACACTCCACATGTACCTTGAGAACATGATTCTCATATAAGGATCACATCCAAGTCATTGGGTGATTCCGACAACTCATTATGAGCTAATTCGCTAAGTAGAGGATCGACGCCCGGGTATAGTTGGTCACATCGATACTAAGAACTCTACCTAGGGTTCTAGGAATGAATACAGGATCCAACACTATGTATCATATAGGGGATTCCAATAACTCTATTCTGGATGTTCTGCTGAAGGGATCATACTCTTGTATAAAGGAAATGATACTAGAACCTTCAGCGAAAAATCAAGGGTATGAACCCGAAGAAAACTAGTCCAAGTCACAGAATACAAGTGGCTCAAGCCATGAATAATTGGTTACACGACTTGTAGTATGGTTACACACCGTGTTCCTTGACCCCAGGTACTGCCCATGTAAACGGACCATGTCATCCGTTCAAGCTGTGTAAAACCAAACTACATGGCATGTAGGAAAAGTAAACACCGTGTTCCATGACCCTAGGTACTGGCCGTCTAAACCGAACGTGTCATCCGTTCAAGATGTGTAAAACCAAACTACACGGCGTGTATAAAAAGTAAACGCCGTGTTCCTTGACCCCAGGTACTGGTCGTTTAACCGGCCTGTGTCATTCGGATTATTAGATAGAAAGTAACTACATGGAATGTAGAAGAAACACACGCCATGTCCGAGAACCTGGGGCTCACTCTGTGTACGCTGGCCATGTGCTAGTACACGGTCTCTACCCGTGTCGTCTGCCCGTGTGCCAGTACACGGGGTATCCCATGTATCTGGCTGGGTTTGGCCAGGCAGGGGTATACAGGGCGTGTCCTTGTCCTTGTACCCTTCCCATGTCCATGTACTCCTGGGGTACATGCCATGTAATCCCACTGATGAACACATGTCGTGTATCCCATACCACACGACGTGTTGTCGAGAAATTTCCAGAAATGTCGTCTTCTTCCTCGCGCTTTGGCCGATCTTTCGGATCATGTTTCTCTGGTTTGTTATCCACAAAACTCAATATCATGGGTCTCCTCGACGTCATGATTCCAAATCCATGGGTTTTGGGCCTTCGATCGGTGCCAAAATCCGATCCCGGTGATCCGAGAAGAAATCTCTCGAAGAATGATATCTTCTAATCTGCTTCGATCTGTCTGTTGCCACCGTAGATGCACCTCCATGGGGTTGAATGGACGCCAGATCTTCAATTTTGGATCTTTGTATCGCACAATGGGTGCACAACGGTCCGTCATTAATATCCCCAGGAAAAACTCGTAGAACGCGATGAAGAACGTGAGAATTTGGGTAAAAAGAACACAACAAAACGAGAGGGATGAACCTTGATCGATGTTCGTGTCGATCTTGGTCCATCACCATTCGGAGGTTGAGCGAAACCAAAATAATTGCAATAATCAAATCCCCAACATCCCTACAAAATCCCATCCTGCAAGAACGATTGATCCACAGGATAATCTGTTCATGGATTAGTCCGCGTTCGCCATGGAAATAAAAAATGAGGAAGAAATTATCAAACAAACGTCCAACCTGGATCCGCGGCGTTCGTTGGCGATGATCCTATCACCATGTCTTCGTCGCTAGTGAAAATCGTCAGGAATGTCGTCACCCCATCAGGAGGTCTTCTACAGAGCTCTCCAGAAAAAAATCAGAGTTTTGGGAATTGTAACCCTCACCCTCCCTATGAAATCTCTATTTGAAAGAATAAAATATTTCGTTTCAACAAGGATCTAAATAAATTATTTTAATTAAATATTTTATTATGGTTACGTCCAAAAACCAGATTTCACCACTGACCTACGCCAGCCGAAGTTAGCCCTAAATTTCGGTAAAATTTTTGTTCCGAACACAACTGTTCCCTCAGATTTCTAATTCGAGCAACTGTTCATGTGTTATTCCACTTTTTCCAGAAAACCACATGCTCGCATTATTTATTTATTAAATTATATTCAAACACTTGTTCCGGGCTCACCGAGCCTCAGAACTAGATGTCGTCTCAGAGCCTAGTCTTGATTTAATTCCCATATAATATTATAATAATACATGAAAAAATTTGGGACATTAAAATGGATTTATAATATTAGGTTCATGAATATGTCTACCGTCCAATAAAAATATATATAACAAGATTCTAAATGACACCCACAGCTCTACTTTTTATATTCCCCGAGGGAGCACAATGATGTATCAAGATATGTGGTTGAACATTAGGTGGGACAATATAAAAAAAGATAATTGATTATACAAAAAAGATCTTAGTATGTTAGTATGTGGTGGATGGAAGACAATAATCTAAAGGGATGATGAAACCATTACCAATGCCAACATGGAATGGGAAAACATCACCATGGTCATTGACATTGGACTTCTAAATGAATCTTGAGGAAACAATGGTATATATGTTATTATGGATCTTCTGATAAATAATGAACGATTATCAATGTTTGGGAGGACTTCTCCTTGGATCAACCTGCACTAACATACATTAAAGAAGTGGATAAGATTCCTGGAGAACCACTATCAATTTTATCCAATCAAGATCTTGGATTCACCACTATTTTTGGGAAAAGGCACTAATATGATCTAAGAACATAGTTGAGCTTTAGTATGACATATCATCCTCAAACTAATGGTCAATATGAGTGAATATTTTAGACACAAGAAGAAATTTTGATAGTAAACTATATGGAATTAAAAGGATGACATGACCAAAAGATTCCATTAGTTTAGTTCAATTATAAAAACCTTCCACTCAAAAATCCAAATGGCTCCATATAAATCCCATTAATGGAAAATTTGTAGAACACTAACATGTATGGTTGAATTCATTGAGTGTAACCTTCTAGGACTTGAAATATCCAACGAAGTGTCGGAGAATGTGAAACCTATTCAGTAGAACGTCAAGGCATCCCAATCCAAAAAACTATCTATGAATATAATCATTGATCAGACCATATGTTCAACATTGGAGACATGGTATTCTTAATAATATCTCCATGGAAATAGGTCATGATATTTTGGAACAAAGAAAAGCTATTTCAAACATTTATCAGAAACTTAGAGATTCTTGGTCGCACCGACACTATGGATTATCAAAATTTACTTACACTGATCATGTCTAAAG
Organism: Viscum album; assembly: GCA_963277665.1. Classification (NCBI taxonomy): domain Eukaryota; kingdom Viridiplantae; phylum Streptophyta; class Magnoliopsida; order Santalales; family Viscaceae; genus Viscum; species Viscum album. The sequence goes on along the minus strand of OY728127.1, from coordinate 1,799,860,761 downwards.
TACTGTATGTATTCCATGTATCCCTATTAAAGATGAGCATACTAGATCAATCACATGTAATATCTTCTTGGTGTTATAGTTAGAAAATGATCTTTCTAATCAGGAGCATCCAATAAAGACCATGGGTCATAAAGATAATGTTCTATGCAGCAAGACTTCTCACCCAATCATTGTACTATAGAAAAACCATATGTACTATGTGGTAATATGGGAACCGGATAATTTGGTTAAGGAGAAGTACCGACACCAATTTTTAGCTTAGAATGTAAAACAAAATTTCAAGGGTTAAATTTTGTAAGTGGGGAGGAATGAAATTACCTAATGTTTTATTAATGGATTTCCATTCTTATAAATATGTATTATAGTATAATCAAATAAGAATTAATTAAATCACAATATAAAAAATATAAATGAAAAAATAATGAAATAAATCGTATTTCTATATGTTAAGGAAGATATACCAAAGAACTAATAACATGAACATTAGAATAGTAACATGACCCTTGTGAATAGTAAATTGGAAAATTGAATACTAACCTCATCAATAAAAGTATAAATAAAATTTATCCATCTTATATGTGATAACATGATATAATTATATCATTGTAAAAGTAAATATATAAGTTAAAATCATTAATTAAGTGTTGGTATTTTTATAACTCTTTTATATTTAATAACAATTTTAGGATTTATTTAAGAGAAGAAATGAAAATTCATTTTCATAAAATGTATTCATAAGATAAAATTTTAATTTCTTATGATTAGAAGTTTTTTTATGAGACAATAATTTATTTTTCAAAGTGTTGGAAAAGAAGATGTAATCTTAACATTTGTATTCTTCATGTAAATTATAATTTTAATTAAAAATGTAATTCTTAATATTTAGAAAAATATTTTCACAAATTGGAGTCAATATTTTAATTCAAAAAAATTAGAAATGAATACAGGTAATTTTTGGTATTCTTCTGGAATACTTGAATTTTGGGTGAATAGTACAATACGACAATTTACAGTATATATACATTGTATGTTTAATACGCTATTAATTAGTTATAACTGATGTAATAAAAATTGGTATGAACTAAAATTATATAATTATTTATTTAGTTATAATAATAAGAAATATTTCTTCTCTTCAGAAAAATAATATAATAATCAATTGAATATTGATGAAACTCCCTTATCCTCAACTATAAAAACCACCCCTCACCACATATTCCCCTCACACATCTTTGGATCTAAGACTTTTCAAAATTATACTCAATTACCTTAGAAATAACCTACCCAACATCCTGGAGCTTTGGGTATCATGAAAAGGAAAAAAAATTCTTCTATAAGAAGGCTCTCACCAAAGAAAATTCATGAGGTAAATTCCACATTCTGTCCCTTTTACATTCTTTTCAATATCATTCTTTTTTTTTCTATCCACACCTCCCAACATCCAAATGGAATGATAACTCATGTACATTCCATATAAAGTAAATTTTTATTCTAATGGAATGAGTCCACATCATCCCACCTTCTTAGTGTTTTAATAATAAAAAATGAGAACACTATCCAATATGTGTTAATTTATCACATTTAAAGACGAAATGTTTTTTATTTTTATTATCATCTTCAGGGATAGTCATGAAACAAATTATATGTTTGAACCAAATAATAATATATGTATTATAACTTATATAATGTTTGGGAATCATTTAGTGTACATTCTATTAATTAATAAATCAAAATTATTTCATTGTGATATAAAAACTACCAAATTAATCCAATCAACTATCAGTAAAATTTTATCTAATGATTCATCCTCATTCCATTTAATCAAAATAATGGTATAACCATCTAATGTCATCTATGTTCTATAATATCATACAATTAATCTACTAGAAAACCATTTTAGTTTTACATGAACTTCCATACTCTTATTCAAGTGTACTAATATTGAAAACTACGAAAATTATCACTCACAAATGATGAAATCGAATTTCATAACCCACCAAAAGGGAAATAAATGAACATAATATTGTTTTATGAAATAAATTAAATTTCAAAATGGGTTTATAATTATTAATTAACGAATCTAATATTATTTTTTATGAAATTAAGACAGCATGATTAATCATTTCGGAAAAAAGGTAATAGATTCTACCTAAGCCATTATTATTTTGTCTGGTTACTAATAATTTATTTTTAACCGAATGAAATTATATTTTAATTTTCTGTATATATTATATATATTATATATATTTTCCAAACTCATATATCAATATCTTTTAATCCACATCCATTAGGGATATAATTTTTTTAAGAGTTTCCCTTATGGATACTTCAATGTAATGTAGTTGTTTTATGGGAACTTCCCAAATACATTCCCTTATTCAAGTGAACGGCCTAAAATTTTTCTACCAATATTATTTTTATACAAAAAAATTTTTTATTATTCAAAATATCTTGGTTCACTTATAGTTTTACATACAACATTATTCTTTTCAATTTTAAACGATCTTTAATATTTTACTTAAACTGCACTAAAATGTTTTAATTATAAAGATTCTAACGTAAATTTTTTACAAGTGGTCAATTGAGTTTGACCTTAAATATTATGATATATTCCAATAATAATTTATTTATATCAATTTATGAATTAATTTATTTATTTCATAGACAGTTTTATGTTACCCACATTTTTATGCTTTATGACCGGATGAAGATACATGCTTCTTTCTATGGGTAAAATTTATTTTTATGTTTGATTAATTATGTATGATTCATTATGTGGTTCACATGTTCATGGAAATGTTATGATTGGTGCAACCAGATTTTACTCCAATATATTGGGTAATGTTTTGTCTCATGAGACATTATGTTTAACAGTCTTGACGTTTTTCCTTGACTTGTGCTCCATGTGAAACTGTCATAGTTGTTAGGCTCAACTCATGCTCGTCTATATATAATGAACCTTGAATCTTGATGAAGTCATGTTTTATGTTTCTTTCTCATTACTATGGATCTAGTTTTATATGATCCATTGTTTTATATGTTATGATTTCATATGATCAATCATGTTCCCTATCTTTTTATATCATTGCATCATGCATTATAACCCATGTCTTAATGATTTTTTATTACGTTTATTCCCTTATTATGATTTTCATATCATCCATTTGATCATTTAATCACCATGTTATCCTATGAAGATGTATGAAAACAATGTAAAATTGGAGATCTTTATGAATATTAAATAGTGAAAAAAATTCCTCCCATGTTTTCAATTTTATGTGCATAGTCTTCCAAAACACTAGACATCATAATCTTCAGAAAGAAATTTGATGTTTAATTACACTTAAAATAATATATTGATGTGTGAATAAAGCTATGGTCACTATAAATAGATTTTAAGGTCAAGAACATATTCAATAAAAATAATAGTCTATGTATAATATTTTGGTACTTATATCATCATGGTTTTATTTAAATTGACGGAGGTGGAGAAAGAAGTAATACAAAGACACTATTTAAATAATATTACCTCTTCATTGAGTATCCTCATAAGGATTGAATGAATTCCTTTTGAGGCTGACATTATTCCAAAAATGAAGAATATAAAATGAGGAGCGGTAATTCAGGAAGTAACTTGGGATGGTCTTATCTATACAAAAGAGGTGTCATTGTGTAATAAATTGAGGGAAGGGAGTTCCCTTTAATTTTTTAGGAGGAGTGTAATTCTTGTAAAGACTCCAAAGAACTCACTATTGAGTAGTAAAAATTACTGAATGTGGCTCCAAATTTTAAAATTAAAGGTTTGGAGGGATGATATTGTCAATACAAACCTCCATCACACAATTAAACACATATTTTACAAAAAAAAATCCTTAACATATAGTTTTCCTTGTTTCTACCATTTTGGGTTTTTACTATAGAAAATAATGAATTTCAACTTGTTAATTTATAAATTAAACCAAAAATATTATCATCCTTATTAGATAATTTATTCCCAGAGATTATTAATAAAATATATAATTTCAAAAATATTAATCTAAATGTTGTTGTAAATTAATTTCAACATAAGAGCAGGTAATATGACAAAATAAACTTTTACCCTTGTCTATATGAATATAGTTTTTAATATATAGTAGTAATTAAATTAATTTTAAAAGAAAATTGGTCCACTAATGGAACATAGTTGATATTTATTACCATTTAAAAAACATATTGATGAATATATGTTTTTTAGTCATTTTAAATAATATAATAATATATAATTTATAATTAAATAATAATAATTGTAATTTTGACATTATTTATATAAATTGAACATAAAAATAATATGAAAATTATTTAATTTGAATTTATTAATTATAAACCTGTGTAAATGATATATTTATCAAATAAAATTGATCATTACAATTCCTTAAATTTTCTATCACTTTCAATATTTTTATTATCATTTACATTATTTATTTATTGTATAAATAACTACTCTTTTGAGGTTTCTTAAGTATTTAGATTAATTATTTAATCTTAAAAAATTAAAATTAATTTTCAAGATAAAAAATTCATTCATCTCTAAAATGTATATATATAACCTAATAGATGTTTTTTATTTTCCCAATCCCAAGAATTTATGGATATAAAAAGTATGAAAAGTATCTATTTTTATATTTTTCATTACATGGCATATTATAGGTGTCACTTTGAAAGTAAATTAGAAAATAAGTTACTTATATCTATAAATTTTTTTCACAAGAAGTAATTAAATTACTTAAATATTATTAATATATTATTTAAGTAATTTTCACTCTTATTATTCATGTTTAACCCCTTGTAAACCAATTTTAATCGTAGCCATAGAAATTATTTTTTATTGTATTCACTATTCATTTCCATAATAAATATGTTGAAATTATAATAAATTTTAAACTATCTAATTATAAATATGGAATCCATTTTTCTAAATTCATTTATCGTAATAGTAAAATATTAATTTAAAATTTATCATACATATGTGATGATAAGGTGGGGTTTTTTATGGAACTGTTCAAAAGATTACATATTTTTTATTTTTATATTCATTATGAAAGTGATTCCAATTAACTAAATTTGATTACTTTATATAAAATTTAACGAATTTTATTTTAATTCTAATGAAAATATAATTTACATTTATAAATTATTTAAATGAAACATAAATTTTGAATTTAAATTCTTTATTTCCCAGTATTCCTCAAAAAATATTATATATCCCGAAAATAAAAAAAATCATGAAATAAATTTTCAATTCCATTTTAAAAAATGAAGAATATTCATTAAAATAAATTATTTTATTGTGTTAAAATTTAATATAAAATTATGTATGAAAAATGTGATTAAACAATGTTTTCTTTAAATCATATGTTGCAAGAATCCCAATCTAACAATGAATTTAAATTTATTCCTTTGGAAATTTGTTGTGAAGTGTTTGAGTGTAACAAATTATATTAAATTCAATTAATTTATTTTTTCCAAATTATTTATTTTGTTTTTCTTAAAATGTAATAAATTATATGTAAGTGTAGTGTTGGAATTTTAATATAATTATTAAATTAATTTCCATTAGAAATAAATTATTGTGATAAAAAATTTAATTATACTTCATAAAAATATTTAAATCAGAGCTTACTATATTTTTATCTATATGTATTAATTTTATATTAATTATATTCAAGATAGTTTCAGTTTGTATATATTATTTTTAAAATTATTATAATGGTCATAATCAATGTAATATGGTACCATGTGACTATATATTCGAGAATTCGATGGAAATTCCCAAATTCTAATAAAAAATTTGTTTAATTGATGTATTTTTTATATTTCAAATCCATATCCCAATATTTTCATTATATTTTACAAATGTTTCCACTAATATAAAAAATATATTCTCTGGTTTTGATTCATATTAACCAGAAATAAAAGGGAACTATATTCCAAATTTATTCATTATGATTTCAAATTGTAAATCATTTTTCAAATATTCAATATTTATATTTTGTAGAAATCAATTTAAGATAAAATGACAAAAAAATTGACAAAGAGTTTTTTAGAAAATACATTTTCAGTATAAATTGTTTTATACAAAATTAAAAAAATCATTCCAATAAAATTAATAGGAATTTTTATATTTTAATATAACATATTTTTTTCTAATACCTTATTTAAAAGAAGGAAATTTTTTATTTATGGAAATAAAAATATAGTTTTCAATGAAAATTAGTATTTTTTAATATGCATTTCAAAATCAACATTTTAACGAAAATATAAATTTTTCACATTAATATATTTTTAATATTTTTTTTCAAAAAACGTAGTTAATTTCAACAAATAAATATTATAGAAGTCAAAAAAATTAAACATAATATTTAATTACAAAAATAAATAAATATCATTTTTGAAGGAAATTAAATTTTTAACCAAAATATAGCTTCTGTAAAAATTGAATTATTATTTCCTAAAAATTAATCAATAATTTTTATTAATTATGAAATCTAAATATATATATTTTATATTTTGATATTTTTATTTATACCCATCAATTTAATTGCTAAGTTATAACTATCACATTTATTAATAAAATTTGATAAGTATATTATGGTTCATTTAGAGTTTTTTTATGTAATATAACCTATTTAAGAGAATTATTTTAGGAAATATATTCTCAAATCTGAGGGGGTATCATTCTACCCATTTTGAAGCTAATCTTCCTAATGAAATTCTATCACAACAAAACAAAAAATGGATATATCTATTTTGTTACATCATCAGTTTCCCATGTAGTTTCTTCGAATTAAAAATTTCTATAAATAATATTATCTAGGTGACTAGTCTTGTTTCATAACACTTTATCACTATGATTCAATATTTCTTCTTGATTTTGTTCATAAGAAAGATCATAAACCTGTAGAAAAATCTCTAATTTCAGTATGTGTGAAGGATTTGATTTTTAATTACTCTAGATAGATACATGAGTGACATCGTGAACTTGAATGAGGTTCCGTGGAAGCATGAAGTGATAAACTGCCATCCCTAATCAATCAAGAATCATGAAGTGGAAAATATACCTCAGAGGCTATATTTTAATTCATTCTAAAAATATTTACATTATTTTGTATATAAATTTAAAGAAATAACTTTTTACAAACTCCCTATTCTAGATTTAAATGATGCATGTTAGAATATGTTTCCCATCGTCTATATGGAACATTGAGGTTTTCATGAATATAACAATCATTCTATACGATTTTCTCATCTATCTCAGCACCAAAAATATATATTTCTCATACATCAGCTCAATATTTTGATGTTACAAATTTATTTATGTTGATGGATTCATAAAGATCCATCTAAATGCTTTAGTGAAATATATTTTTATAATAAAAACGTTCTAGAGGAAGGTGATGATCCAAACAAAATTTTAATTCCATAGAATAAGATCTCAAAATATCCAATATTAATTGAATGGTTCTCTCAAACACACAATCAATTTGAGGATTGAAATTTGAATTGATAATCATCTAATTATCCAAATCCTAGATATGTCTTCAAATGAACGTCATGTTAAACCATATATCTCAATAAGATACAATAGAATGCGATACTCCATAAATCTATACCACTTCTTTAATGTATATTCTGGAAATCTACTCAGGACATAATTATTTTCTGATTAGAGTGAACTTTTCTATCTTTTACGGTGATTTACTATAACCCAAATATCAATATATCTATTAGATATTTTTTGGAACCCAATGAAAAAAATACATGGTTATGTTTTTCCTTTTCCACTATAGTATGGGTAATAGTGGTAGAATCTTGTTATACTTTGATATTTTATTATTTGATTTCTAAGAAACCACGCACTGAGATAAATAATTTGTAATATCTATTTTTATGAGTTCCACTAGTAATAATCTATCAAATATCTTTAAATATTCTTACTTCTAGGATGTATATAGAATGAGAAACTATGGACCTCATCCAGTAGCTCTTTATTTAAATCTAGAATGGATAAAACACATACATGGTTCCAGAATATTATTATTCTATCACATTAAAGGTTAAATATATTATCATTTCTCACCATCTTCTGGATTTATATATCATCCTTATAAGCCTATTTAATACGCACATTGATATATTGTTGAACAATAATATTTTAAAGATATGATTTACCCCCTTCTATCATGATTTCCATATCAATCCTTTGTAAATATAGTATTATTGGATATTTTTATCCTCATCATAGATAACCTAGCTTGATCCTTTCGACTTAGATCATCTTCCACATTATTCACATTTCCATGGTGGTAATGTATTTTGGTGAAATAATAATTAATAAACTCAAAAAATATTCTATATTTCATGTTATACTCAATTTTAAAAAATATATACTTTATTCTGCTATGATCGGTATATATTCAACACCTATCTCAATAAAGATAATTCCTTAAAGGGTTTAATGAAACTACTATATCAACTAACTCCAAATACTGAACTGGGTAATTTTTCGTGGAAACAATTAATTGGAGTGGGTCATTTGATACAACTATATCATTAATCTAGATAACACATTCCACTCCCTAATTTCATGAATTTATATAGATTAAAACCGCTCTCCACTATAGGTTAATATAATCATTGGAGTGATGACAATCCTTTTCATTGGTTTCTTGAAATTTACTTTACATTTTTTCTCCAAAGGAACATGACTCTCTTATGTGATAAATTGGTCAGTGTATTAGATATTACTGAGAAATTATCTAAAAATCATCAATAATATATAACCAAACCATAAAATATGTAAATCTAAATCAAAGTGCTTGGTCATTGATACCATTCGAAAACATTGGGTTATAATGGATCCATATATATAATTTAAATACTCAAGCACCAATATGATGGAACTGGTGGATTCTTTATTCCATTAGATTAATATTTAAGTAATCGTATTAAATTGATTGAATATTTTAGAAAAAATGGTAACCATATATATTCTTGAAATTAAAATTACAGTTTAAATATAAAATACAAAATCATTTATTTGATAAATCCATGATTCCCAATAGCATATCACTACAAATAAATCCAATAATACATCCCAGCATCTTGGGATAAATAAAAAAATAGGAATGGGGTGAGATCAAATTATTAGTAATGGGAAAAATTCAATACAATCTATTTGAAAAATTACTTTCAATCAATATTGAAATGGACATAACTGAAATAGATTCCATTTAATCTATACACATATCAAAATATATAAAAAATAAATGATGCTAATATAAATCCATATAAATAATAACAAATGAATGAACATATAAATGGATATTTTTAATAATATAATAATCACTTGGATAAAAATAACTGATCACATAATGATTGAATTCATAATTCTGTACATGATAATCATACTATGAAGACATTTCATATGACACTTTCAATATGTGGGTAGAAACTTGTCTTGTTTTGGAAATTATTTTTTATCCTAAGATCTTTCGATGAATCGAGGAGATATATATAAAATGGACCCACTAATCACGTACTATGCACAATTAGTTCCTAATATTAAAATCATGAAACATTATCAACAGAAAAAGTTATATTTAAAAACTATCTTTTGAAATATTAATAAATTCCACAATAAAATAAAAATTATACTAAACAATCCATGGTTATGTGGTGAATGTTAATAAAATATTACATCAAATGTCAAACTGATCATAAACCATCCAAATAAATAATACTTATAAAAACATATTACATATTTCTATTTGATCATTATTACTATAAAAATTTAATGACTTTGATGAATAGAAATTCAATAAATATTTCATTAATGATATTTTAAGGGAAAAACTTTTTCACTTTGAAAATACTTATTTTTCACTAAAATAACAAAATCAAATGTTCAATTTTTTTTGAAAAAATTTAAACATATATTGTTATCTTTAAAAAAATGAGTGGTAATGACGATGAATTTTTTTTCATACTGTAATTTTAAAAAAGATTCTTTTAACACTTTAAGTAAAATCCAAACATGGATTTTTTTGAAATTACAAGAATATTCCATTAAATAAAATTTTTATAACACCAAATTAGTAAAAATGAATTTAATAAAAATAAATTAAAAGGATAGAAACATTTTTAATTCTTTATTCAAAAACATGGGTTTTGATGAAAAAGTACATTTGACCTAAGCGAGACATAAAGTCATAATTTCATTACAACATATTATTAATTTTTTTAGTACCCAATAGTTGGAAATGATTCTATGAAAATAAAATTTTCATTATTTACTATAGGATAAAAAAAATTATTTGTTGTTATCAAAATGTCAAATAATTCGCTGAAGGGACATAAAACAAAACAAATCTCAAATAATGATGATAATGTGTAATATACCTTTACCACTTTGGTATCTTATAAATCGTAAGAGCAATAAAATAAATAATAAAAAATTAAACATTTTAATATACTTAAAATACATAGATTCATGAAATAAGAAATATTATAGGCCATAAATACAATGAGGAATGGAAAAATTGTTGAATATGGTTAATTCCGCATTGAAGTAAATGGGAGATGAGAAACCCATGCCGTAGGTGTGACTCTCTTTGTATGATTGGAAAACTCCTAAAACATATATATGATTAATTTTTTACACAAACATACTCATTTATATAATATCATATATGATTTTCTTATAGTCAATATGTCAAGTTTATTAATAATTCATTGTTAAAATCTTCCTTAAGAGTGATAATTGCTTCGTATTTCAGGTCTTCTTTAGTTTATTAATTTTTTTATTTTAATATGATCTTGTTTACATATTATACTTAATTTTAAACATAATATACATATGAGTATTATTAATTATATGTTTATATAGAGTGATATATTGAATTATGATATATTAAATGGATTCAACCATTTATGGAGATAATAGGTTGTATGTATCCATGTTCATCATTTGTAGTATTCGGGATTGATATAATCGAAATGAAAATTAATTTCTATTAATATTTTCATAATTATTATTATTCCATTTTTATCATGTATATTAATCAAATATGTCTTTATTACAATCCAGGAAATAATAAATTGAAAAAAATTCATATCTTTGTGTGAAGATGATTGTCCACACGTACAATCAAGTGAAATTATTTTTTCCAAAGGATTGATATATAAGTTGTTTAAAATGATATTTTATACCTATATTTATATTAATATCATAAATACCACCAATATTCATTAAATTAAACAATAATCCCTTACTTGTAAAACATAAGAAAAAAATGAATCGCATGGCTTCATGAGGAGGTAGTTAGTCAAACACATGAGTAAACTTATGGAATCCACCAAATAATGTATATTAAGGGGGTATATGTGAAATAATATTAATATAAGTTTAATAATTTCATAAATATTAGGGAAATATTTCTAATTCATCAATCTATAAAACTTATAACGGGGTTGTTCTAAAACAAATTGCATCGTTTGGTGATGAGATATAACTTCATACACATGATGGGAGTTTCATTTCCCATTTGAATGAAGTAGATATTTTTTTGGATTATTAAATTAACATAATAAAATCATAGTATATACGATATTATTTTGTAATTATATTATAATATTTTATGATGTTTTTATGGTATTTTATGAAGACACAAAAGAAATACATGTGTTTAAAAATTTTACAACTTTATCAGAGATTCTCTTTAGGTTTGTACCAAAATAATTATTAGAATTGATTTTTAATCCCAATAATACAAATAATACTTGGGAAGGGAATTAATTACATATTCTGTGTAGGTTTTGGTAAAGACGTCGTGTATTTATGTCTGAATATGGAAGGTCAGTGGGCGGCCTTTAATAAGTTATGGGAGAGGAAAAAAATGACATTATTTAAAATATAATGTGATACCCACGTTTTTCGAATGTCAATAGCCTAGGAATGAGTCATTATTGATATTTATAGGTGATGATGTTTAAATATGTCCATATAATGGCTATTGGACATGTGTTTGGCCATTTTTTATCTATATTGTCAAAGCATAATTATCTAGTCAACCAATTTTAACCAAAACTGGAGTAATTAATTTTTTTGGTTTTCACTATTCAATAATGCCAAACAAAAATTGAACTTATAAGCTAATATAAATTATTATTATTGAAAATATTGATATTTGTTTTTCAAATTCAATTGAAATAAGGGGAAAATTAAATTTAAAAATAAACCATTGATTCGACAAAAGATTGGTTTTCTGAAGTGAAAGTGCTAAAAAATATAAAATGATTTTATGTCAACATTAAGTATGAATCTGAAACCCTTGAACTAAAATTATTATTTTTAATAAAATTTAATTAAATTTACATTAATACTGATTTAAAATATTATTTTACAATATTGGAAATTTGAAAGAAATTATGTCGTCAGAATAAATCTGTATTATTCTCTATTCATCAAAAAACATAACTTTTCAGAACACTCTAAAAATGTTTCCAAAATATAATTTTTAAATATATATTTCAAAAAATAATTTTATTCGATGTCATTATTTTTCAAAAATAACTAGAAATAATTTTTATTTATGCATGAAAAGCGTGAGTAGACATCTTGTTAGAAATGTGTAGGTTTTATGAAAACATGTATTTTTTCCAATGGTTCTTATTTTATATTTAATCAATCGATATCAATTTTATTTTTCATATAATATTTTAAACAATATATTATTCTTTATTTAGATATTATATCCATCCCTAATGAAGTAGTGACTATTGTGTAATGGTTATTTTTAAATAATAATATTTTAGGAGTTTCTAATTTTGTATAAACACATTGTTTTGTGTTATGAAATATGTTGATGAAATTGATTTTATTTATGAATATATAAATTTTAATGTATTTTGGAACTAAATTCTCATATAAGATTAATTTTATCGATCATATACACTATCACATATGATTTTATTCTTTTAATATGTTATGGTGTTACATTATGGCATGTAAGATAAATGTCATCATCAGAATTTAATCCTGATCATAGTATTTCAATGATTTTTAATTTGAAAGTATCCAAATCGAAACCCCACTTCTTATAATGGGATTATAATACAAATTTTCGATAAAATTGGAAGAGAATTATTATAGTCATCAAGAATAACACATACCTAGTTTCCAAATAAGAGACATTTGGTGGTAAATAAAGATACAAACATAAAATAATTGCCTAAATAATTATGTACAGTAGTAGAGATCATTGATCTTAAGAAGTTAAATTATCTTGAAAAAATATTAGAGGAAAATCCATTTATCTATGACAGATTATAATAAAGTCATTTAAATTTAAATTAATGTATTAGGATAAATTTTTTGGTTTAAATTTTATTTTCCTATAATTGAGGAATTCCTTTAACATATAGACCTTGAACATATAAAAATATACATACTTGAAATAATTAAACTTCATATAACAAAATTCATATGTTTTTTGTTCTTTTATAAATTCTCACTTCTTCTTATACTCCATGAAATTAATATACAAAATAATTAATATTCCAGAAGAACATTTATGAATTCATTAGAATGAAAATTCATTATTCTTATATATATATATATATTCCAAAACCAAAATAAATATCACATGTTATATAACAACAACCAATGTCTAAATTAATACATTATATATATATTTAAACATATGACTCATCATAATATGTATGTCTAAATTCAATGCCCAATATTTATTATGGAATGTCACTAAATTATAATTATATTCCACATAAAACAAAAACTGAATCTTAATTTCACATTATAAATATTTTCATACATTTATCACCTTAAATCCGTAATTAACACATCCGTTATTCCAAAAATGAAATCAGACTTTGTCGAATATATTTATTAAATCGGAAAATATAGTAAACTCTAGAAAATATAACAAAAAACATCAAACAAAAAATGAAATTAAATATAAAAAATAGTATCCCATAAACATATATTTATCATCATTATCATTACATGTGGAACATATTTGTGGTTTTCATTCCTTTTCATATTTTTTTAAATAAATATCAACTTTCCACTGAATCATTTTTATTGTATATTTGTATTATTCATCGTATAAATTCATATCAATAAAATAAATTCTCTAAAATAAGAGCCTTGTACATTTTATTATTCTAATAAAGAAAATATCATTTATATAATAAATATTAAAAATAATCATTATTAAAAATGAAAGAACATTGATAATATAACATTGGATAAATCAATAATATAATCTTATACCTGGTCTATTTCCATATTGTAAGGTATATTACTTTAAAACATGCGGAATTCCTTTTATTAGTTCCCCATATAGTTATAGTTGAGGCATTGAACATTGGAATCAACTTACCTTCCATTTACTTCATGATGAAGATTACCTTTCTATCCACACACATTAATGAAATAGTAAATTTTACACTTGGGATTACATTCAGGGTCTATAACCCGTGTTTACATCCATGTAATGTTTTCTTTATACTCCGTTATATTTTCATCATACTATTGTCTTATAATATTCAATTACCACTCTATATCTTCTTGTTTCTCATTAGGAAAATACATTTCCATGAATGTACAAAATAATAATTCTATTCTATGTTAATAATTCATTATTTAGTATTAGTTTTTATAATCAATTTCCACCCATTATCTGTATCTCCTAGGGGATGATAAACATTAATTAAAACCATTCAAGAATCATAAATAACATTTTTTATAATTATATTTTCTATAGAATGTGTTTATTTATCTGCTACAAATGGATTTATAGTCTCTTTCAAGAATTGATGTATTTGATGCATAAAGTAGTCCATTATTGTTACAATATGCGTTTTATATGGAGCCTACTCTATACAAGAGAATTAATTTATCATAACCTATATTTCCAACCACAAAATGGTTATAATTTTATCAATTCTAACAACAAGACCAGCTCCAGAATCATTATCTTTCATAGGAAGAAAATTTCTATATGGGTTACATTCATTGATATGTTTCCCATTTATTCTAATCTGTTCCATTTACAAAAATATTCATATATTATATTAAATAATAGCATTATTAATTATAATTTATAATTCCAATACTAGTGAATGATATAACATGAATTGAAAAAACCTATAAGTAATATCAAATTCAAAAACATGGTTTATATTTTATGGTTTTGATATCATAATTTATTTTTGAATTATTAATAATTATTTGTAATGAAAATGTATATTAACCAATTAATATACCCTAGTAATTTCAAACTAGGTGTTAAATAATTCTCGTTTACGAGTAACATGTAAAAATCGACTCAATCCAAACATTTCCTATGTATATTTTTTTAGAACCATGTCCACATATAATATTCAGATAATGATGTATTTCTAGGAAAATCTACAAATAAATACACTACCAAAACATTGAGATATTATCATATAAATTTAATTATCCTTAATGTAATTCATAGGGATATATTCCACAATCTATGATTTATGAAGTGTAATTATGAAAATATCATGATTTTTTGATTCCATATTTAAAGACCCCAACCCAATTAGCCTATAGATGGTTGTTACATGATCACATTGGAATAATATATAATGATTCACACACCAAAGTAACAAATATATTATTTTCCTGGGTAAACTCCATAGATTTTTGAAATTATCAGTATATTATAAACATAAAATATGAACTTTTTTTGCTTGAGAACTACTTTATTCGCCATAGCATATCCCTCTATATCAATAAAAAATACATCATGATATCCTGGTAAATAACAAATAATAAATCTATGATATCAAATTCTCAATAAATGTAATAATTCAATAGATTCTATCAAGAATAAATTCAAACAATCTAAATAGTATGTAAATTAACTGAAACACATTCCATTATTCAATAAACTATTAATAATATGTAAATAAAATATGGTCAAATAAATCTATAAAATTAGTCACATAAGATAGAAGATGTCAATGGATACTCTAAAAAATAAAATAATGACATGGACATAATTAAATGATCACATAATATGGGAATTTAAAATAATGGACATATGAAATGTTATTTCAAGACCTTTTACAAGATAGTTTAATTATATGGGTGGAAACCCAAATAAATATCCCAACAAAATTGTCTCATATGACCTATCAATTCCTCAAGGGTCTCATAAAAGGAGACCCACCTGTCACGCACTGAATCCAAACTACTATTCATTTGAATGAGCTTAAACATAAGGGAAAAACCTTAATATTGAAAACGTATGATATTATAGTTTTCACCAAAATAAAATAAGAAAAATAAAAAATCATCTAGTGTAATGACATGAATTGTAAAAAAATTGTACATCCTAAATCAAAATAATCAAAAATAATCATAATAAATTATATTAATTAGATAAATAAAACATATACCTAGTGTATAATATATAAAATATTTTATATTTTCATTGATAAATAAAAATACGACATGAATGTCATAAATAAATTTATGATAAAAATAATCTTCTCACTTTAATGATATCAATTTTGAAACTAAAATATCACAAACTATTTTAAAAATAATTATCATTAAATTAACAACTTAAACATATACATTAATAATTGAAACATTGTTTTGGTCAAGATGGTGTAAAATTTGTTTCATGTCATATATATTAAGACAATGATTTCTTTTACATTTTTTGTAGATGAATAAAATTACTTATTTTGAATTAGACATGAAAATTTATGTAAAAAAATTAAGAATAAAAAATAGGTAAAATATTATTCAATAAATCATTTAGAAAAAGGTGTATCACATTTTAAAAAATGTAATTATAAAAATTTATTTTTATTAAAAAGTATTTTTGATCGAAGAGGGAAATGAAGTCTTATTTTATTAAAAAAATTCTAAATCATTATATGGAACAAAAAAGTTAAAAATGGAATTATTACTTAAAAAATTCATTAATAACCAAAGGTAAATAAAATATGTTTATTTTAAGCTATAAATTTCATATAATTCTATAAATGGTTACTTAAACAAAGACAATCTGGAAAAAATATGAAATTGTGAAATTAATTTGTACTGTTCTAATAACAAATGAATCCTAGCACCCATAAAATATATAATAATCATGTGTATCATTAAATAACAATAATATAAATATATTCATGATATAACTTATAATAGGGGAAGTTTATAAATCATTATATGGAATAAATGGTGAATATGACATATGTATCATGGATGTAAAAGTGAGAAAAAAAATTTTTTCCTCGGGTTCGACTTCTTTATTTTGTGTTTGAAACACCTATATTATAAATATATGTTTATTATAAATTAATTAAATAACCATATTAATATATCACATAGAATATAATATTTAATTATAATATTTTATAAACATGTATTAATAATTTCATGTTAAAATCATTATTTATGGTGATATTTGCTTTATTTTTCATGTTTGATTTACTCTGGTAATTCTGCACATTATAATTTGGTCATAATTAAATAATATCTAGAATTATAAAAATGATATGAATATAATATATATTAAGTATATATTTATTTATAGTAACCACTTAATGTTATATATGGAAAATAGAGTACACCTTTCTTGCAGATGGTAGTTTGTACGTACGCATTAAAGTTGTTTACATTATTTTAACGGATTGAAAAGAAAATATAAATTAACCTATAAAAAATAAGTATTATGTCATTAATATATGTTATATTAATAAAATACATACTATTTACAATCTATTTAAAAATAAATGGAACAACATTACACATTACTACATTGAAGTGGTCGTCCACATGAACGCATGAGCAATGTGATTATTTTCAACATATTTATAGGTAACAAGTTTTATGTGATATAAATCTAAAAATTATTGTTAGATCATTGATATATAAAATAATAATTAACAATATCCTCGATACCATTCAAGTAAAACATAACCCCAAGTGGAGTCTCATCGCTTAGTGAGGCGGTAGTCTTCTATAAAGATGAGCGATGTTATTTTATCTCCCACAAAATTGAAAGAATCAATTTATATTTGATATAATGGTTATATAAATATAATATTGTGATAAATATAATATAAATATGAAAAATAATTCATTATATCTATATTTTTAATTTGATGATTGAAAATGGATTACAACACCTCTTGATGCAAGATTCCACCTTACACACATCTGATTGCTTCATTTCCTATTTGATGGTAGTAGAGATGTGTCTTGGTTATTCAATTAATATTACAAAATCTTATTATATATGATATAATTGTTTTTTTATATTATCATATTTTAATATTTTTTGATTATGGTGGATGAAGAAATAATAAATACACAAGTTTAAGAATTATACCTCATTTTTGGAGGGCCTCTTTATATATATATACATAAATCCATTATAAACGAGATTACTATAAGCTATAGAATATAAAACTAGATATGGTATTTTAGTATTTAATTTGGTAGAATATTGGATGAAATAAATGAGTTATTATTTGTGGATAGGGTTAGATAAGGGGTGGACTTTTAAAAGTGGGGGGGAGACATGCATGGAAATTTTGAAAATATAAAGTGATGCGCAGATATTTCTCATTCTAGGATATATAAAATTGTTCAATATCAAAAAATTTAGATTAGAAAATTGTTTTTAAACTTGTTTTTGGTAATTTTAATTTATTATGTTTTTAGATTAACCCCCTATAAGCTCATTTTTTTACTTTAAAAGTGGTAATCCATGTTTATTGTTTTCACTAATATTTATGGTAAAAAACTAAATTAAACATACTATATAATATAAATTAGATTTATTCCAAAATAAATAAACAGTTTTCAAAAATAAATTTAATGATTTGGTAGTTAAAAATTTAAAATTTTGATTATAGGCACGATGAAAGCGGAGTTTCCCAAAGACAAAATATCATAAGTATAAAATGTTTTAAAATCAAAATTCAAAATGAAGTATATTAAAATGACTGAAATTAGTTAAAATATAATATAACTGAATTAATATTACTATAAACACATTATAGATATAATTTATCATTTTAATCAATTTCAACAAAAATATATATATATAAAAATCAGTATTTTTCTCTATTAATCAAAAAATTATTCAACTCAGAAAAATCTCGATAAGTCACCCAAGGATAATTTTTACACATATATTTAAAAAATTATTTTCATTTTATCAATAAAATATATTAATTTTTGAAAAGGTTACTTTAAATTATGTGCGAAAAGAAAGAATTTACCACCTATTAAAAACCTACATTTCTTTAGAGAACATTTATTTTTCATTCAAATGGTTCATATATTTTTATAATAAATAAATATACATTTAATTTATTCATTTCATGTGTATAACAAATAATTTTAAAAATTTTGTGATCAGTATAAATTTTTTATAACTAAATGGATAGGATATAATGGTAATGTTTGAACAATAATATTTCAGTACAAAATCTTGTTCTTTTAGACCAATTGATGTGTGATATGAAATATTTTAGAGAAATTTAATTTATTTTAAAATAATTATATTATAAATTATTTGGGAAATACAATATAACTTATTCTAGTTGATTACAATCATTTATTCTATCGAATAAAATGTCACTATTTTAAATTATAAAGGTGTTACATATACCCTCTCTTTAGATTATATCACAAAAGAATGAAATATTTTATAGAAAAAATCACAATTAGGACTTTTTTAGAAAACATTATGCATCCTTAGTAACTTAAGTATAGTCATGAAGTAGTATTAATTATCTTATTTTCTCTTTTAATATTATAAAAATATTCGATGACCACAAATTGATCATTGTAATCTTCAATGACTCAATTCATTAATTCCACAAATATAACATGGTATATAGTAATTTGATAAGGATTCACAATATATTCATGATTAATAAAACTTTTATAGAATGACTTCATGCTAACATGTTCTATATTATCTCTCAATTGATAATTTGAAATATTAGAATCAATATTAGAAATGTTCTGAGTTCCACGAAGTTGATCAATGAAGTCCTTAGTGTATGGTAGAGATAAAAATTCTCGATTTTGATCTTATTATGTTTTTGATAATTTGTGTGGAGTCAAATTAATCCATATTTCATCTTAATAAATATAATAGGTAAAACCAACATTGATGCAATTGCCCAAAAAAATGCATTTCCATGATAGTCCTAGAGGTTCGTCTTCAATTCCAACAACTCTATCAAATGAATTCTTTATAATGTCTTAGAAATACTTTAAGCCCCATGTATGAGTTATATTAATAACTAAACATCATGTAATAGTGGAATTCTAGAAAACTCATTCAAAAAAACATCAATAAAATCACAAACAATAGGAAGATTTTTCATTTTGAGTATCTCCCTAACTATCTGAGATAAACACCCATTTTAAATATAAATCAACACACATAAAATGGTTTTAATGTCAATTATAAATTCATATTTATTTTCATATTGATAGATGAACATTGGTCGGTTTATCATATCAAACATAACATCCCTTCCTCAAAAATCATGGGTCAATTTATGTAAATATTGAAATCCTTGCACAAAATAACATCAAAAATAACTAAAGGGAGTATAACAAGATTTATATTAAGCATATATGCATGAAATTTAACTAGAGAAGAATAAGAGGCTTGTGATGATATATTCATACAATTAATTGTTTTTTATTCTATGAAAACATCTAATCATTGAGTTTGTACTATTACACCCTTATAAAATTCCACATATGTTAATTAGTTCGTAGATCAATAATCTAATAAGATATTATTAGTTTTATGGTTGATTGTAAGTGTACCTTTTAATAATTTTTTATCATACTCAATATTAGAAATATGTTTTTCATGATATTTCACTTTCTCTCATGTTTTAAAATGTTTCATAGATAGATAATCATCAGTAACCTACCTATTTGGCAATTGGTGAATAAAATTCCCAACTCGTTACATTTGAAATATAGGAGTGTGGCTGGTGAAATTTGTGGTGATTTCTTAAAAAATTGGATAAATTCTTCCCATTACTACAATATTCAATATCCATATTATCTTACATTATACACATGAATAATTTACCAGTTGTTTGAATATAATTACATCTATTATTCAATTAATAATCAATAAAAAGGAGAGATCCTCATCTTCTCTCCATTTGTTTCTAATTTCCATTAAATTCTATATTTCTTTTCTTATCAAAACAGTGAGATTTATGGGAAAATCAAATCTCTAGTTCCCCAATGAAAATGAATAGAATAATTTTTTATATCTATAAATGTCTTTTATGACTAACTCAATTTGATGATTTGGTCTTAATACATTGAATTATCAACAGAACATACATTCAATTAGGTTGATAATACCAAAGGTTTACCTTGGATGACATGAAAAATTTACATCATGGATACAAATAGATTCCCCATTCTTATACTTTGGCTTAATATGTTACATCCCCATTTTAATATAACAAATAAAAGGAATGTATTTTTTATGAAATAATATCATGAACTCATCACACACCATAGATTCGATTTATTTTAATTTTAGTGTGTTCCTTATAATATTCCATGATTGATCTACCTTTCCATCAAAATAATAAATAGTGAAAATATTTATTTTATGTTTTTGACACTAGAGAATAAAAAATATCTATATAATGGTATTCATCCATTACTTAGAAACTATTAGATCAATATAAATACTAATATAAGGATGGAGTTTTCTCTTTAAGTACTAGATATAATGTTTTCCCGCTTATTATTTTGATCATAACCAAGATTTATGTCAGGAGAAGTTTTTATATGTATAGAAAAAATATTTCTCATTAAAAATCCTATAACATTTAGTTTCCTAGAAAGATAATCATTTAATTTTCTATCACATATAGTACTGACATGGTTTTTCTAGTTTCTAACCATTTAATAAAACCAAATATAATAGTGTCAGTAATAACAAGAATAATGAAAAACTATATAATCATGAAAAAAAATTATAGGATGTATAAATAAAGACACATTATTTTCAATTATTGATACGTTATGTTTAACGTATCTCATTCATGATCATTAAAAAATATCTTGAATATTTTCATATACATAGACTTTACTCAAGGATCTCGTTATTGATTTCTCATCCTAGTTTCCAAAGGTAACTAAACCTTGACATAATACTAATAATATTTACACATACATTTATTACCGAAATATTACATCCTATTAGATGAATATTCATTACATAACAAAAAAATCCCTGACAGAATCATATTTGACACATATATTTTCAAACATGGATATATAAACAACTATTTCTAATGATAATTACATCATCTCACAATAAGTTCTCCATAATTGGAACCCTTCTTAGGTATATCATAATTAATATATATCTTAATACCTTGCTAGATGGAAACATAAGAAATAATGAGCATAGATCATTCAAAAGGGAAACAAATTTGATATAAACATTATATGATCATAAGTGCATGATAACACAAGAATAACATTTTAAAAAGCATACCCTCCCTATTATATATCATAATATTGAATCATGTCATAAGGCATGTAAGCTCATAAGAAATTAATCATAAAGGAATCAAAGAACAAGATCCTTGAGGAAAAAACATTGGCATAAGATATATATATATATATATATATATTTGGAATACACATGAGGATAATAAGTAATTTATTTAAAAGTCAAGCCTCACTACGAATACAGTTATAGTGAATAGTGTTCACTTCCCAATCTATCATTGTAGTCATGGAACACTCATATGTTGATTATAATGGATAGATTCCCTTACTCAAATGGGTTCACTCCCCATTCTAATAATGTGTATCTTATAAGAAATCTATATTTATAAATGCATAAGAAGTCATTATAATTCTATGACCACCCATCACATACAGAATATCGTTTGTATCTTTAATAATAGATCATAAAACATTAATTATATCAAAACCCATGAAAAAGAAATGGGTTTAATAAACATTCCATTATAGTATAACTCATGGATACAAATGTGTTTCATAAGCATCACGTCAACTTAATCATAAACCACCCGAAGAAAGAATAAGTATAATATACATGGATCATATCCCGATTAAATATTATGTAAAATAAACGAATGTTATCAAAAATGAAAAATATTTTTTAAAAATTACTTGGCTCATTTCATGATAAAAATACCGTTTTACCTTCAAAATTACTTATATGAAATATAAATTGTTTCCAAAATTTAAATGAAATTTTTTTATTTGAAATGAAATTTAGGAAATTTTGTAGGAAGATTAAATGCATTGATCTATCATAATTTCATGAAATTCTATTCTGGTTGTATATGTTAGAGGAATCAAATCATTTTATAACATTCAATAACTCATTTCTTAATAATTCCTTATAAAAATATGTCACTTATGGGTGTCAAATATTATTTTCATAAGAATTCAGGATTGTTAATTATGGTCCTAATATGTTGATCATGGTTCAGTCATCTCAAGACGGGTAATAATAATATATTTATAATTTATAATATATACATACATATATTTAGATTCGTCCATAGAATTTTTATATAGAAATATAAATTACCCTATTCATGGAGAATGTATACCGTATATGCGCATGAAAAGAATTTTTCTTTTCAACAATAAGATTAATTGAATGATAATTAATGATTAACATTTAAATAATATTTATTATCATATATAAATAATATATATTCATAAAATTCATCGTTATTATCATCCATGTAAAATGGAAACGAATAAAATGACATCTCTTTTTGGAGGTGGTAATCCGCACATATGCTTGAGTAATGTTATTTTTTTCTAACATATTGTAAGGTAAGAAGGTAGATGTGATAATATCGTTACGTAAGATTAAATGTTTCATGAAAAATATATAAACAATAATCCTACATAATAACCATACATAAAATATTGCTAGAAAATGAATTGTATCTCTATGTGGATGTGGGTAGCTATATAAACATAGAAGTGATACCTTCACTTCTATTTTGATGGGAAAGACGGTTGAAAATGGTGTATTCATAATAATAATAACATTTACGTATATATCTTATACATAATTTTTTATTTTATTGTAATTAATAATGATTTAGATGAGTAAAAATATGAATAAAAAAGATAGAGATTGGTTAATCTGATTACCACTTCTTTGAAATAACATCAGCATATCTAATCTTAATGATCATAGTAGAGGTGTATTGGGAATACCATCACCTGTGGAATGTATATATGGAATGTTAAATGATATTTATTTCCTTGTTTTGTAAATATTGAAGGATAAATGTTATGTAAAGAAGATAATGGAAGAGCGTTATTTTATGATGGAGGGAGAGGACATTCTCAAAATTTCATACAATATTAATATATCATAAACCAATTCATGTGTAAAATTCTTTGAAATAAACAATAATAAAGAGAAGATGATTATAAATTAAAAATGACTTCATCTAGTGAAATTTGAATATGTTTTGGTTTAATTATAATCATTATTACATTATTAATCCCTTCATTGAGATTTTCAATCTTAATCACGCTAACACCAATTTCAATCTTAAAGGGAAATGAATAATACTATAAATGGAACTTTTCCTTAAAAATAGACCATGTTTTATATATTCTACCATATTGACTACAATTTTCTAAATATTAGTCTTTTATAAATTTTTAAACATTTAATAAAGTATTATTTATTATAAAATATCATTAATGTCACTATTATAACTAATCATTTAATTTGACTTTAATGACAAAAAACATTAAATTATAATATAATATTTTCACGAATCCATAATATTGAATTTCTAGATAATTTTAATGCACAAAAATTCTCATAAATTATCTTACATTCATTATTTTTTAAAAACATTTATTTTATTTTTCTATTAATAGAAGAAATATCTTATTGACATTCTGTTGGAATTTAAGTTAATTACTAAATTAAAAAAATTTGAAATAAATTTTAAACATTGAAAAAATTTATTTATACATAATTTAATAATTTAAAACTGAAATGATCCACTTTTTTATCATAATGTAAAAACATTAGAGATATTATTGTCAAGATAGTGACATTTTGAGTTTATTCTTTTGAGAAATTAATCTAAAGTTCATAATTAGAGAAATATGAGTTGAAGTGACCATATAATTGATAAATTTATAGAAATGGAAGAAAAATAAATCCTGAAATTATATAATTTAAATTCTTAAATAAATTATAAAGCCTCAACAAAATGTTTTAACCATATTTTACCCATTCTACCCTTATTAGGGTGAAAAAAATTTAGTCGGGATACAATCCATGTTGATCAAAAATAATAAGGGTATTTTTATAAAATTTTAACTTCATAATTACAAATATAGAATACCATATTTTGTTTTAAATATTTTCTAGTCATAAAAAATAATTTAATGTAAAAACCTAGAATACAGAAACAAACAATTTTTCATTAAAATCACTTTTTATGGGTAAAAATGTTTCTATACCAAATTCAACTAAAAATTTGATTCTAATTAGAATTAATAAATTTTTAATAAAACAAAACTACCAATTCTACATAAAAATTATTTAAAAAAAATTATTTTTTATAATTATTGAATCAAAAATATAGTTTTCAATATAAATTTGTATTCTCAATATGAACGAGAAAATTAACATTTTCAGAGAAATCTTAAATGTTCAGCCACAAATTTTACTGATACGATTATTTCTAAAATAAAGTTATTTTTATAAAATAAAATTAATTAAAATATCAATAATTAAGAATAATATGTTATAAAAAATATTTTTGAATGATATGCATTTTTAGGATTTTGTAATTTATCTAAAAATTGAATTCTTATTTCTTATGAATTAATTAATAATTTTTTACTGAGTTGGAATGTATATATATATATAAATGTCATTATTAATATTCATACCAACCAATTTAACTGTTAGGCATCATATGTCATAGAATTTAATTATATTCCAATTCTATATCCCGGTTCAATTTAACTCAGTCTATCATTTACTGCACGTTATTAAATAAAATAAATTTGAAACAATATCATGAAATAAAACGGGGTCACCATCGATTTATTTTTTTAATGAAGTTACATACATGGGTCTGGGATCTATTTTTCAATGGTGAAAATTATGGATATTCGAATACCTACATGGGAGTATGTCTGAAAAATATTGGATTAAATGTCTATTTAATGGTTATCAAGCATTATGAAATTAAAAATAATGAACAATAAAAAATTATTGATGAAAAATAAGATTAATATTATCTGAATTCATGATCCATGAATGTTATTACTTTTTAATTTTAACAGATCTATTCAATAATGTCGGTCAATGTTCCATGTATTATTAAATGATGAAAATTGTCACACACAAAATTTCAAAATAATTTTTTTTAATCTTAATTTGAAATATTATGTCAAGGTGAGAGCCGAGACCGAATGTTTTTTTTGTTTTTGATGATAACAGAATTTTTTGTCTTTTGAAGCATCTAGCACATGGGTAGAGCATGCTCGAAGTCACATGACTTCGCAAAGGGAACAGTTCATCCTTCTCGATGTTAAAGATAAATTAAAATTATTAAATTAAAATTATATTGAAGATAATGTAAAATAATAAAAATAAAATGAAGTTTAATAAATTTTATTAATAAAAATAATAATGGTTATTATTCTTATTAATATTAATATTAATATTAATATTATTATTTAATGTTTTAATTAAGTTTTTATTATGAATATCATTAATATCATTTTTATATTAAGGGTTTAATTTAAGACCATTATTATTCAGTTGGTTAATATTTTAATTATTAATATTATTAATATTATTATTATTAACATTAAAATTTATTTATTAATATCATTAATATTATTACAATTTAATATTATTATTTTTATCATTTTATTATGATTTTAAATATTATTATTATTATGGATTTTTTTGTTATTATTATTATTATTAAGAACATTATCATTAATAAAATTATTATAATTTTTATTATTATTAATTTTGTTATATTTTTATTATCATTTCTGTTAGGTGTTTTCCCCCAACCAACATTGTGTGTGTCGCAACCTAACCCTCCTCTCTCTCCAATGCTGCACTGCCCAAACCCCTTGGAAACTCCTATGGATAGTGCCCTACTCCCTTCTGGCAAAGCCCCAACTGATGTGAAGCCACCCATTTCCACAACCCTATTCCATCGAGGATCCTTTCTAGGGACCCTCTCCTCACACGACAATTCTCCCGCTCATTACCATAGCTTGATACCTCCAAGGTGTGACCTCGCTGGCCACCCTCCATTGTGTGACCCTGCCACTGCACACTCTCCCTCCGGGTAGTATTCTCACACTTTAGTTATGTTTTTTGCCTCTTTTCGTTGGGTTTTTAGTTTTCTAGAAGGCGGTGTGTAAGTTATAGGGTTTTTTCATGGTGATTAGAGTTTTATTTTATGTGTTTTGGGTAAATTTCACCTTACGGGGATCTATTTAGAGTGGAGTTGAGGTGCAGATGGGGTTTTGCACAATATTCGGGAAATTTATCCACCTGAGGTAGGTGGTTACATGCCCAACAATTTTAGATAATTTTATTTTCTCACTTTGTTAATTCTAGCATGCTATATAATCTATTTGGGTGGTGGAACCATGTTTTGTAAATGCATTGACATAAATTTGTGTTCAAAATAAATTTTCTAAAGGGAAATTATTATGTTTCTATATAGTATTTTTTTTTGAAAACCCTCTAGTAGTGGTTAATTACATGTTTGAGTAATGTGAGATGTGTTTTTGTGGGTTCTTAATGTGTGAGTACGTTGAAAAAGGATTTCTGATATGAAATAGATCATTTCTAGCATGTTTTCCTTGTTGTGTGCTTTTTCATTTGAGTTGTGAAGTGTTTATATAATGAAGAATTTGTTTTAGAAATGAAATTGGATATGTATAAATGGATTATTAAATGGTGTGAGTGATAAGAAATGCGATTTCAAAGGGTTTGGGATGATTTTTATGGGGATTGGGTTTTGTAATATAAAATGGATATGTTGGGTGTGTGTTTTTTAATTTGGTTTTACGTGGATGAGTTTTATGGTTTTTTTAATAGTGAAAATAAAGTTTTCAAAGGCACATATATGTAGATAGGTTTGAAAGTAATTTCCTAAAAAATTGACATGCTTTGTTATTTTCAGCATGTTGTATATTTTTTAATGTTAATTTCAAATTGTTTTATGGATGGATGACATGTTTTGAAACAGATTTCAGGTATTGTAAAAATTTCAAAAAAAGGGGATTACAAAAGAATTAGATGTGAATTGGATTAATCATTGTTTTTGTTAATTAAAAGTGCTCAATAAATAAGTCAACAGATTTATTAAATTATATATGTGTTGAAAATAATGTTCGATGTAGTTACGTGGTTCCTTTTACTTGAAAATTTTCATTTTCTTATGAACTGGGGTGTGTTATTTATTTAAAGCCCTATAGTGCAATCATGAGTTATTTCAGACAAAATTTTAAATGAATTATTATCTTAAATAAATGGTGTGAGGCATTATTGTGATATAATTCATTGTGCCTATGTTTTAAATATGGGGTTTGGGCGTGCATGTAGTGGTGCACTATGTATACCATGTTTTTCATGACCTATGTGTGTAAATGTGATGTGTTAAAGACAAGGGGATGTGATACATGGTTGAGCACAAATAATAGGGAATCCTAGCGAACAAGGTGGATGGACTTGGACTAGAATTCTAGATTATTTGGAAGTGGTTCTTCTGGGATATGTCTTGAATTTTTAATTCTAAAACAATAACTAAACTAGTGATATGTTTGGAGACCACTATTTCATGGGATGTGATTCCCCAAGTGTGTTGTGCATGATAATGTTAAGTGTCTTGGTTTCTATAACAAATTATCCCCAAGATTTGAGGTACCTATAATCCCAAGTGAGCTAGTTTAACCACATGGATTTACCGTTGATGTGCTACATTATATGATGGGGTTCCATCCTTCACAAAAAGGTAGACATCTTGTGACTGGATGTGTATGTGTGTGTACTTTTATATCCCCTTTTTTATTTCATGCTATTGGTTGTACTTGTTTTCCATGTAAGTGGTGTCTTTACTTTTTTTAAATATTTACACCCAAATATGTTCCTATAAATTTTTTAAATGTTTTTATTTAAATGTTCATGTTGGATTATATTATTATTGTTAGGGCATGGAATATTTTACATAGGTTTTATCCTACTGAGCATTGTCTCACACCCTGCATACACCTTTAGGGTTATGTAGACTCTGATGTCCTTTGTTTTAGGTTGATGCAAGTTGTTAGTATTGGCAGTTTGAGTTTCTTGTGGGTTTTAGTGGGGATCTTAGTTATGGAAGCTTGAGTATGTGGATCCGCTAATAGCATGGGATTTTGGTATCAGGTTTTGTTTCCCTTCTATCATAGTTACTTGTTAGTTTTTCTCTAATGTTATAAATATTTCATTATGTTATTTTGTGGGTGTGTTTGGTTGATGTTTTGTGCTCTAAATTTTTTTTAATGGAAATTTAAATATGATTTACTCGAGTAAATAGTTCCAAAATGTTTTTTAGGCTCTGTCCCTTGTGCTAGTAGTGCTGATCTGGAATGCCCTTTAGGAATTTCCGCAGACCGATTCGGGCACCGGTTTGGATGGATACCCGGTATGGTTTTTTGAGAAAATGGTATCATAGCAGTTGATGCTCTTTTGGGACTTCTTTCATGTAAAATATTCTTGGTAGAACAAATCTAGTATTTTCAAAACAAGATGTTATGGTTAAATATAATGTGAAAAGCTAGTACACATCGTAGCATAACATGATTTACCAGGGTATGTCGGTTTCATGTGAATATTTTAGCCCTTGAAGTTCATTGAAGTTTGTGAAATGAGAAGATAGTCGGTTCACTAGTCTCTGTGAAATCTCAAGGCTATGCTAGCAATTTAGAGTTAGGGAAAAGTCCTAGAACACTCTCTGTGAAGTTGGTGTGACTGACATATGGCATCCAATGATATGTATGATCCACCCATCATCACCAGCTTCTCCATGAATCGTCTAGTGACATCGTTGGTTATGAAAATAATTTTTTAAAACCATTGATATAAATGTTGGGGAATTGAATTTTAAGACATAAAAATTTATATTGGGTTCTTGGGTCTCCTCGTCAGACAGTATACAACCCCATAAAAAGTTTGTGCAAGGTTGATGTTCATATATGGGAGATTCTTTATGGAAGATCCTCTAGTTAATCAGTGTATAAAGCTTCTTATTCGTGAAAATTGAAATATGAATACACCTCCCTTTTTTATTCTAGTTGATCCTCAGGAAGAGAGAGAGAAAATGCAAGTTATTTTGGAAAAATATTTTGCCATTTGGGTTTCGTGGGTTATTGACTATGGATTTTGACATTATTAATTCTGTAAGTCTAGTCTCAATGTAGTGAAAGAATTTCCAGTGATGAAATGTTAAAGGAATATTGAGCTCTCAGTGCTGGCTACTATTTCAAAGGGGCTATGATTATTTCATCATATTCTTTAAAGGGATCACGTTAATCCACTTGTTTGGATAATTGGAATATAAGATGTAGTTATGGACACTTGTATTATTCTCACATAGTTAGGTACTCAGTTCATGGTACCTCCCCTGATAACGTCTCTAACTTTTTCAAGGGTCAGGTTAGGTTGTGTCTTTAAGTGTTGTATTTAGCTTAAAGGTCAATGATAGATGTTTTAGAACCTTATGAGACAATCTACTTAAATGAAAGCATGGTTTTGAATTACTTGTTATAAGTGAATGTGTCACACGAGTTTTATTTCCTATGTCGGTTCTTTTTCAGAGTGAGACGATCAATGCATATTCATCTTCATGGCCTCATGTATTGGGTGAATTACCATCTGAGAAGTAAGCAGGTTATAGGATGTGATATATTCGATTGATGCTATTGGATCATGGGGTGATTTCATATTACACTAGGAGAATAAGTTTCCATTGGTGGTTTTCAGTGCCTGACTTTGAGGATGAAGTTGATTTAATCACCAGAGCTCCATCCATAGGTATCAGAATGAAGATGGAACATTTCCAAGAATGATCCTAGGGTTGCAAGAGTCTATGGTTCAGTCTCTGTCTTCAGTTTGGGAGATAAGGACAGTTTATGTCATGTATAGCTGTCTCATTTTGAGTGGTCCTATTTTGTGGAAAGAGATATTGGGACCATACTTCGTTATTGTGAATGGTGTGGTTGGATAAATTTCTCCTTGTTGAAAAAGAGGTGGCCACCCATTTTTTATTGGACTGTATATGTTTTGTCTCACTAGGTGTGAGTATTTGTTTTGTGTCCCTTGTATGGCTATCCTAGTGAATTAACCTTGTTTTTAGTCAAATCTCATATTAGGATAGTAATACCCATTGGGAGTAAAGAACCGTGTTGTGTGTTTCTGTTAATACTAGAGTCGTAATACCCTAAATAAATTATGATATGTGATATAGTAGGTGCATATTGTTTTTTTGTTATCCTATATTGGGTTCCTTTGTCGGTTCATACCAATCTGTAAATATTGTTAGACTCTATGATGAGGATACACACTGTGGGTCTCACTGAAATTCCCTAAAAATGAATCAATTGTAGACTTTTCTTATTGTGGGGAGTTCATTCATGCATGATGTATTGGTAAACTATTTTTGTTTCCAATGTTGACTTTGAACTGTGTGGTCTTTTTTACTTATTTCATGTTAGTGGTGAGGGTTTTGTTGATAAGGAATGAGGTGTTTTGGTTTAAAGGGCTGAATTATGCAATCTGAGAGTTCTTTTCCATCGATCGATGAAATAGAGGTGGTTAAAATGTTGGGGCTGGTTGGCAGATAACAGAGAGTCTATATTGATCACCATGGAGTGACCAATATGTCTCTTTTTATATTTTTATAATTCTATCATTCTTATCATTTGATGTTCGTTCGGGGATCTCCTTGTTTTCTAATGGGTTACTAGTTTTTTATTTTATGTCAATATTGGGATACCTTTCTGGTGGAGGAATGTTTCATGGTGTGGAGAATTGCAACACTGGGAGTTTTGAAATAATTTTAATTTTTTATTTTATCTGAATTTGAAATATTCTTTTGAGGTGTGGGTTGAGAAAGATTGATTTTCTGTTTTTAAATGATAATGTAATGTATTGGCCTTCCCAGTATCCAGTGCATGGGTAGGGCGTGGTTGAAGCCACACGACATCGCCTTAGACATGGTACAACCTACTCGATGTTCAAGACAAATAAATAAAATGAAATGAATAATAAAAAGAGGATAATTTAAAATAATAAAAATAAAATGAAGAACAATAAATTTTTTTAGTTTTAATAAAAATTGTAATTTTTATTGTTATTATTATTACTATTAATGTTTCAATTTAATTATTATTATGAATATCATTATTATCATTATTATTTTAATTTTTTAATTTATGATTAGTATTTTTATTATTATTATCTTTGTTAATATTTTAATTAATAATATTAGTATTATTTTTACTATTACTATTATTATTAAATTATTAACGTCATTAATATTATTGTCATTTACTATTATTATTGTTAGCTTATTATAAATATTATTATTATTATTATTATTATTATTAAGAAAATTATTAATATAGTACATATTATAGTTAACATTATTATTAATTTACTATTATTTTTATTTTCATTTTTGTTAGGGTTTTGTTCCCTCCACTTTGGGTGTGTCCCTCCCCCCTCTCTATGTTATGTAGAAAACTCTCCCACCCCATATATCTACCCTCTATGCTTACCCCTTAGCCCGCCAATATTTCACCCCCAACCACCTCCCTCTCCCATGTCTCACCGCCCTAACCCCTTGGCCACTCATATGGATGGCGCCCTACTCTCTTCTGGCAAAGCCCTAACCTATAAAAATCCCCATTTCGGCGCAACCGTGTATCAGATAGATCCATTAATACAACCCTCTCCTCATGAGTTATCCCTCCCTCACATGACCCTAGATGGTTGCCTCCCACATGCAACCTCATCATCCTCCCTCCCTCATGTGACCCCGACGTTGCACCCTCTCCGTTTAGGTTGGCTTCTGCCTCATTAGTTTAGGGTTCTTATAGTATTATTTGGGGTTTTAGTTTTCCAGATGCTAGGGTGTTAGTTTTTGGTTTTTTCACGGTGATTATTGTTTGATCTTGTGGTTTATTGGGTAAATTACACCCTATTATGATTTGTTTGGGGTGCTTTTGAGGTGCTGATGGGGTTTCACACAACATTATTGAAATATATCCCCCTGAGGTAAGTGGTTCTATGCCCAAACTATTTTAGATAATTTAATTTTCTCCCTTTTTAATTTTGACATGATCTATAGTTTATTTAGGTAGTGAGGATATGTTTTTGAAATGAATTGACATGATTTTTTGTTGAAAATAAAATTTACAAATAGATTTTTTATGTTTCTTTATAGGCCTTGTTGTGAAAAATCAATGGTATGGTTCAATTAATTGTTTGAGTAGTGAGAAATGTGTTTTGGGTGTTTTTAAGGTGTGTTTGTTTTGAAAAATTATTTTTTATATGAATTTGTTCATTTTGGAAATGTTAGCCATATTATGAACTTTCGCGTATGAGTAGTGAAGTGTTTAATTAATGAATAATTTAATTTAGAAACGAAATTGGTGATGTGGAAATGGTTTATTAAATGGCATGAGTGATACGAAATGTGGTTTTGAAGGGTTTGGTGTTATCTTTGTTGGGTTTGTGTTTTGTACTGAAAATGGATATGTTGTGCGTGTGTGTTTTAGTGTGGTGTTCCATGCAAGGGATTTATGGGTTGTTTAAAAGGTGAAAATCATGTTTTCAAAGCTGCATATATGCAGATTGGTCTGGAAGTAATTTATTAATAGAAACTAACAATGATTTGCAAGTAGAACATTTTTTAATTTTTTTTGTAAATTATAAATGGTATTAAAGGATGGAAGACATGATTTGAAAATGATTTCAGGTTGTGTAGAAATATTTTTGAAAATGTAATTTCAATAGAATCAGTTGTGAATTGGTGTAAACTAAGGTTTTTTAATTAGATGTTTTCTATAAATTAGTTAGTAGATTTACCTATTTTTATTTGTGTTTCAAATTATGTGTGATACTGTTATTGGCTGTGTTTGAATTTAAAAGTTTCATTTTCATGTGATATTTGGTGTGTTTTTTATGTACATCCTTTCAGTGCCTCGAATGGTTATTTTATTGACTTTTTAAATGAATTATTAACATACATAATATGTGAGTGTCATGATTGTGAAATGATTTTGTGTTCTTATGTTTTCAAAATGGGGTTTGAAGTGAAAGTAGTTTCACACAATGTGTAACTTGTTTTGCACGAATTATGTATATAAATGTGATATGTTAGAGACATTTGAGTTTGAAACATGGTTGAGAATGAATTAAAGGAAATACTAGGTAACTAGGTGGATAAACTAGGACTAGTACACTAAATGATTGAGAAGTGGTTCGCCCCAGTTTTCCCTAGTAGGAATAATTCTACAACACTATCTAAACACATAAAATGATTGGTGACCAGAATTCCTTGGTTTGTGATTCCCCCTAGTGAATCATTCACTAGATAACTGAATGTACTGATATATATATCACATTTTCACTGAGATGAAAGGATCATAGAATCCCACTTGAGCTACTTTGACTATATAGATTTACAGTTGATGTTATACCTTATTTGATGGGGTTCTATCGATCAAAATATGGTGGGCCTCTTTTGTTTAAATGTGTGTCTGTGCGTGTGTACTTTAATAACAGCTTTTTCTTTGAGGAAAATTGTTGTACTGGTTTTCCTTGATTGTGGTTTCTTTCCATTTTATAAAATGTTTACTCACAAATATTTTCCCAGAAATGTTTTAAACAATTTTATTTAAATTAGCATGTTATATTATATTATTAATATTCCAGTAGGGAATCTTTTTATCCAGTGTCATCCTACTAGGCTTTGACTCACACCCTATGTACCCTGTTGGGTGTATGTAGACTCTACTATTTTTTGTTTCAGGTTGATGCATGTCGATAGTGTTTCCAATTTGAGTTTCTGGTGTTTTTTGGTGTGGATCTTGGTGGTAGTACCATGTAGAAGTTATCCCAATCATTTCATAGAGTTCTGGTATAGGGTTCTGTTTCCCTTTTTCATATTCATTTTGTAGGTTTTTTTCATTACGTGTAAATTTTTAATTATGAATGTTTTTATGGGTGTGTTTGGATGAAATTTTCAGATATGAATTTTTAGTTTTTCCTATCTATATTAATATTATTAGGTTGAGTATGTCATTCCCAAAAATAATTTTATACTTGGGAACATGTTCCATCCCATGGGGATATGGAATTCCCTTCGGTCCTTACCATGGACCAAGTCTAGTGCTAGTACAAACAAAAACCCGGCTTGGTTCTTCACGAAAACAATAGTATTTTCCATTGATTGAGATGATAATTTCTTAAAATTGATGTATCATGCTACTAAATTTATGTTTATAATTTTTCAATGAATTAATGTGAATGCATTAATCCTGTTATGGGAAGGATAACTGGGATATTTAATAGTGTTGATACTCACAGAACACATGTAAATGAACATGATAAATCATTGAATGTTATAAAAGGTTTATCTACAATATGGAATGGTATTTTACTAATAATAAGATTTTAAAATCCAATAAAATTGTTAAAAATGATTTAATTTTTTGTTAATATCAAGATGTATGGTGCTGAGAAGTGATATGAGGTTTTGGATAATAGGATGATCATTATATAATATATAGCTCCAAATGATCTATTCTAAAATTTTAAGGTAAGTAAAAGGAGGATGTTATATCATTAAATTATTCAAGATGTTCAAATTCATGTAATGAATTCTTCCAGTTGGTAAATAGATAGAAAATAATATATAAAAAGAAATAATGGCTTAATGAAACCATATAATTACAACAATTAGATTAACATTTTGAAATAAATATGATATTATGAAAGAAATGAGCTATGACATATCAATGAACGTTTTTAAAATATGAATTCATATATTTATGGATAATTATTTGATATTAATTTTGGTATTCCTTGTAAAATAAAATAGATCTTTTTACATAAATCCAATCTTACTAATAATGTAGGGCAAAAAATCATTTGGGTATCAATAAAATATTGTTTTACACTTTTATTGGTGAAACACAATTAGAAATTTAATTTTATATATTATATAAAAAGTTTATATTCAATAAATTTGATGGTAGAATTTTCAAAATTGTATGAAAATATAAAGATGATGGAGTTTTGGTTATCATTAAAGACATTTATAAAGGATTGATCATTGGTTTTGAGTTAGTTAAAGATAAAAAATATACCCTGATCATCAAGGTTATTTATGTTAATGATTTCAATAATATTCTGATAACTATTTCTCAACTATATTATTTCTTTAATAATTCATGTTTTTTTATTAATAATGAACTGAAGTTTAGAGCACATAAAAAAGAAATATCTTAAATTTTATTCATCATTCATTGTGAGAACAAAATGTATAATGCTTAAATATTGAAGTAAGTAAACCTTTTATGTGGCTCAAAAGTATTGGTCATTGTAATATGCATTCCCTATCAAAACTATCTTTCAATAAATTTATGTATGGAATGTATAATATTATTATTGATATGAAAAGGCTTCATGATTAATAGATAATTGAAAAATATCATAATTCATATTTCAAATTAATCTATAATTTTTTTGAAAATAAAACTTGGATAAGTAATGAGTATGGTTTTATTTTATATAAATATATAGGAATGAAAAAATTTCAATATATGATGAAGTCCCCTATGAATAGTGAATAATCCTTGACTGAGAAAGGTGGAATTATTTTGTGAAATACTTATGGAGGATGATTATGATTCTTGGATAATTGTTATGAATTCCTTGTATCTAAATTACTAAGGTGACTCTCCAAATATAATTGGATATTTCCTAAAATATTATTAATAAATAATTTCTTATAATTTTGTAATAAAACAATCCACAGATGGTGATAATTCCTATATAATTTTTAGGGATTCATAATACTGGTAATCATGCTTGATCAATTCTACATGCTATATATCAGATGATTGTAAAAATAGTTCTATGTTTAAAATACATGTGCCAAAGGTGACTTATTTTCTACATTAGGGAATTTGATTGAACATCCATCCATTTTTTGGATAAGGAAATATCTAAGACCATGAAGATGTTCATTTTTATGAATTTTGTATGTTTATATGGTCCTTGGAATGTATATTTCCATGATAGTAAAAGATGATGAGTTGAATAATTTTATACAATATTATCTTATTTCATAAGAAATATTAATGTGATGAATTTATGGGAATGAAAATTATTATCTTTCATGGTGGTGAACCATGAAATATATTAATTGTATGATGGATTACTAGAAGATGGATAAGTGGTCTGATGGATTTACATTTAATGTTAGATTCCATTCGTTATATAATTGTTTTCGGATTATTTATTTCGATGGTTTTGTTAAAAAATAAAGAAAACCAAAATTACTATCTATGAAAAACATTACCATGGCTTTGTTTGGACCCAATGTCCATCCATTCCCATGGGAGGTTAGCTCAGGCCACAAAATAATACAACAATTGGAATGCCTAAAATTCACAAATAATGTGCATGAACATGTGTATGGATTACATAGAACATAGTTTAGGCCATACATATGTTGTCCATGAAGCCCTCAAAGCTTGTGGACCATTTCTGTCATGACCCATGTCAGCAAGCAGTGAAGTGTCATCTAGGTGCCACCCCTAGTGACAGATCAAAGTATAATTAAGATCATAATATCATATAAAGTGAATTAGATGATTGGGTGATAATTAATGTGGGGTGCAGATGACTACACTAATGATCATTCATTTTTTAAAAAGATAGAAATTTCCAACACCATTGTATTTGGGAGATCTCAGTTGTCTGATATCTCAATATGAATTTATTCAAATGAAGACATGTATATTTTAAAATATTTAGTCTCCTTCTTCCTGCAATATTCAGTTGGAATTCTCAAATTATCTAGTTTGATGGAGAGCTTGTGGTACGAACACATCTAGTGAACATATCATTAGAATGAGACTATTTGAAAAAACATAATGCACTAAATATCATTAATAAATTAATTAGAATAAATCCATTTTGATGATCCTCCAAATAAAACAGAGTTTCAAGAGTCCATTTGGATAATCGATCACCATTAATATTTTTTTACATATAATAAATTAGAATCATATGATCACTTTATCATTAAAAAGATTATTGGATCATGAAGAATGTCACCTTATTATTTTGGGTGTCATTATAAAAGGAATCACATATTCAAAATAATATCGAGATCATCATCTATTTGAATGGGTCACCAGCATGGCATAAAACTCAGAGGCCTTAAATTAGATTGGTTCTCATTGATGAGTTCATGGAAGATGCCTATAAATATAAAAAACACTCAAACTGTAGAGTTTTTTCTATTCAAGTGAGCTCTCATTTATCCATGAAACAGAACACCATGAAAATTAATTTCATGAGGAAGATGTTATGTGAGGATTTCAAACCATGAGAAGATGAGAGGATTCAATGGTTTCTTGACCATTGTATTGGACAATCACAATTCATCTTGAATAACTTGTTCTAAGAAGTACCTTGGGATAATGTGATACACATATTAATTTTCCACGTATATTTCACGAAATACTCTATGAACTGGTTTTTTCATTAAGGATTGTGTGAAGAAGTATTCATTTCTAGTGCGAAGAAGGTGGCGATATTTAAAGGTAGTGTACAGATATAATATGTTTGAAAAGAATAATTCTCATGAATAAGTAAGGCCCAAATCTGTATGGTCTAGAGCTCATGAGGTATAAGGAACCAACATCCATTTTGGTGTCATCATGACAAGAGATACATGACGATGTAGTTCATTTGAAGGAGGTATTTTTTTATTATGTTTAGAAAGTCGATAGTGCATGTCCACATGCAAGAAACACATGAATGGAACCAAAATCTGAATAGTGGATAGTGTGTGTTAATTCAAAGTGAGTGTGAATAATAAAATATAAAATAAATGATGAGATACTGAAAAAGAAAAGCACAAAAAAATAAATAAAATTATATATCATCTTGGATTTTTTGGATTCCACGAAACACATGCATGCAGTTCAATTAATGTGTATGAGTGATGTATTATTTTTTCATATAATATTAAATAAATTCTTATGACCCACATCATGAAAAATTATCCCTTATAACATCATCATTAGTAGTATCATTCCACGAAATTGAAATAACGAGGTGGATAGTGTGAGTGAATACAATGTGAGTGTGAATAATCAAATATAAAATAAATGTTCAAATACTAGGAATAAAATCACATAAAAATAAATAAAAATATATATCATCATGGATTATTTTGGATTCCATGAATCACACGCATGAAGTAAAATTCATGTGAATGGGTGAATTATTATTTTATCATATAATATTCAAGAAGAGTTTATAAACCACTTTATAAAAAATTGACCCTTATTACATCATCATTAGGATTATCATCCAAAGAAATTGAAATATCAAGGAGGAATAAGTCTAATACAATATTTCCGGATTATTCGGTTGATAATTTTGAAAGATTGTAATTGGAAGTATCATATTCCAATTATTAAAGAGTATACGAATGATGTGAACATTATCTTATTGTTTAATAATATTTTGATGACATTAAATATAGGAAAAATTTAACAAAACTGATTCAAGTTAATCCAGTTCTAAATAAAGATCTTGATTAGTGTATATATTTAATATCTTGATCATATGGTGGGGATAATACAAAAAACTCATTTGAAGACTGCTGGATCTATTAGACTTGGTGGCCTCGAACCAACTAATTTTTACTTTACGATAAACTCATATTCATGGATTTGAATATTAATAAATACCTTATAACATCATGATTGTTCTTCTATGTGAAAATGCATGTGTTAATCTCCTAAGGATAGTTGTTGCACTAAAGGGTCATAGCGGATTCCTGCTATGATAAGAACCCGGAAATTCCATAAAAAAATTCATGAATATATGTTCTATGTCCAGATGATTTTATTTGAGGGACATAAATAATACATTTTACTAGGGGTGAGGAATCATAATACATTTAGGAAACTTCTCATGGGAGGCGCCCCAGGTAATATACCGGGGGATATTATGAGAATGAGACCCACCAGTTGGAAGTCCCCATTTTTTATCATGTAATGCAGTGTCATTTATTTAAGAAATAAATATTCATTATTAAAGGCCTAATAAATGTGGTGTAGTAAATAAAGAAAAGAGGGAAAAAATTACACATATTGTATGCTAATGTACAAACCATGTAGTTTTTCTAGGTATTTGTGAGAAAAAAATATTATTTGATGAATTATATAATATTAGGTGCAATTCAATGGTTGCATGTCAAATAATAATAGTAGTCAAACTCTATTTGTTAGAAATTGGTTCTTATTAGGAAGTAAATGAAGTAAATAAATACCTTTGGGTAATTATTTTATTTCATTATTCTATGTATTATAAATACAAATTAAATTATTCTCATTAATCCTATCCATTCATTGAGGTTTCTCTCATTGTATATGGAGAAATATGTAAAGACAATAGAGTATCCCCTACCTCCAAGAACACTCACATCTTACGAGATAGATCCCCCTCTACTAGATCAAGGAGAGCGCTTTGGATGTGGCTCTCAATGAGATCGAAGGTGTACATCGCAATTGATGTATCTTCCCTGCAAACACAAAATTATTACTTCGACGATGTCCAAAGATATGAGGAGCACATGTGGATCACTGTTAGATATATCCTACACATGGATTCTGTGACACAATGATAGATCAAATCAAATTGTGACCAGATGTATAAATAGAGAAAAAATTACATCAAGGTAATTATTTTATTTTTTATAAAATTATTTATATCATACATAAAATGATCCTTTCTACGGTACCATAACATCCCTATTTCCATTTTATTCTTCGTTCTATTCTGAATATCAGGCGTTTTATCATCATGATAGATCTTTGATTGATCATTGTTAATGTTAAAATTAATGTTGGGTACAAGCTTCCACACACATATTATTCACATGGAACCATTGAGTGGTATCAGAGGGGTCATATGGTTGATTATGATTATTTAGTTTTTCGTTTCTGATTTATGAATTTAATAATTTACTTGTTTCCATTCATGTTAATTTTTCTAGAAATCTGAATCTCGATATATATTCCTTCTCTTTTGTTTTTCATTCACCTTATAAAAACTATATTTTCATTTTTTCATTAAAATAAAATATAGGATCTCATCCAGAGGTTCCACGGGTTTCTGGCCGTAAAATTCCAGAACAAATGGTGTGTATTTAAATTTAAATTCCATGTGGTAATGGTTCAATGCATCGAGACTGGTCATCCAAACCATTCCATGTGATTAGATTTTTTCTATGTCTTAATGAATCTGTGGGTTAACCAGGAACATGTGGGATATGGTTTCTGGATTAAAACCGCATGGCCCAATAGAAAAGGGGGTAGTCCATTCATGGTAGGGTAAGACCATATACTATTTAAACGACATGCCTTTCTGGAGACCATGTAATGCGGATACTACTCGGCATGTGGCCCACTGGACACACACTGTACTCTGATGATTTCTGAAGTAAATCTACATCTCATAACATAGGAGTGTACTTTGGGTGGATGGTGAATGATAGTACACACAAAGTAGTAGGAACTACATACTGTGCACTCATACAAATAACATAGATTTATTAAAATTTATTATTATATTTTTCATGCTCTTGAGGCATGTACCATAGTGTGGGGGTAAAGTTAGGGAGCCACACATGATAGGTGTTTTATATATATGTATTTAATTTAACATTTGTGTAATGTTCACTAATACACATTGGGATGTTATTAATTAGAATTCACTAGGATTCCACCATGTTACAAGTTACATACAAATATATTTTTAAATGAATTTATTTATTTAAAATTAGAATGGATGAGAATCTCAAGGAAATTCATAAAAGGGTTTAAGATAAAATTATTTATTAATTGAAGATAATAATTTATCTATTCGGTCATGATTTATCTTAAAAATGAATGATTTAAGAATTGAAAGCTAGTTTTATTTAGGCATAAATATCATTTCATGTATGAGTGATCATGAGCTAGAGAAGGACCTTTTTATGTGGATGGTTTCTTTTAAATTATTTATTTAAATTAATTTAGTTTTCCTATGAAGATTATCCACATTAATATATAGGGAATGCATTCCCAATTATTCTTTTATTAAAACCACACTTTACCCCTCACTTCCTTATGAGATATAATCATATTTAATGGATAGATCTCTAAAGATAATTGAGGATACTCAAGTTAGGAGCCATAGTAAAACCAATTCAAGGAGATGCAATGGTGGATTAGTGGAATTATGTTAACACAAACCCAAAAGGATCAAGCTGTTTTTTCCACTAGGTCTTTGGTTAGTTTATCAATTGTTAGATAAAATAACCTATAGAACCAGCCAATTATCATTCCTTTTTTATTTCTATTATTTGAATTGTTTATTTTTTGTGGCCGTGTTGCCACGATCACACAACTAATGAATTAAAAAATCATGACAGATGGAACTAAAATAAGACTTCCTTATGTGTAAATATTATATTAGATTTGGTTAATCACATATGTACATCCCACATTATATTAGAATCCAT
Source organism: Viscum album (assembly GCA_963277665.1). Lineage (NCBI taxonomy): Eukaryota > Viridiplantae > Streptophyta > Magnoliopsida > Santalales > Viscaceae > Viscum > Viscum album. The sequence goes on along the minus strand of OY728127.1, from coordinate 1,799,817,762 downwards.
TTGAGAAATATAATAAATTTATAATTTATATATTAGGATAAAATCCCTCAAGGAAATATTTTGTAGGTATAGCCTTACATAATTTGGTTAGAATCAAACCATATTTCAATGTTCCTGACCAACCATAGTTGCGGTGCTTTAAATTATATAGGAATTCTTATTTGTGCATTTGGGTTGACTTGACATGATTCACAATAAGGGTTGACTGCCATAGTAGGACTTGGTGTGACCAAGAGGAAAAGGCTGAGGAAATGAAAAATAAAAAAACATATCAAGAATGGGAACTCCACTCAGTGGATTAAGGATCGGCAAGTTAATGCTGTTGGATTTTGGAATTCCTACCTAAACCCTTTTAAATTCCTAGACCAAACTGAGTTGGGTTAATGTGACGTGATATATGGAACTTTTCCACTGGAATATTCATGAAATAGAATATTTTAAATTCAATGGTGAGGGCTATTAGATTTAGATAAAATAGTGGGATACTAATAAGTATGAATTTATTTATATGTATTAGTTTTATAATGATAAAGTAATAAATATTTTCACATCATAGTTTTTAGAAATGTAAATAAAAATGTCTTCGAACATATCATTCTGAACCATACATGAGATGGAAAATATTCTCACTGACACCACTTTCGAGGAGTGGTAGAGGCGTTTACGTGTCATCCTTCACCATGAGAGGAAATTGTATGTTCTAGAGGAGGATATTCTATTTGTTCCTGGAAATGAGGCTAGTGAGGGGAAATATTCTTCTATATGAGACATTTGGATGATACCAAAAATGTAAAATTCTTTATGCTATCATATTTTTCTAATGATATCTTCAAAAAACATGAAAACATGGGCGTGTATAGAGTGATGTCTCACCTTAAAGATCTCCATTGAGAGATGGAGAGACATGAGGGATATGAGATCTCCAACTCTTTGATCACAACTATGCTTGGAAGGTCTGGGCCAGCTTGGCCTCAAGTAGTCAATTCTATTGACTACATTGAAAACCTGGTCATCTTATTGATTATCTTCATGGATGAATTGTGTACCGATCTCATACTATCCTCAGTGCCCAATACATTAATCAGATTTATTGTCAACTAAAATATGAGAAACAATAAGAACAGTCAATCACAACTTCTAACATTTATTTTCTAGGTAGACAATGGCAGTGGGTGTGAAAAACCCATAATCCATATGCAGAATAATAAGTGAAAGGACAAGGAAAAGGGGCCAAGGAATTATAAACAGTCTGATTCCCCCATGAATCATCCCTGAAAGAAGGGGAAGATCCAGTAGTAGGGAAAGGAACATGGGTGGTATGGTTTTCATGTAGAAATATAGGCCACTAGAAGAGAAATTGCAGATGAAAACATGGTGACACTAATGTTGTGTTTTCTATCAAGTGTAATCATTACATTTATACACACTCGGTATTAGATAAAATATTTGGGGCACACATATATATCCAAATGTAATAAGTAAGTATATATAGATTTATTTCTAGAGGAGAGTTAAATTTTAGAGAAATTAATGTTGTGAGGCTTGCAATGATGGCCATTGGAGATTAACATCTCTCATTCCCAAGGAAAATTCTTTTTTTACATAACTAATTAAATGTACCTAGTGTAAATGAAAACATAATTTATGAATCATGTTAATATATGGATGGATTTATTTTAATTTTGGGAAATAAGGGCTATTTATTTCATAATATCAATACATTTTATGTTATGGAACATTTAAATTATGGTTTTTATAAATTAAATTATGAAAAAAAGTGTGCACTATCGATAATGAAACAAAATAACATGAATCATACAACAACATGTGGTGGCATCACAGTCTCAGTCATGTAAATGAGAAGTGCTTGAAAACGATCTAAAAAGATGGTTATTTAGACTCTACTAAACTAAATCACTTGATAGATGTCACACATGTTTACAAGGGAAAATGATTAGGGTGCCTTTAGGTGGATAGGGTGGAGGGGCCACAGAGTTTCTTAGATTAGTACACTCATATGTGTGTGGAACATTTATAGTATAATCTAGAGATAGATATTATTACTTCATTACTTTTTCTGATGATTTGAGTAGATATGTATATATCTACATAATGAGGTATAAGTCAGATTCCATTGAGAAATTTATGGATTTTAAAATTGAATTAGAGAAACAGGTTCATAATAAGATAATAATGATTTGATCAGATCAAGGTGAATAATATCTGAACCAAGAGTTCAAAAACCTTTTAAGGGAGTCATGTATTCTATCTCAACTCACTCTTCCTTATACACCATAGATGAATTGTGTATGTAAAAGGAGGTACATCCCCTTGTCGGACATTTTGAGTTCAATGATGAGTCATGCCGATATTTTATTATCCTTTAGAAGAAACAAATTACTAACTAGAGAATACACATTAATACAAGAACCATCTTAGGTGGAAAATAGAGTTCCCTCTGAGTTATGGAATGGAAAGAAACCCATTTTTTCTCACACATGTTTAAGGATATGTGAGGTGTTTGTTAAGGACTTTCATGAAAAAAACTAGCACACTAGGGCGTGAGGTGTATCATTACAAGATATAATAAAGAAACAAAAGGATTTTACCTATAAAACCCTTCCGAATAGAAAATGACTATCCCCAGAGAAGTCATCTTTCTTGATATAGAGCACATCCTCAAAAAATGTAGTGGGATAAATATTTAATTCGATGAAGTTTAAGTTCATGATACACATGAGTTGGTATTGTAAAAATTTCCATAGGTCTCCATGGAATAGGTTCCAAAAACACAGGTACCACATAGGAGCTCTATAAATGTAAGGGAACTAGAGAGATTTCGTTTCCTAGTCATCGAGTATGGTGAATCTTTATTGTTAGATAATGATGAAACTCTCTCCTACAGTGAAGAGGTTGAGAGCACAAAAGCTGCATGATGGTTAGAAGCTATGAATTCTAGAATGGATTCCATGTATCATAACCAAGCTTGGGTTCTGGTCGACGAGCTTGTTGATGTAAAGCCGGTCGAATGCAAATGGGTGTTCAAGAGAAATCTATACATGGAATGTAAAGTTAGAACCTACCAATAAAGGATTGTAGATAAAGGATTTTGACCACATCTAAGAATTTACTACAATGAAACCATTTTGATAGTCTCCATGTTTCAATCCATAAGAATCATTCTTTCCATAGCATCTTACTATGACTACGATATTTAGCATATAGATTTCAAAATATCATTCCACAATGGGAGACATCAAGAATATTTCTATATGAAACAAATTGAAGGGTTTGTGACCCTATTTTAATCCAAATAGGTTCAAATGTTGTGAAAATTTATATATGGATTAATGCATGCATCTAGGTCATGGAACATTCGATTTGATGAATCCATAATGGAATTTGGTTTCATAAATAACGAATGTGAGAAATGTGTTTATAAGTGGTTTAATGGGAATGCGGCAATTATCATAGTAATATATGTTGACGAAATATTACTTATTAGAAAGGATGTACCGGTCTTACAGCCAGTTAAGGACTAGTTGAACATGTCATTCTCTTGAAGGACATAGATAAGGCAGCCTAAATTCTAGTGATAAAGATAATTTGTAATATATCCAAGAGGCTACTTGGACTATGTTAGTGTACATACATTGACCACATACTAAAGAGATTTAGTGTCGAACAATCCAATAGGGTATTAGTTCCAGTGTCACACAGCCTACATTGTTCAATGAGAATGTTCCCTCAGACAAAAAGGGATAAAGATAGGCTAAGTAAGATACCATATGCTTTGGCTATAGGATACATAATGTATTCCATGTTGTGTAATAGGGTTGTGGTTTCCTATGCACTAAGCATAGTATGAAGATATTTATATAATCTAGGAAAATAGAATTGGATGGATGTCAAGTATATCCTTATGTATTTGATAAGAAATAAGGATATGTACCTATTTTATTGAGGAGATGACGGTCTTTTTATCAGAGGGTATGTGGATGCTCATTTTCAGACAGATCAGAACAATATGATATCAGAATCATGATAAGTCATCTAACTCAATGGAGGAGTTGTGAGATGGAAAATTTCAAAGTATCCAATTGTTTCCAATTCTACAGTGGAGTCCAAATATATAGAGGATTCTAATGCAACCAAGGAATCCATCTTGATTCGGAACATAATGCAGGAGCATGATGTGTTTCTTAATAGTAGGGATCATATCACATTGTGTAGTGATAATAATACAATGGTGTCTCTTGCAAAAGATATATGGTCACATCAATAAACAATGCACATTCTCCAAAAGTGTACCACCCCTTTCTTCTATTGTATACTTCTCTTTTAATAATACAATAGCGTGTGTTGTACGCAACTCCCAGTTCTAACACACCACAAAATGGAATCAAGCCTTTATGAACAGTAATATTCTCTTTTTCAAATTTTATAGATTTTTTCATTCAAAATGGACTTCATTTTTTGATTCAGAATATCAAAATTAGACTACTGTGAATTTTTGGTATTCTTCTGAAAAAATTCAATTTTGGATTAATAGTGAGAAACACATAGTTATAATTTAAAAACTGAATATTTATTTAAATAATTAATAATTTTATTTAAATTTATTTTAGGTCAAAATAGATACATAATACCTATATAACATCAATGTAATTCATTACAGTCAATTTTTAATAATTCGATATATATATATAAATTTTATAGATCTTTTCACCGTCCTTTACACGCCTCCTGGAAGTATTTGCAAATATACATAAAACATAATTTTTTATACTTATGTTAGTTGAATATATAAAATCCAAGATACATGGCTGATATCAGTAAGTAAAATTTGGTTCGATAAGATAAAAATAATTTTTGGTGAATAGTAGCTTTTTTACTTTTATTAACCACGATTAAAAGTAAATAGGGTAATTAAGGGTAAAAATGATATTATTATTACCCTAACACGAGTTATAATTCTATTTGATAAGTGTTATTCTACCAAAAACAACCTTAGGAATAAAATATGATCCTTTAGGTCCACTTGGATGAGATTGGGACATATATTATTATTTTATTTAGAGAAATGATAAAATAGTTAAAATCCAAGTTTAATAACTAAATAATTTTTAATATAAGGTTATACAAAAGTTAAATTCAACTATAAATATTAAATTTAAAGATAAAATTATTTCCTACATAGTTGTATTTTATTTATATTTTATACACATTAAATAATCTAATTTATTTATTACATAATAATGATGTCATAATTATATAATTAATAGAATATTAAAATAATTAATATTATAAATATCCTAATAAATATAATTTCATAATTTTTATTATTTACACAAATTTTCTAAGTTAATATTTCATTTTAGTTTTGTTCATATGAATTATTTTCGATGAAAAAATGATGTTATGATTTTAACAAAAAACAAATACCAAATAGTGTCAAAATTGACATAAAATTGTTTTATAAAACAAATATTATATTATTAATTGATATAATGCTATTAAAAATCTAAGGATAGGAAAAAATACTTATATAATAATATATATGACATTAATGAACCAAATGGTGTTCGATTGGAAGTTTATATTATGATTATTAACGATATATTGTAAGAATACAAGAATACACGGTAAAATTTAAATTATTTAACTTATAGTTAAATCTAATTGATAAGGTTAAAATGGTAACCTATACTTGTCTAAAACCTATTGGATGAGAGGTTTTCGACCCATCCCCACCCTAGCCTTGAAATAAGTCACATTGGAAACATTATTAGCTGAATATTAATTTATTATATAATAATATTTTATGTTTTCTCTAAGGTTCGCCTCACCCTCTTATAAAATTACACTCACCCTTCCCTCTATTTAACACCTTAAAATCCATTTGACTCGGCCAATACCTACCTAAATTCCCTCTCAACAGTTCTCCCGACATCCTATAGGACTTCCTTTAGTATGAACGCCAATATATGGAGCTCTTTTGATCAAATCAAAAGGAAGAACCAGAAGAAGAGGTAAATATATCATCATCTCTTTCAAGTTCTGTTCTTCTTCCACTTCCTCGTTCTTTGTTGTTTCCATTATAAAATAATATCTCCAATATCTTCTATATACTGAGATCTGGTAGAACCAAATTCATTATTCTATCCATCCCTTGAATTACATCTCCCCATGTGTGGGTACATAAGGCTTACCGTCTCCATGTCGTGGTGTAATTGTTATTCAATATATTATTATTTGGATGGTTATAATAATGATGTGTAATTCATATAAATAATAAATATAACAGAATTATGATTCTGTATATATGATATAACATCTAATTATACATTATTTTAATATCAAAAGAATGATATTTTCGCTCGTGTGTATGTACAGATTACCATCTCCACGAATGCAATAAGATTCATTACCCATCGTATCCATTGAAGACTAATTTACATTTGATGATTAAAAATAATTTTTAAAGACTTGATATAATTCTGGATATGAATAAAATAAATCCCATCCAAAAAAATATTACTCACATAACAATGAATATAATGGAAAACGAATCTTTTGACACCTAAAACGACGATAATAATCAGATATTATTACTAATGCAATTTGAAAAGATCATATATGATATCATATTAAAATATATGATTATTGTATAATTTAATAACAATTATTTCACAATTATTCATGAGTTTAACCTACCCTCGAACAAGGAACTGTATAAGGTAAGGTTTTATGTCACAATCTCTAAATTATCCGAGGTTGTTTATATGTAATTATCTTCTGGGACCTATTTACTATCCCCATCCATGTTTCTCAAAAATATATTACAAATTTTTTTTACTATTTTATAGAAAATGGGTTAATGGAATTTATACCCCTTTTGACTTTTGATTATATATTGATAATGGAATCATTCCATTATTTCCCAAACAAGGTATTTTTTAACTTTTTCGACAAAATTAAGGTAAGATTGTCCTTTTTTAACTTATAAGGTGGGTTCAGCTATTTTCTGCCATTATAACATCATCGAAGCTTCCCTTTCATGATTATAATTACATTAAAAAACTAAATGTATTCTATTATAATTATATGACCAGTAAATGATTTCAAAATAGAAAGAGATATTTCACTAGAAAAATGTTTTGATTTCATCTATGTCAGCATCCTTTGATGGATTGTATGCTTATTTGAATTTGATTTATTATGATACAAAACATACATATTGTAATGAATTTTTTGTGATATGTTTTACTGTGGATGTGTTATTTCATACTATTCATGGTTTATGGATAATGTATTGAAAATTTGTATGCTAGTTTTAATATTAATAATTATGTTATATTTCAACCTCTTCATATGATGAATGTATTAGACTAGTATGTTCCGAGTTGGGGATCGGTAAAATTAAGCCATCTGGGTTCGGGTCCGGTTGCAACAGACCCTCCGGGATGGAGTCCTATTACAAAGGCTCTCTAGGAGGGAGCCTGGTTACAGAGGCTCTCCAGGTTGGAGTCAAATAACAGAGGCTCTCCAGGTTGGAGTCTCGTTACAAAGGATCTCCAGGATGGAGTCTAGTTACAGAGGCTCTCCGGGTTTGGGTCTGGTTAGAGTTATTCTCTAGGTCCTGGCACGAGTCCTTGACACAGAAATTAAAGTCTGACATTATGAATTCCATCTTTATGAAAGATGCTATTGATATTGCATGTCATTATTCGAATAGTATAAAATCCATGTGAGTATGTAAATGGCATTATTTTGATTTTATATTTTCTATATTATGCTGAAGTTTATGTTTATAAGGCTTCTGTTTGAGTTCTAAACATTTCCTTAAATGTTTATGCTTATTTTTGAATGTTTCTGAGATATTGTTATCCATACTGAGCATTTGATCTCACCAATTTCTATGATTTATTTTTCCTAGGATGTGAAGAAGTATATTATGACTGACCAGTAGGGACAGTCTATGATATCTCAGTGTTGTTTATATAAATAATATTTTTGTAGTTTTCAATTTTATGATGTAAGTTAATCCTTATGAATTTCACTAGTACATAAAACTCTACTAAACTAATCTGTCTTTTGGGACCTGATCATTTGTGATCATGCCAATGTTATTTAATAATGCACCGACTCTGGGTAACTAGGGTTGGGGTGTTACAGTTGGTATCAGAGAATGTTTAGTACAAACCTTGGAAGAAAGATTTAGGTAAACATTGATTAGAGTACAAAACCCTAAGATTTATATTGAGGATTAGTATAGAAGAATATCCTTTAGTTTTGGTATTGTAGAGATTTTAACAGTTTTATAATCAATACATATCAATTTAGATACTAGATGTTAGAGGCGGATCTGGAAGAGATTTACCAATGGGTAAAACCCAGAAACACCGCTTTAAGCTAAAATCAAACAGGAACTAGTGCATGACAATGGGCCTTTCTTCCCTCTTGGTTATGAAACTGTCGAGGGATATGTGTAGGATAATTTCCATTTTCTAAAAAAAGAATTATGAAGGGTTTATCCTTATATAATTCTTTATTGAAAACATTTTTATGATTATGGATTATATCTATAAACTGTTCAATTTATGTTATGTGTTTTACAAGTTTGGATATATTTATTGTGATTCATAAACTAATCTTCTATATGCCAATGTTTATAAATTTCACCTAGTGGATGGAATGGAAACTGTATCAATTCACACACTCCATGTAGAGATTTCCCTCTTACTCAAGATAATTATAGTGTATCTAGTGATGGAACCGTTGCTGATCAGCAAGTCACTATACTAGGACAACTCACTCAGGTTATGAATAATAACCTTACCCGTATAGATCATCCAAATCCACAGTGTGGAGGATCAATATTAGATCGCTTCATGAGGAAACATCCACCATCATTCAATGGGGGTAAAAATCCACTAGTAGCTGAGCAATGGATAAATTCCCTTGAGAAAAGTTTCCACGCCTTGGGGAGTAGCGAAAGGGAAAAAATTTTCATGGCAGTTTACCGCCTCACTGAAGATACTGATCAATGGTGGTCTTTGATTCAAAACACAATGGAAGATGCGGATGTATAAAATATGGAATGGAGTTTGTTTAAAGATATTTTATTAGAAAAATACTTACCCTATGACCATCATGATGATATGGAAAGAAAATTTCTGGGTCTGAGGGAAAAGGAGGTAGAGAATGTCACAAAGTATGAATCTATCATTACAATGTTAGCAAGGCATGCTACAGATTATATACGTAACCCAAGAAGTAATATTGATCATTTATTTGATAGGTTAAATCCATTTTTCTATCAAGCATTAGTATCGCAATCCTTATCATCATATGAAGATATACTCTCATGTGCTATCAAGATAGAAAATGAATTTTCGAAATCTTATGACAATAATGTGAAGAAAGAGAATAAGATAATGGTGGAGCAAGACACAGATAAATGAAAAAATGGAAAGAAAGATTTTCTATTATGTGATAATTTTGGAAAGATACACCCTGGTACTTGTCTAAAAATAATGGGAGTTTTTCACAAGTTTGGTAAAAAAGGCCACCATACTCGTGATTGAAAGTGGTAGAAAGAGGCTGTCAATGTTGAATGCTAAAATTGTAGATAAATGGGGAATTATGCAAATGAATTCCCTAAGCTCCAAGGGAACATACCTCAGAAAAGGCTAAGGGATGAAGTCCAATCATATTCTATTACTACAGTAGAAGTGGAATAATTAATTTAATTGTGTTTGGACTAAATGATTATATTATGGTTATAAGAATAATGTGATTTATATAAGGATTGTAGTGTAGTACTTTTTGTTTTCATTAAGGTTTTAATATGACTAAGGTAATCATATTTTCAGTTTGTGACAATAAGAGAAACATTACTTAGTTTGGGGATTCTGATGTTACAATTGATTTTGGAATTTAAATACCTTTTACAGAGAGTCTAGATAGAGGTATTTTGGATAACTATAAAGGTTGGAATGGATTAAGTTGAACTTTGGATAGTATTGTTTACATTTAAAATGTTACTTATGATTATTTTTGAAAAAGGACAACCTTCAGGTCAGGCGATAACTCGTCATGTTGGAAATTGCTGCTAGAATCGAACCCACAACCATAGTGTTACATGCCTTTATTACCTACCATTGGCCTATATGAAGTCCCAGGTTATAAAAATATATTTTTCATCAATTAAATGGTATGTGTTAATATTTTGAACCTTATACTATTAGGATAAATATAATATTTTTTGGTTTCTATTATCTTTTTAAGTGAACGTTGAGTTTGTGGTAGAAATAATTTGAAAGATGAAACTATACTTATCAAGTATATATATATATATCGCTTATTCTATGAATAAAATAACTCTTAAACATTAGGGAATGGATATTAAAAACAAAAATTTGTTATCCTAATATATTATTTTTTGTTGAACTGGTGATATTTTAAATCCTCATAGATTTATGGCTTTGAGGCCCTCAATTTTACACGTGTTTGTGATTGATGACCTAAATCACTCACTATAAATATTTACGTTTTTCATCTAATTACGTGTCTATAATTTCCACCAATGTTTTTATATTCAAAACCCCAATATTGTGGTGACTTTCACATTTCCCTTTTCCTCTTATTAAAATTAAATTCTATTATCTCTATTTCTGATATGGGTTTTCCTCAAGGGTATTTTCAATTTTCATCCTTTTATTTTAGAAGAAAAATATAAAATTTCGAGGATGCAATTTATTGAAGTAGGGTAGAATTTAACACCCCAAGCTTTCGTGGTACACTTCTCTTTGAATAATACAATAGCATGTGTCGTACGGAACCCCGAGTTCTAACACACCACAAAAATCAAACTAGTCATTTTGAATAGTAATACCCACCTTTTAAAATTTTATTATTCAAAATGGACTTTATTTTTGGATTCGGAATATCGAAATTATCCTTTAGTAAATTTTTGGTATTTTTCTAAAAACTGTCAATTTTTTATGAATATTGAAAATCACTGAGTTAGTATGAAAACTGAATTTCTATTTAAATTATTATTTATTTGAATTATATTTATTTTAGGTCAAAATATATACATAATAACTATATAATTTCAGTTTAATTTGATGAAGTCAATTTATAATAATTGTAGATATATAAAAATTTTATAGTACTTTTCACAGTCTTTTACCCGTTTCCTAGGAGCATTAGAAAAATAACATAAAACATAATTTTACCATTTTTGCAAGTTGAATTTAAACAATCTGAGACACACGGTTGATATTAGTAAGTAAAATTTGGTTCAATTAGATGAAAATAATTTTTTTGAATAGTAACTTTTTTTCATTAATTTACCACGATTAAAACTAAATAGGGTAATTGAGGGTAAAAATTATATTATTATTACCCTAACACATGTCGTAATTCTATTGGATAAGTGTAATTCGACCATTAACAACCTTAGGAATAAAATATTATCTTTTAGGTCCACTTGGATTAGATTAGGTCATTTATTATTATTTTATTTAAAGAAGAGTTAAAATAGTTAAAATCCTAGTTTAATAATTAAAATATTTTTAATATAGGGTTATAAATAAGATAAATTAGATTATAAATATTCATTATAAAGATATTATTATTTCCTACAGAATAGTATTTTATTAATATTTTTTAGAGATTAAATAATTTAATGTATTTATGACACAATGATGATGAAGTAATTACCTAATTAATTGAATATTAAAATAATTTAAATTATCAAATTCCAAATAAATGTAATTTGACAATGTTTATGAATTTCAATAATTCTATTGGTTAATATGACATGATAGGGATGGTTATATGTATTTTTTTTAAGTAATAATGTGGTTATGATTTAAAAAAAAATACCAAATAGTGTTACAATTGGCATAAAATATGATTTAAAAAACATATTATATTATTAATTGATAAAATAGTCCTAAAAATCAACGAATCATCCAAAAGACATATATAATAATATATGTGACATTAATGATCAAATTGGGTTTATAGTTTCACTTTATAGTATGTTTTTTTAACCATATAGTGTAAGAATAAAATAAGACACGGTAAAAGTTCTATTATTTAACATAGAGTTAAATCGAAATGAGATGGTTAAAATGGTAACAAAAAATTTTATAAAACCTATTTATTGAGAGTATATAGACCCATCACAACCATAGACTCTAAATAAGTCATTTTTGAGCCATTATTACCCATATATGAATTTATTATAAAATAATATTTTATGTTTTTCCTATGATGCACCTCGCCCCTCTTATAAAAAGGCACTCCCCCTTCTCTCTAATTCACACCATCAAAGCCATTTGGCTCGACTAGCCTCTACCAAAATACCCACTCAATTATCCTCCCTTTATCATATAGGACATAAATTATTTATAGTGCCAATTTAAGGAGCCCTTTTGAACAAACCAAAAGGAAGAACCCGAAAAAGAGATAAATATTTCATCACCTCATTCAAGTTCCATTCTTCTTCCACTTCCAATTTATTTGTAGTTTCCATTCTAAAATAATAACTGCAATATCTTCTATATATTGTTATTTTTTTTATAAATATGGTACAACAAAATTCATTATTCTATCCACCCCTTGAATGACATGTCACCATACGTGCGTACGTACGACTTACCGTCTCCACATCGCGGTGTAATTGTTATTCAATACATTATTGTCTGGATGGGTATAATAATGACGTGTAATTCCTGTAAATAGTAAATATAACATGATGATGATTCTGTATTAATGATATACCATCCATGTATATATTATTTTAATATCAAAAGAATGATATTTTCACTTGTGCATACGTACAGATTACGGTCTCCATGAACACGATGAGATTCATTCCCCATCATATCCATTCAAGACAAATTTTCATTTGATGATTAAAAATAATGTTTACATACTTAATATAATTATGTATAAGAATAAGATACTTCCCATCTATAACAAATATGACTCACATAACCAAGATTATAAAAGAAAACAAATCTGTGAACACCCAAAATGATGATAGAACTAATATATTATTAAAAATGAAATTCTAAAAGATCATATATGATATCATATTAATTTATATGATTCCTGTATAATTTAATAACAATTATTCACCATTATAAAGGAGGTTAACTTACCATGGAACAAGGAAAAGTACATGGTAATGGTTTATTTCACAATCTATACATTATACGAGGTTGTTTATATGTAATTATCTACTGGGAGCTCTTTACCATCCACATCCATGTTTCATAAAAATGTGTTACAAAACATTCTAACTATTTTATAGACTATGGGATAAAGTCATTTATAAGAATTTTTGACTTTTTATATTATTTTTATAAAGTAATCTTTCCATCATTTTCCAAACAATGTCTTTTTTATCATTTTGACAAAATTAAGGTAAGAATTCCTTTATTAACTTATACGGTGGGTGCGGCTATTTCCGCCATTATATCATCATCGATGATTCTCGCACAATCTTATAAGAATATTTTCAAAATAAATGTATTCTTTTATAATTATATGACTTTTAAATGATTTCCAAATAGAAATAAATATTTCCCAAAAAAATGTTTTTATTTTATCTTTGTCAACATTATTTGATGGATTGTAAGATTATTTGAAGTTGATTTATTATGATACAAAACGTCCATATGGTATTGATGGTTTTGTGATATTCTTGACTGTGGATGTGTTATTTCATACCATTCATGGTTTATGAATAATGTATTGACATTTGGTATGCTAGTTTTAATAAAAATGTTTATGTTATATTTCAACCTCTTCTTATGATGAATGTATTGGACTAGTATGTTCCTGGTTGGGGACTTGTAAAATTAAGCCCTCCGGGTTGGTGTCTAGATACAGTAGACCCTCCATGATGGATTCTGATTACAAAGGCTCTCCAGGATGGAGTTTGGTTACATAGGCTCTCCAGGATGGAGTCCGGTTATAGAGGCTCTCCGGGTTGGAGCCCAGTTACAGAGGCTCTCCCGGATGGAGTCCGATTACAGAAGCTCTTCAGGTTTGGGTACGGTTACATTTAGCCCATTGGTCTTGGAATGAGGCCTTGACACAAGAATTAATGTCCGACATTATTCATTCCATCTTTATGAAAGTGTATATTGATAATGAATGTGATTATTTGACTAGTAGAATATCCATGTGAGTAAGTAAAGGGAATTATTTTGATTTTATCTTTTCCATATTATATTGATGTTTATGTTTAAAAGGCTTTTGTTTTAGTTCTATACATTTACTTTAATGATTATGATTATTTTTGAATGTTTTTTCTATATTGTTATCCTTACATAGCATCTAAGCACACCACTTTCTATGTTTTATTTTTCCAAGGATGTGAAGAAGTATATTATGTCTAACCTGCAGGGATAGTATATGGGATATCAGTGTTGTCTATGGATATAATGTTGTGGTAGTTTTCCATTTTATGATGTCATGTAATCCTTATGAATGTATCTAGAAGTTCCAATGATACTAATCAAATTGGTCATTTGGGACATGATCTTTTGTGATCATGCTAATGTTATGTTATAATGCACCGACTCTGGGTAAATGGGGTTGGGGCGTTATAGAAAGTATCACCTCTTGAGGTATTTCTATCAAATGGGTGAGGATTCGGTGAGCGGAGTGTCTATGGAAGATAACTTGAAGGACCCCAAGACTAATGGCCTATCTGAATATCATGTGGGAGCTAGTTGGTTAATGTTTGTTAGTAGTCGGATCAAGTCCAACTGGGTGCCTATTAGAGTTTGTGGTTTAGAACCAACTACTTTTTACTTTAGGATAAAATAATATTGATGGATTTGAATATTAATAAATACCTTATCACATTTTGATTGTTCTTCTACATGAAAATTCATGTGATAATGTCTTAAGGAATGTTGTTTTACTAAGGGTTCATAGCAGATCCTTGCTATGAAGAGAACACAGAAATTCCATAACACAATTATTGAATATATGTTCTATGGATGGATGGTATTATTTAATGGACACAAATAATACAGTCTATTAAGTTTGATTACTCAAAATACATTGAAGCACATTCTCATGGGGTGTGAACATTATATTATCCATGGGAATATTTCATGAAATAGACCCTTCGGTAGGAAATCTACATTTCCCAGTGTCAATGTATGTTCTTATCTTTGTATATGTCTATTTGTCATTTTTACTTTAAGATTATTATTAATGTTTATTAAAACATGCCCCAATAAATGTATCGATGAAAATATTGAAGACTCATTGTTCAAAGTGAGGTAGGATATGTTGGGTACGTCACAAGTAATACTGCATTTATAGTCAATGAGAGAATGGATTTGAATCTTCTGTTCTATAATAGAAGATGATATATTAGCCCTTTTGATGGAATTTATATATCCTAAATAAATCCATATCCACTATGTGCATAGGGAATGATCAATTCTGATATTAAAAAATGGAGTATCGATCACATGGGTTTATGGCACTACCATGCAACTTGGTAGATTCAATAAATCGAGACAAAGTTATTACATTACATGTTAATCATTCGAATGAGGTGACATGTCATTGGGGCATTAAATTCATTCAATATGGGTGCTTTTCTATGTTTCTAGACACTAACCATGGTCTTTATGTGGGCTTTGCCTATTTTCCATGAGAATGAGTCCAAGAGGGTTACACAATAAGTGTATCCAGGTATCTTAGTTAAATATTCATTTAATAAGTTTAATAATTTTGATTCATGATTGTGGATTAATAATTATTCAAAGATTCACGATTTTATTTATTTCGACATTTGTTATTCGAGTTTATAAATTTTGGGAGAAATAATATATTTATTAGGGAGTAATGAAATGGTATTTTAAGAAATAAATATTCATTATTCAAGGACTATTGAATATAGTGGTGGAAATAGAGAAAATGGAAGGTAAAAAGTACTCTCCATGTATATTAATGTATATCTCATGTTTTTTTTCTGGGGAATTGTGCGAAATAATATTATATTTTTAATTCAATAATATTAGGGTTATTTTTATGTGCGCATGTCAAGTGATAATAATAGTTAAACAATATTATTAGACATGGTGTCTTACTAAGAATTAAATGAAATAAATTAATACCTATGGGTAATTATATTATTTCATTATACTAAGTATTGTATAACCCAATTACATAATTCTCATTATGCTTAGAAATTATTTGTGGTTGTGAAGCACATATATGAAGTAAACTATAAAGACATGATTTAACTCATTTCCTTCAATAATTCTATCAAGTAATGAGATAGATCCTCCTACACCAGATCAAGGAGAGTGCTTGGGAAGGTACTCCCAAGGTGACCAAAGGAGGAAATCTCATGAGAAGGATTATCCGAGATAGAATCTAGTGATTCATCAGCAAAATTCAATGATACGTGGAGCATATGTGGATCACTTCTAGAGGAATCCTAGACATGGCGTCTTCGACACGATGATATATCACATCGGATCATGACCAGAATCATTAACAGAGAGAGAATTACATTAATGTAATTCATATATTTTTTATTAAATGAATTCTTACCATCATAGGATGGTCCTATCTATGGTTTTGGGACTTCCCTGTTTCCTTTCCATTCTTCATTCTATTCTGAAGATCTAGCATTTTATATTCATGATTGATCATAGATTGATCATTGTTAATGATAAAATTAATGTTCGGTACAGCCTTCCACATCCTTCAGCTATTCCCAAAACCTACATGAATCAGTATAAGTAACACCATTGAAATACGAATATTTTCTAGTTATTATGTAAATGTTTTAGGGAATATTCTAGGCATTTTTAATCACTAATAATATTATGATAAGAAAATATGTGAAATAACCACATGTTAATCATGAAAATGAGTTGTACTAGGTACCAAACCTTGTAAAAAAATTTGTGGGATTATACTTACTTTATTATATCGGTTTCATTTTTATGTAACTACTAACTGTACACAATATATATCAATACCTTTTAACTTTTAAATTGGATCACTAGTTGAAGGATTAATTGAAAGAATGTAAAATCCGATAAAATTTTGGGTACACTAATTATTCCTCAACATTGTTTCTATGAATTATCCATCTAGTCACTACAAGTTATATTAGATTATTGTTCTTACATTGATTTGATTATAGTTTTATCCCCAGTGGTTTTCACAATGTTTAGATGAAGTGAATATTTGAAGCTGATTTTGAAGCAACTAGTGTGGAAAATTTAATCTCCATTAATATCAAATAAATCATGTTAAATACTAGGAATCAATGGTCATGAAATTTTAGTGGAAGAAAAGAAAAATATGCATCAAGAGTATAATAAAAATATCGACGCTCAAAAATAAGAACATAATGCTTCCATTAGCATTAAGGAAGCCTGAATTTATGTAAAATATCGAAGAGTCGAACACCTGGGTAGCTATGTTATCTAAGGTAGTATGTAATAGGAAAATCAGATTAAGAAACTAGAAATTGAAATGAAAGGTTCAATGGAATCCTTCTAAAATCATAAGGTTTACTTCATCATGTAGTGTCATAAACTAAATACTAGAATTTAAAATTTAAATGAGACACATGTGGGAATATCTCACCTTGCTATTGAGATGAATTATGCCACCAAAACAAATGAAAATAGTCAATAAACAAGAATTTATTTCACTATAAAAAGAATTTTAAATATATATGTTTCTAAATGGAATCGTAATAGTGTAAATAAGACATAAATATCATCTCCTGATAATCCTTCTACATGTTTATGGAAGAAGGTATCCCATAACCTAGTTAATTTTTATTACATTAATGATGTCTCATATGCTATTGCAGGTTCAATGATAAAATCTTGGAAGACATGGGATGATGAAATTATTGAATAGTCTACTAAAATACCAAATGGTTCATACGAGAGAGATAAAGGAAAATAACTCTGAATGTGATTCTCACATGAGGGAATGTTGATTCCTAAAACAACAATGCCCTAAATCTAGTCATATTGGAACTACATTTATTAGAAGATGATTTATTTAGTTATTGGCGGTGCTACAAAAAATTTGGGAATCCATATATTGAATTTTTGAATAATGAGTTAGCATATTAAAATGAATAAAGGCTTGTATATTGGGTGTGTATATTTAATGAAGTGTACAAATCTGGAAAACTGAATCAAAATATACAGATGAAGAAGAATCTATTTATCATGAATACATTTTGTTTTCTTGAAGACTTATATGATAATTACCAGATAATTGGTCATAGTTATGATGTGTGATAGTATATTCCAACCATTATCTCTAAATATTATAATGATAATATAATGTCACAAAAAATGATGAATAAAGAAAAAAAGTGGAATATTCATACATGAGGAATATAAAAAATTAGGAAGTAAACAAATTCTAAAAATAAGATTCTCTCATGAATATTGATATGTTGGATTCCATGAATTTCATATCAATCAATAAAATATGCTTCTAAAATTGAAGTAGAGTTTATACCATCGAACACTAAAAACAACCCATGAAAATGAATGGAAGCTAGTTGAAATAAAGAAGTGAATCAATCGAGGATGGAAACAAGAACACATGATTGAATGAATACATTCCTAGATAAAGAATTTATAAGGTTCCCACGAGGGGTAACTAAGAAATTGAAAAATGAATGTGTAAGGCATAAAATAGAATATGTTAAGAAGGAATGCTTAATAATTTATCATGAGTAATTGAAAGATGAAATTGAAGTATAATAGTTGAGTATTGAGAATTATTTTAAGAAAAAGAAAAGGGAAAAAATATTATTTCACATAAAGAGGATATCTGATATTATTATAGGTTGTCACCAAATGAAAACCCATGAATCTAGAAAAAATTTTGTTGAGGGTGAATGAAGGTTGTACATAATGGAAATGATTGTGTAATTGTTGTAATATCTTAAAAAGATATGTTTAAGATAGAAAACATGAACCAGTGAATGCTACATCATTACTATAATAAGTGTGTATAAGAAATACACACAAGATGAAGATGATTGGGAAAAAAATTTCTATATATTCAAATAATAATAGTAATATGAAATATAATGGATACAATCAGAAAGAGTTATAGACACTTTATAGCTACAAGAAAAATATACTTTGGGTTGAGAGTAAATTATCATCCATGTTTCCCATATTGTAAAATTCATAAGTGTCATTTCATATTCGCTCAATGTAGTGTATTATTTCTCTTCACAATTCAGATAATTGAATGTGATGTTCATTCTCAACAAGTTAGTTTACTGAAAAATATAGAAGATAACACATTGGAATGATTATTAAATATATGATCCAAACTTGAATTGTTTAAAAATATTTAATTATCAACATAAACATCATTAATACTATCTGATGACATTTTCCACTAGGATAAATTGAAGGGAATCCACACCATTAGGGGGGAGAAAAAATGAAATGATATCAAGTATTATTTAATGAATACATTGAAATTCATATTACATCAAAAAATATGAATACATGGGCAATCAAATTAAAATTATTTCTATTATCTTTATTATATCAAATATTCGCATCAAGGGGCAGTGTTTGTTTATAAGTATACTTATATAAAGGTGGAGTAAAATATTCTTGCACTTGAAATTTATTATAGGACTTATGAAGTATATAGGAGAATATATTATATGATAGATTGCATTTATACAAACCCCTCATTGACAAGTCATTATTTTATGATTATTAAATCACATTCGTGGTTGTTAATTGATAGCGTAAAAAACCTTTTTTATATCTCTCTAGTATTCTAAACCATGTTATCCCACATAGACTTAGTGTAGATAAACATGATGTTCTTTTCCAATATAACAAGGTGGTACAGTTATACATCCGTAATAAGGATAAGTCCTTATTTGAGTACCTTTTATCTAAAAGGATAACTATTTTCATATATTGTCTTGAATTGGGAGATGAGATATTGACATAAAGGAAAAGATATGGATAACAATGTCAAATGGGTGATTTAAAACCACAATTGGATGAGTGATGAGTGGTTGTATTTTTATCAATATATAAGAAGTAATAAAATTTTAATTTATGATGAAATCCTCTATGAGTGGGGATTAATTATCTATTTTTAAGATGTAATAAGTTTGAAAATTATTCATGGAGGATGATGATGACGCTTAAAAAACATTTATTGATTATTTAGATCTCATTTACATTGAAAATTATCAATAATTGATTTGATGATGCCTATATAATTATTATGGACTCAATTACAATCATTTGGTATTAAAATTTTCCATGGTTGGTGATGATACATGAGAAATGTTTATGGATTCATAGCATTTGATATCATACATGAGCAATATTAAATGTTTCAATTCTGATGATTGTTGAACTAGTTCTATGTTCAAAATACATGTTTCAAAGGAGAAACATTGTCTATAACAATTATGTTTTTTCATGTTCCATTTATTTTTTATGATAAGAAGTTTAATACAATGAAAATTATTATTATTTTGATGTTTTTACGTTTAGATGCTTAATAGAAATTATATTTCCAATGAAGTAAAATAAGAGGAGTTGAATAAATTTATACATTATTTTCATATTGTCTAAAAACCATGGAAGCGGTGATTTTAATAGAATTTAAAAAATTATTTTTCATGATGGAGATACATGAAATATAATTATTTATTGAATGTATAATGAAGATAATTATTTTAGTAGATGTAATTACATTTTTATTCTGATTAACTTCCTTAATTAGTTGTATTCTAATTATTTAGTGGAAGTGTTTTAATAAAAAATAACTACTACACTTATTATACATGAAATCACAATCCAATGAATATCTATGTCTGAAGGGTCTACCATACCCACTGGAGGTCTTCTAGAGAAACAAAATATTGTGGTACAGGGAAGGCATAGAGCTACCAATGTACATGTTGACCCGTGTGTAAGGATTGTGGAGTTCACGGTCAAGGACACACATTTTTTTTGGATGGAGGTCGCAAATATCATGTTTTTTAGGTTTATTAGCACATGAGGGTGTGTGGTGAAGTTCATCTACGTGTTTACTTGATGTCGGCTCAATGCAGCAGTGGGATCATGACATATTGGAATCTAAATTTAAGGAATTATTGAATATTGATATACAACATATATGAATGTTCTATTGTTCATTCGTGATTAAAAATATTAACATTTTTTGTGTCGATTGATCTGGGATATATCACTTATTGGATATACCATTCTTCCATCATTAAAATGAATCTAGGAATATTTTTTAATATGTTGTCATGTTATTTCCCTATCACTCCATTCATCTTTCCGACATTTAATTGTTTGATTGGGTGGTTGATATGTAGCAATTTCTACTGAAAAAATCATGTGAATGAGACTGCATGAACTGAACTGATTCCATGAATTCAATATTAATATTGCATGTATGTTAATAAACAGAAAACGATCATTTAATTTGTACAAATTTAGTTTTAGGAGGCCATTTGGTTAACCGATCACCATGAATGTAGTTTGATTAATAAAAGGTATATGTAGGTAAAAAAAATTCATGCACAAAAAGAATTTGATCATGATGAACGTGATTAAATTTTTTCATGATGAATTGAACAGTAATAGTTCTTCAAAAATAATTTCTTCTATGAATCCCCTTGGGGGAATTTGATAATCATATGTGGTATCCTCTTGTATTTCATGATGAACTATGAAAATTAGTTTTTTTGATAATTCTTTTGTGATGGTGTACGCATTTCATGAGGGAGGAGGTTTGAGATATAGAGAGATAGTGTACATATACACTTCTTATTCAATGAAGTCTTTTATGTCTCATATTATCCCATGTTTTATTTTTATAAATTATATGGATGGATTTTGAGACCAGGAACTGAGACAGATTTTGATTTCAGGGCCCAATTTTCCAAAAATATTTTTTTGAAAAATAATAAACTTTTAATATAATACATGAAAGGTTTTTTGAATGTGTAAAATTACTATTAAATTTGTTCTTAGATTAGAAATTTTGGGGAACTGTTGATTTCATATCTGTGACATTAACCTAGACATGGAATAACCTTTGTTAGAGTGGGTTGTCTATAGAAAAAGTAACTGACGGTGTAAATATAAATAAAATAATTTAATAAAAATAAATTTTGATATAGTAAATCAATTTTTTATTAAATATTTAATGATATTTTTGGATAGCCTTATAAACTTTAATTTCTTTTGGAGACATGGAGAAGAACATCTCGAGAAAATATTGGAAAATGAAGACTGATTGACCGAATATTTCCCCTCGTATTCGACGAATAATGGATCAATGAAGATGAAATGACCATTCTGTGTCAGTAACCTTTCCAAATTAAGGTAGTGTGTTTGGTTCTTTTTTTATCCCCCATTCTTGACTTCCTTGAATAATTCAGATGAATTAATTAATAGATTGATAAGTTATTTGATCATTTTGGGATGAATGCTAATTGCACGGATTATTCCAAGACTGTTCCTAATGCATCTTTGTTCATCATTCTAAAGAAAAAAAAATTTAGGCGTACATGACCAATGGTTGGTGTTCATCCCCCATGGTCGTCATTGGGATTTGGTCTCCTATATTATTCACGGTCTTCACCGCTGGACCCATGTTGCCACAGTGTGTCTTGTCATGTGGCTCCAAACATGATCAAACCCCCAGATTGTAGGAAAACCAACAATAGAGGCTCAATCTTTGTAAATTGGGACCTAAGAAGAATGGATCTTTGACCATTTTCATTTCTTGGAATCGGTAGTTTCTTTGTTTCCCATAGAAGGGCCCACTAGCGTGTGTGTGGTGTGGCGGTCCAATGAGGTGAGGCGGCTGCAATCGGGATGGTGGAAACCAGTGGTGATAGTGGCCGAAGGGGTGGGGGGTGGCCATGTAAGATATGGCTGGAGAGAACATGTATTATTCTTGTCCAAGAGGATTATACTCCAGTGGGGAGTATAAGGATTATTTGGATTGGTCGGACCTAGTGGGCCTGGTTAGATGTGGGTTGGACCCGGGGCGACTGGATCATCTCTGGGCCACGATTTCTCTAGCTACTGCACGGTCGCAACAGTAGGGGTTATAGTTGATCGTGGTGGTCGAAGATGGTGGTCATAGGTTAGTTGGTCTAGGTGGTCGACCTCAGTAGTCGGTCCACCAACCCAATGACACCCTTTTTAATCAATAAACAACTTTAACATTCAAATTGTACATCCTTTTGATGATTCATCTGTCTCGTTGGGAGCCTAGTGAAGACATAAATACTTTAAGATTACATGGGGTATTTTAGTTCAAAATAGTTTTGGTTGAGAAAATTATCTTGGTCCATTCCTCGAGGTTTCAATACAAAATTATCTCCACATCACTAGATTGTAACCCCCGCTAGTGGACATGTCCTAGATTGAGTTTTGGTATCCCTCTATGGTACTATTTTTGGATCCTCTATCACCCCAAGTGGAGTTCATTTGAATTAGTGTAACCAATGAGGGAAGGGTCCTCGTATTCAATCTAGTGGGTTGTATCAGTAGGGTTAGTGGTATTCCCAATGTTGTCTATGATGGATCTTCTATGTTATTACCCACATCCGTAGGGTTAATGGTATTCCACAGTGTGTCTGGAAAAGATACTCTACGTCGTAAGTTCATCCAGATTGGGTATGTTTTATCCCCTTGGGTTTCTTTCCATGATCCATGGTATCCCACAATGTTTTTGGGCATGATCCCCTATTTGTGTATCATAGAACTCATTAACAGATTAGATCTCTTTGGGAATAGTCCAAATGAGATAGACCTCTCTGGGTGTGTCCCCAATGATATCATGGCTCAAAGAGTGTGTTCTCCCAAAATGGGAATGCTTCTAACAGAATACAGTGGCAGGTAATTGGTTGGTTCTTACCTCCAGATTGCGTGACTTTTATATAGTATTTATATATATTTTCATGATAGATGTGTTTTATACATATTCCTACAATAATTTGACTATGTTTCCATAATCATATATCATTCATGGTATTTCTATTGTGGTATTATATTAAGGTTATACAATGTGGTTTTGGCGTGTCCTACTGTGAGTTTTTATACACACCCCTACATGGGATTTTCCAATATGTGTTGTGTCTTGTGCAAGCTTTAAACCCTTTGACTATGTTTCAGATAGTGCATGATTGAGCGATGATTACTCTGTCCGTACAAACCGAGGTGTTTTCCTGCAGTTCAAACATCAGTCAAAATAACACTTTTTATATAGGTTAGACTCATGGTTAGAAACACTTTTGGGTGGGATTTTGTTTTTTCCGTATTTAATTTACAGTTCTTTTTTTTTCGTAAACTATCTTGAGATTTTATTGGTAAGCATGGAATTTTTACATAGTGGTTTTACATTTTCACATATTGTGACATTTTGATGTGTTCATGTATATATATACATTGGTAAATTCCTCTGATTTGTGGGATATTTTTACTTGGTGCTATTCACCAACCCCTATCATTTTTGAGGTGCACTTGGGGTAGTCAAAGAAAGGTCCCTTCTGGGATAGATCATGATCGAGTGGTAAAAAAGGGGGTTTGGTTATACCATAGGACCGCGATTATGTGAGGTTGGTTTGGGGAATGAATGTAAAGTGTTTCCAGTTTGGCTTTCAGGCTGGTGACTTTAGTATCAGTGTGGCAGCTAACATATCCATAAACCGAGACTCTAAAAACCTACATTTCAACTTAGTACATAAAAACAATGGTTATGGGAAAAAATAATTTTAGATTCATCATAGAGGAATAGTTATTATTTGAAAGTAAATCATGAGATTTTTCTTTATTTGGATCCAACCAAGAGTGTTACCATGGTGTGGAGTTTCATAGGTTTTTTTGGGTACTATCAGTGTTTTGTAACTAAATTTTATAGAGTAGCAACACCCTTGACAGCTTTGGCATGGATGGGGTTCCCTTTCGTGTAGAAATAGATGTTCCAGTAGTGCTTTCAGTAATTGAGTCATATGTGGATGTGTGCTCCCATACTGATGTTACTAGAGGAAGGTGTTAAATATGTGGTGTTTGTAATACATTAGGTATCAAGATTGGATGTCTCCTAATGAAAGGGAAAACAGTGATTGCGGATGGTTTGTGACAATCGAATCCGCATGGGAGAATTACGCAACCCATGTTATTGAGATAGTAGTTGTAGTATTTTCATTGAAGATTTTGTGACACAACCTGATGGATTAGCGGTTTATATTATACTCAGATCACAAGAGTCTCATATATATCTTCTCCCAGAATGATCTGAACTTGAGATAGATGTGATGAATATAGTTCGTCTAGGACTATGAAATTTCTATTCTCTATAATCCTGGGAGGTGAACGTGGTTGTAGATGCTATCAGTTGGAGATCTAGTTTCTAGTTGATGAATGAGGTATTAAATTAGTTTTCCTTGTTACAGATATCCATTGAGGATAGATATGTAAAGTCATACCTCCATTTAAGTTTTTTCACTCTTTCAATCATATACTGAGGCAGGGGGCTCAAATTGGTGACACTAAATTTGAGACCGTGCTTGCAGAGATGTCAATAGAATATACTCCTAAAGGAAATTCAAAATGTGGGGTGGACATCTTTCTTTTCATAGGGTGTGTAGTTGTTCCTTTGTAATTATGGAAGGATGTTTTGAAGAGTTCCAAAAATACCCATCAGTGGTACATCCATGTGCCGAAAAGATGTACAAGGAACTCTAATGTCAGTTTTTTTGGCTGGGGAAGAAGACGGTAGTTGCAGAGTTTTTCTATTGATTCCTCAGTTGTCAATAAGTGTAGAATGAGCACCAAGTTACATAAGGTTTACATAAACCACATTATGTGTTATAATGGAAGTGGGATGTGATATATATGGACATTGTAATAGCTTTACCAAGTATGACAAGGGGACACATTTCTAACTGGGTGATCATTGATCAATTCACCAAGCCTTCCCACTTCTAGGATATCCTAGAATAGAGTTCAGTAGATAGCATGAGACACCTATATGTGTAGGATAAAATTCGACTCTATAGAGTCCCATCAATGTTTGTTTCAGATCTTTATACTCACATTACATCCCAGGTGTGGAATGGATTGTAAGAGGAGTTTGGGACCTAGTTACACTTCAGCACAACATTTCCCCCACATATGAATGGCCTGACTAAGTGGACCATTCTGGTTTGGGAGGACATATAGTTGGTGAACATGTTAGACTATGAGTATAGTAGGGAGGATCACCTACCATTGTAGGATTTTTCCAACAACAACAGCTATCATTACAACATGGGAATGGAACCACTTGTGGCATTGTACAGGAGACCCTATTGGTCACCCCTTTGTTGGAATAACCTAGGAGAGTCAGAACTCATGGGCCCGGTACTGGTGCAGGGTATTATAGAGAAGGTGACGATAATTCAGGAGTATATGAAGATTACAAAAATCAATCTGAATACTTATCCTCACTAGGGATAGAGGCCCGAGGAGTTTGAAAAAGGTGACCATTTGTTCCTTCAGGTTTCACCTCAATGTGGATTATAGAGATTTTTCCGGGGCATCAATTTATCTCTGAAGTTCATAAACTATTTCTAGATACTTGATACAGTTGGATAGGTGGTGTAGAACTTTGAATGTCCACTACAGCGAGATCAGGTACATAATGTCTTCCACGTCTCGCAATTGAAGAGGTATATGCATGACCCATCAAACATCATTGACGGGGGTGACTTTGGTGAATACCCATTTGAAATTTTGGATAGGTAGGATAGAATCCTTCATGGGTGGTCAATTCCTTTGGTACATGTCTGATCGAAACAAGATATTCAATAAGAAATCAAATTGGAGTGATTGGATCAGATTTGTACTCATTTCCAACATTTATTAGAGTGGTCTGTATTTTGGATTTTGGGGATGTAAATCCCCAAGGTGGGGAGAATAAAATATCACATATTTTCCAATATTATAATTTTAGAAATTATATGGATTGATTTCAAGACCAACTTCTATGATGACATGTTATTCTAAAGCCCAATTCCCAGGAACAATTGTTTGGAAAATATTAAACATAAATTAGCACACCTTAGTGATTTTCTAGAAAATTTTGAGTAACTCGAAAATGATTACCCAGATCAGAAATCTGAGGGGGCCATTACGTTTAGAGAATTGATTTTAACCATAGAATAACATAACTTCTTTTAGTTTGGGACATCTGTAGAAAAAGTCACATAGGTCGCAAGAGTAAGTAAAATAATTTTAAGGAAATTATATTTGACCCCACAAATCTATTTTATTATATTTTGTCAGAAATTTATGGTTTTCCCAATAAACATGATTGTAGTGTAAATATTTTTAGAGGAATCTATTTTCAAACCATTGGTGAATGACGACAAATAGATCAAATGATGCCCCTCTGATTTGATGAATCATGGATCAGTGATGACGCGAAGACCGTTCGTCATCAGGGACCAACCCAAATTGAGGTAGTGATGTTGTTTCTTTGTGGTATTTTCATTATTTATTTACATGATGAACTCGGGTCAATCCATGAACATTTTTATCCATGGTTCAATCATTATTGTATGGATGATAATTGTGGACATTATTTCAATATTTATTCTTAATCATCTTCTTTCTTCATTCTAATGATAAAAAAGTGACTCTGACATGAACAAAGGACAATGTTTTTTTCTCAGGGTGCCCTATGTGTCTTTTCCTCCCATATTGTTTTCCTTCACCATTGGACCATTTTCATGGTTAATCATCTTAGGTGGCCCTGAATGTGATCAGACCTCAGGATTGAGCGAAACCGGCAACACAACCTGGGTTTGTGTAGATCGGGACCGAGGGAGCATAAACATATGAACGTTTTTAATTAAGGGAACCATTTGTTTCTTGGTGGTTTGTGGAAGGGACCACTTGAATGGGTCTGCTGTAGTGTTATGGAATGTTTAGGGGGTGGCGATTGGGGCGACAGGGATCGTAGGACGTAGTTGCGGCCATGTGGAACAAGGTGCGAGACCACATGGGATTCGTTTTGTGGTACTAGGATATGGAGGAATAGTAATTTGGGGTTGTGCGATGTGGTGGAGATGTGAGATTAGGGGAAGTACATGACTTAATGAACGATGATGGTAACCGCATGGACTGATCATGCTAGGGAGCCTAATTGCCAGTGTGTCATGCTAAGAAAACTTACTAGGTCTGTCCTAGTCGTCCTAGTTGGTCTCCTAGTGACTCAGCCAAATCTGATCCATGTTTGACCATGGCGGTCAACCATTATCCACAGTCACACCAAAATATGCATGGTTGCAGCAGTTGGTGGTACGTTCCACCATGGTGGTCGAATACCATAGTCATTTAACATGCATAGAGACCCCCTAAGAATCATCCAACTACTATAACAATTCAATGGTACATCCATTTGATGATCCCTATACTAATTTGGGACCCTTTAATTGGGAATAATGTATTGAGATAATGTAGTGTGTTGGTCCTCCATCTAGCAAGCTGCATCAGTATGGTTAGTGGTATTCCCGAGTGTGTATAGGAAAGATCCCCTATATTAAGATCTGCATAAGTAGGGTTAGTGGCATTCCCCAGTGTGTATGGGAATGATCTTCTATATTGTGGGTTTAACTAAATTGGGGATGTGGTGTACCCTGTTGGTTCATGGTAATATATTTGGTATCCCCTAATGTGTTCGGGCGATATCCCCTCTCTTTATATCATAGACATTCATGACTAAGGTATTCTCTTTGGGAGGGGGAAAAATGAGCTATTACTATTCTTGTGTGTCTTTTTGATATCATGGATGAAGGAGTGGGTTCTCCTAGAATGAACAAGCTTTTAGAAAAATCTCATGGCAGAGTATTGGTAGTGGCCCAACTCTAGACAATGTGTCTTTGACTGAGTATATCTGGATATTCATGCTACATGTTTTATAGACATATACCTTTGTGGAGATTACTATATTTCCTTCAAGGTATTTCCATCACGGATTTGTATTATGGTATTCCTTTCTTGTATTACATTGTGGTTTTTTGTGCCTTAATGTGTATTGTTATATTCAACCATAAACAGGATTTTCCTACACATGTAAGGTATTTTACATACAATCGGTCTTTTGATGGAGTGCTAGGCCGACTAGGATCCGGTGGTGCTTATCACGGCTGGATAGACCGAGCTGTCCTCCAAATTTTCAGAAATTAGTCCCAGTACCTATTTTAATATAGGAATTTCTTTTGTTATAGACTTTTTTGGGGGGATTTTATTATGGTCCTATTTACTTTGTAAAATTTTTTTGTACTCTACTGTGAGATCTTAGAGGTATGCATCCATTGATTACATAGTGTTTTTACATATCATCATGTTTTGGTTTGATATGTGTGTGTGTGTGTGTTATATTCATTGTATATGTAATTAGGAAGATGCCACCCATTTGCAGGATATTCCGACACAGTGCTAGTCAAATACCCTTGGCCTATTGTAAGCGGGCTTGGGGTAGTCATGACCTGGGATCATCTGTGAAGGTTCACAAAACATATGAAAATTCCAAAATAATTAAATAATACACCCCTATAGGTTATCTCAAATGAAGAATAATTATACCACACCCACTTGAGTATCTCCATAAAATCAATTTCATGACAAGGAATTTCATTTGATATAGGTCTTTCCCGAATATGTTTTGAAACTGAACAATACATGTCCACATGCAAAGAACACTATAACAAAACCTAAATCTAAATAGTGGACTGTGTTTTTGAGTACAATGTTCATGTGAAGAAAAATAGAAGAAAAAAATATTGCAGTACCCTAATTTAAAATAAGTAAAAACAATTAATTAAAAGTATATATTTTCTATGATTTTCATATTCCATGCAACCCATACATGAAGTGAAATTGATGTGATGGTGTGGAATAATTATATTTTTATTGAATTTTAATTAATATTGTGTGAACCACATCATGAATAATTAATTCTAGGAAAATAATTATTAGGATAAGTATCTTCCTCAGTAGTTGATATAGAGTGGAAGAAGAAAATGTATAGTGTATTTCTAGATTATTTATTTCATCACTATAAAATTCAGTATGTGGACGTATCATCATCCACATATTATGGAGTATATTGTATATGTGCATATTATATTCTCTATTCATTTGTAGTTGAGACCCCGAATAGTGGAAAAATATCATCCAGTTGATTCAATGTCAACCAAAGAAAATGATTGATCTTATTCAGCGTGTATATTGAATATCTTGAGGAATTGGTGGAGCCAGTATAAAAAATGGCATTGATGTATGGAGGAAATAGTATACATAACAACATTTTATAAAGAATATTTTTTAATGTACTATATTAACATTCTATTCCAAATTAGTGTAGTTTTTAATCACTATAAGATATAGTGACAAAATAATCCATGTAACAACCACATGTAGAACATGAAAAGTATTAGGTCGATGTTCTGATCCTTATGAAAATAATTTTTTATACATGGTTATTATATTATCTTCATGGAATGAGTATGTGATTACTAAAATCAAACAATGAATCCATCCCTCAGTATTGGGTAAGAGGGTTAAGAGTATATGGGTTAATTGATATAATTTATAATCTAATCAATTTTTTTACACTGAATCACCCTCTCTCAGTGTCCCTACAAAATCTATATGATCTCTACATTTTCTAAAAATTAACATTTATTAAAATTCCATATTGATTTTTATGGATATTCTAGAGTATAGAAAATAATTGGTAGATTTTTTTTATTTTTATTTATATTTTTTCTTGATTTTCATGGATTCAATTTTTGTATTTCAAAATTGGGGTTTTTTTATTTATTAAGAGTTATATATGTTGGTTCAAATTGAAAAGGATTTAAATATAATTTTATAAAAAATTGATAATAAAAGTTAATTTTAGAATTATGAATTCATTTCATTTTTCTATAATATGTGTATTAATCGTACTCTTCTTCTACATGAACACCTCAACAAAATGAAATTTTTGTAATATGAAATAAAAATTATCATGAAATGGATTGAATAATGTGGAATGAGAAATTTATATATAATTATTTTTTGGAAGAAAAAATTAATATTTATTTTTATATTATGAATCGTGTTTTAAATAGAAATCTTCTTAAAAAGAGACTTCTTGAGTAATAGAATAATATAAATCCTTCTGCTCGACACTTTATTTTTTTGAATGCAAGGTGTATATCATAAATACTATTAAAAATAGTTGTATGATTTATCTAAAGGATGATAAATCAATATTGATATTCTAGTTTACTACTTATATATATTCTACTGTATTTGAAAAAAATTTGTGTAAATGAATAATCTGTTGAGGTGATGTTTTATTAGTGTTATCACTTTGTTCACAAAAAAATAAAAACTGATGAATGAAATGATTATTTCTGTATCATGTGAGTTTATTATTATAATATTATATCAAAAAGTAAAATAGAACTTGATCACGATGATTCATGTTTTAGAGAAAAATCAATCAAGTAAACATTAATTTTTCTTACCTATAAATAATTGTATATTGAAGAACCATCCTCTATAAAAAAATTATGACATACTGCTGAAGGAGTTACGATGATAAGGAATATTAGAAATGTAGTTGATTTTTCATACTTTTTTATGCCAGTTTGATACTATGTATGTAGAATAAGACTTTAATGATGAGATTTGGGTACTGGGTATGTAAGATGTGTTAAATAATTTTACAAAATATAATTTTTGGAAATGGTTGATGGACCCTCAAACCATCTTTTAATAGGAACTAAATTTCATTAAATGAATAATAAACAACATCATTATGTAATTACATTGAATATATCTTGTATTATTTTGAATTGTTATAATAAGGAGAATGGTATAGATTATAATGAATCATTTCCCACCATTTCTAGGCATGATGACATTATTTTACTTTTACCATATTCATCATATATGAATTTAATATTACACCATATGTATGATACTTTTTTTTCAAAATGGTTATTCAATAGGTATATTTTATGTAATATAACCTCATTGTTTTAACGTTATCACTTCCCAAATTCAATTATTACACTTACAAAATATATTTATGGACATAAACAATTTGCAATGGATTGGTATGAGACTTTGAGGACTTTTTATTTTGAAAATGTTTTTTCTATATGACTTAATGATTTTATATATTTGTGAAAATCATTTCATATGATGTTTTATTAATTCATATTTATATAAATGTTGTTATTGTTGGTTCTTCAAATAATTAATTTTTTTTTTGACTTTTCTAAACTTATTAAAAAAAATTTAAATGTGTATGGTTGGAGTATTAAATTTACCTCTTGGATTTAAAAAATTCAAAAAGAAAATTTTTAATATTTATAATTAATGTAAATATTATAATTTTTTTTTGAAAAAGAAATATGTACTTCGAAATTATTAATTTTATATAGCACTTATGTGTACTATTATGAATCATTATTTAGGAAAAAATGTTAAACTAGTTTTTAGAAAGTTTTATTAAAGTGCGATTGGATGATTGTTATATCATTCAACAAGAAGAATAGATATAATATTTTATTCTATTATGTGAAATATTTTCTTGAAATCAAAAAGTTTATCATAAAATTTATAATAAAGTTAAATTGATATACATAAAAATAACTTTTTCTTTATATTTTCCTTATCAAATAACATATGGTTTCTATATAATTTCATATCAAATGAATATTTTGGATGATTTACATTAGATAAAAAATGCACCTTATAAACCTGTAACTTTTTATGATGGTCTCTAGTTTCATTTTCAAGAAAGAAGTGACATACTATTTTTTTATCAAAATATGAGGTAGAATATATCTACTTATAGATATTTTGAAAATGTTTTGTCAATTAAAAACAACATTATGTAATTTGCATATAATTTTAGTCATATTCCAATTTTATGTGACAATCCTAGTTCTATAAATATTTATATAAACACTAAGATCTATTCTACAACTATGTAATGTGATATTTGACATCATTTGTAAGAAATCATGTCGAAAAGGGTGATATATCTTTATAACTTTTTGATATTGAATATTTTTTTATATCATTACTATAACACATCCGACAGATACTTTTTATTTTATTTGGGGAGATTTAGGTTTATTTAATTTTATATAAAATTTATCTTTTAGTTTATTTTTATATTTTTATTTTATTCTATTTTATTTTATTTTTAAAATATTTATTATTAGAGATTTGTTAACATTTTTTCAGTTTTTCTTTTTTTTATTGTGAGAATATTAATTGATTATATTAAGACAAGAAGCTAACTTTTCATTTTAAAAACCCAAATTATTATAATAAATTATTAGCTCAATAAACTAAACCATTTCCTAAAATAAAAAGGGATAATATCGTCTCCTTTTCGCCTTCATTTAACACATTTATTATCAGTCTATTAGATTTTGAGATCTCTTAAACCCTAGAATTTCAGAAACCTAATCATTCAATAGTATTTTATAGTGGTTATGAAAATGTGTACTTATGAGTCTTGTCCTAGAAGTAGAAAATGGGAAATTCCTTCAACATCAGACCAAATTGTTTATAGGGAAAGATTTTTTACCTAGAGTGGTTATTTGATGTAAATCTAATGATAATGTAGGCATTATATTTTCATGGATAGGTATTTATTCATAACATAAAAAAATTTGAGTGTTCTTTTAAATGATAAATAACACATTATTATGAGGGGGTTTAATTTTTCTTAGTGATTGTGAAATTATTTTACATTCTAATGTGAAGCATATGGAGTTTTTGGTTTCATTAGTTGTGATGGATCATATTTTCCAATACCATTAAGAAGTGAATTTCAATTTCATCTTCATGTTTATTGGATATCATGTTTATGATTTTGATGACATCATGACCTTTATTTGGAATGTATCAGGTAAAAAATATATTAGTGAATCACATAGAATAATATCAAGGAGAGATTATTATGTTTATACATATAGATCTTTAATGAATGAATATAGAGTCATTGAAAATTACTTTTCATGGTTTTTATATAATGTTTCTTATTATGAGAGATATAAAGTTAAATATGATTTGTTATATGTAATGGTACATAAAGAAATATTTTTAAAAATATAGAAATATTTAATCCTCTCTCTATGGAAGGATAATGTATCTTATAATTTATAAGTGAGGTATCACTTTTGATATCCATAAAGGTTTTAGATTCCATAATCGAAAATTCCATTTTTCTAGAACCCATGGAGTGTTTTGATAATTATGTACTCTAACAATAGAAAATCTTATGTAGTTGGGTAATAAGTAGTAAACTATAAAATTCTCAATTTGAGGGTGTGTATATATGTTTTAATTAAACTGGATCATTTAGTGAATGTATTATGGAATTAGGTGTGTCAATAGTGGAATAAAATACTTCTAGTACATGTGTTGCTGGGGGGGAATCTGTAGGATTGATGGTCACTAATAAAAGTGGAGAGATTTTCCCTAGAAGCACTATATAGAGTCATGTTTAGTAAGATAACATTCCTTATAGAACTATATGAGTTATTCAATTTATTAGAGTTTTAAAGATCCTTCGATTAAGGAAGAAAGTGAAGATAATCGTGTCAAGATACCCTAGATAACAAAGAAAAATAAATCTTTTTAAAATGTTTTGGAATATACAATTGAATAGAGTATTCATACCATTCGATCTATTGAAGAAAAAAATGAGAAAATTTTTCATGGTGTGGTATGAAAATGTTGTAATATTCTGATTATACATAGTTAAAAAGGATATAAAAATGTAATTCTGTTACGAAATTTTTTTTTCATGTTATTTGTTCGACAGATTTTATTATGTATCAAACAGCTTCATTACAGGATATATCCCTTATAATTATTATTTAAGTATGTAGTAAGGTTAAAAATGTTAGTAGAGATTTATCCTCTACTTCTAGTGATAGTATGAATAATAAATCCATGAAAACGGTTAAATATATAGAAATGATGTTATGGGTTGAGGAGGCATGGCATAGTTATGGAGGTAAACCATTTTATGAATATCGTGAACATTTCTTTTGAGAATATTATTTATATGCTTAATTTATTAATGTGTGAAATTAGAAAGCTTCATGAGAAACTTGATATTTATTAAATGTCTTTTAATGACAAAAGAAATGCATCTATTTCCAAAATATAATATGATTATTTTTAGAATCAATGACTATGTTTTAAAGAGACTCGTTATATAGAATTATTTTCATGCTTTGAGAATATAATTAGCTAATAAATTTTAATGAATTTAAATCATAAATGGTTTCAATTACATGTTTGAATGATCTTAAAAGGTTTTATTCAAATCAGTTTTAGGTTGTGAATAATTTAATTTCAAGTTAGGTTTGAGTGTTTACTTCTCCTAGAAGAGGATCTAAATTTACATTGGGAATTCTAGAGTCAATTTTTTATGGTCT
The DNA here is from genome assembly GCA_963277665.1 of Viscum album. Lineage (NCBI taxonomy): Eukaryota > Viridiplantae > Streptophyta > Magnoliopsida > Santalales > Viscaceae > Viscum > Viscum album. The sequence goes on along the minus strand of OY728127.1, from coordinate 1,799,782,175 downwards.
ATTAGAAATTTTTGATAATATTCGAATTATATATTCTAATAGTGTGACACTACAGAATTTTTTTGAGAATCATAAATATTTGGACCAAATGTTATCTTATAAAAATATAGGAGTTATATTTTTACTCAATTAGCTCGGAAGCACAATGTATGAGTTTTTTATTCTATATAGACTATTCATTACTTTCTCAATGCGAATCTAGTGTAAGTGATAACTGTGAATGAAGATTCAATGAATTTTATAAGATATTGGGATACACTATTGAATCATAATTCTAAATACCTCACAATAGTTCAAATAGATGCATGAAAACTTCTTTGATATTTTTTAACATCTGAATCCTATTTTATAAAATCTAAGAAGGATTTTAGAAGTCCCTCTATTGATAATTATTTTCCACTTTTCTCAAGATCAGATATTCAATTTTTAATATGAGATTATTTAATATTTTGATGAAATTTTATGTTTTTCTATAATATTTATGATTATTATGATTTTATTTTCTGTAAGCCTATCAATTTTTAAAATACTATATTTTATATATTACATATCACTCATATCCATCTATGAAAAAAAATAAATGTTTTCCATTCCATTTTTTTAATTTTTAGATCTCACCAATTGGATGTAAATTTAGAAGAAACCTAAATTTATACACAACCTGTGTTTTTGTAGTTTAATATGATTTATAAAATATAATTTTTTTTCTATATGTTTTTTTATTACACCACTATCAGTTATGTGTTTCTATTAATTACATATGGGTTTTTTGATTATAAAAAAGGTTGATTGTAGTGTATAATTATTTATCAAAAATAAAATATTTTGATTCTAAAAACAATCACCATTTTTTTAATAATATATTTACATTTATTGAACATCCTGTTAATAATTAAATGGATAATCATTCGGTTTTATTGAAATTTTAGAATTTTTTATTTTTAAAATGCAATTTTTTTGGGTGAATGACTGCTATAAATTATTCTCAATGTTATAAAGGAATCTTGATCCTCTTTTCCTAAGGTGATTTTGAAACCTAAATTTTCAATCCATTATTTCTGAACCCCACATGTCATATTAACATTTTCATTGGGAACCAAACTTTTATTAAGGAACCTAACATTTTGGTTCCTAATATTTAATTTTGACCAAATGTAATTAATAAAACATTTGATATATAACTCACATTGAGAACCTTACAATGGCATCATACTCCACTTTCTATGTCTCTAAATTTAGAATTAACCAAGCACAATCAAAGGTACTTTTCACATCATCCTCACACTGGGAAAACTCAAATTGATCCATTGATATTTGAGTTTTTAATTTTTAAATATTCCAGGATTTATTCTAGGATTTTAATAGATTAATTCTCTAATTAATGAGATTAAAAGGTTATTTCAAAGGATCGAAAAAAATATAATATTTCATTCGGATTTCTATTGGATGTTTTGAATTTATTTGGCTGATTAAATAAAAAAATCATAAATGATGCCAATTTTGAAATAATGATTGGTCTAAAAAATTGTTCATATTTGTTTGATAATTAATTAAGGATTATTATTTAATTATAATATTGATATACAAGATGTCCTAGAATTGTTTTTGTCTAATTGTTTGTTTCACTAAATCTCATGAAAAATATAAATATATTTCATTAAATTTGGGTTAAATGATTCTTTTTATAGAATATATTATTTTATCTAATTTTAGTATAGATTATTTTATGATGTTTATATTTTTTATATAAATAAAACATTTTATGACTATAATTTAGATACATACATGTTAAATTAATATTTTATTATGTATTCATCCTAATGATATGAATATTAAATTAGTTGTTACTTCCAATTCAGCTGATTGTTCTCTTTATTAATTTTGATGGTCCTACCTAAGGATAGTGGTTTGAAGTTATTCATTTATTTCATTTAGTGAATTGTTATATATTAGTTTCATCATCTTATTCTAACTTCCTTAAAATATATTTTCTAGAAACAATAAAATATCTATTATATTGTAATCTCTTAGATGTGTAATGGTTAGAGGACTACAGTTACTCCTATTTAATGTCATATAATATTTTTTATTTAAATAATCATTTTCTTATACTCAATTATCAAGATCACTTCAAAATGAATCTACTAGTGAAAACACCAATCTCAAAGAGAGAGTGTGGGTCGATTAGAATAGGGGATATCTCATCCATAAACCACTATAAAAACTAATACTCCCTTTTATATTAAATTTACACTAAATAATATATTAAATGAAAGGATAATAGTGGACCTTCTACAATCAAGGGGGAATGATTTTAAAATAATTTTTTTAAAAATATAGTTTTCCACCATATCCTCTCCTTATCATATATTTTGGGGAAAATTAATACTATTTTATAAGATAATGTGTAATATGATTTTTTCACAACCTGTTCATGTTTGAAATCTACTATTGATATCTTGATTCATGATTATCTGGTCAATATTATTTTAAAATATTTATAACATTAAATTTACATAATTTATGAATATTTTACCACTAAAAACCACATAAGTATCATATGATTTATAAAACTCATTACAATATATGAATATTTCCCTTCCATTCCATCATAACACCTTATATGTTCATCAACTTCAATATTAATGGGGAATACTTTTCCAGATATACCCAAGTCCCCTATTGTAATGACATAATAGAAATCAATGTTATTCATCCCCCTTTTTAGATCACTTGTATTACCTTAAAACTAGTGTACATCTAAATTCTGATTAAATGGATCATTACACAATATTTCTAAAATTTATTCCATTAATATTGAAAACATATGGGTTTAAAAACACATTCAAACTCATCAAATTAATATTCCACCAAAACTATATCTCATAATTCATGTTGAGGAAATTTAAATGAATCATCAACATGTCGAGAATGAATATATCTAATATTATTGTTTTTTATAATAAGAACATTGAGGAGTTATCATTTGATATTATTGTTCTCCCCTAGTCCACCAAAATTCATTTATACTTTTCATACTCTTGTTATTTTAAGAGTTCTTAAATAACTATTTTCATTACATATCCCATTATCATCATTATAATACATATATTATTCATTCATGTATTTGAATCCAATATTAGATAGAATCCTTTTTATAACATTCCCTATTTTATTATCAAAAAATATAAAAAAATATAAACATATAAACAAATTTTTATTTAATCAATGTAATAATAAAATATCATATGAGTACATTCATTAATAAAATAAATGAACTAATTATATATCATGGATGAACTAATGCCCATCAATCCATAAGCATCATAGTAAATCAATTCAAAGATAAATATTATAACATAATTATTATTCACTTAATTAGTTATGATTCCACAAGTAACATTGTCATTTAAAATCTAGAATAAATATGTTCTTATTCATTGTTAATTATTGATTATTATTTACGAATTATTTCTGTAAAAACAAATACACACTTTCAAAAAATCTATCCCTTACCATTTTCTTGAATATTGAAAAACATACTACATATTATGAATTGATCTATCAAAAAAATATAACAACAATTGGTGAAATTTTCATTTCACCAATTTAGGTGAATGAAAAACTTTTTGTATATAAATATTCATAATTTATGAAAATGAAATATTCTCTATCATATTCACGAAACTCATTCGGAAAAGTATTAGTAGTCATGTGAAACAGGAATCCATTGTTGTACATCCATGGTGCTTCTCTTATATAAGAATTATAACCTAATATAAATAACTATTTGTTTCTATTGTTCACTTCTCTCACAATAATATTTCATTATATATTATTTAAAAAAATAGAAATGTGATACATTTTTTGGAATAATACTCTATTTTATCATTCATATTAGGAGTTTCCTTATGAGTATAAAAATAATTTGAAAATATTACTTTCTCTTATGGATGTCTCCATAATTTTCCTCTTTTTATTCAATTATTATCCTTCAAAAATAATGATCTCTCTTTGATTTATAAAATTAAATATCTTACCCAAATACATAATACCTATTTCAATAAACTATAAAAAACTTACCCCATACAATAAAAAATAATATCATCATTGGTTCAAAATAAATTATAAAGATTTAATTAATTGATATTTTTTTATATTTGAAAAGTTATTATTTTTTGGAACCTTCACATGAATATAAATATTATCAATTACATTTATTTTTTCCATTTGATCATACTCAGTAGGTGTTTATATTTTAACAAAAAACTGTTTTTATGATCATTAATTCAAATAAATAAATTAATAATTGGTATTTTAAATTTCATAGTGGAGGTGATCAAATTATTTTCTCTTTAAAACTCATTTACCATATATTTCCATAAAAATTATTATGGGATAAATATTCATTTAAAATAATACTTTCTAAATTAATTAAGATCCATTGTAGTATTTTTCACCATTGATTTAAAGTATTCGCATATCTCTATAAAAGAATTCTTAAAATCAGACAAATTTCATTGAGGAATTCTTATCTTCAAATAAATTCAATTTAAAATCTTTAACCCCCATTCATTGAAGTGATATTTAATTTAGTAATGTAAAGTGCCTTAGACATTTTTTCAAAAATGGGTTTTATAATTCAAATCATTCTAAAAAATATCTCTTTATACTTCATAAGATCATTTACTAATCATGTGTAATGGGTTTTTTTAATGATTCATTGCCTATAATAAAATATACGTCTCCCTTCTATGTATCATATTTTTCATTATGAAAACGCTTTTCTGAATTATAAATTTAAAATATTTTGATGTCACCTTATATTTATTATCATATTTGTCACATAAATTTTGTTAATTATAAAGTGCATTAATATATTTTGAATGTGATATATAAGTATGATTATCTTTTACCTATAATTGTTATTCTTATTGTTCACTCTCCATATCACATAATTATGTATTATGTTTTGATAAATTAATACACTACTTTGATAAATTATCCTCTCAGATTCGTTAAGATAATTTTTCTACACATTAATTGATTTCAACTTTTTTTCTCCATGATGACGTTTTGGTTTTTTCATCATTTTCCTTTTGACCATAATTAGTTGGAAAATTAGATTAAAATATCATGTTCTACATACATAAAAGGCCTTAATGGATTTTTTAAAATATATATTATTTTTCCAAATTTTATCCAACTAGGGAAATTGATATATAATCATTTAAGTTAATGTAATAATATTATGCTTTTAACTCCCCATCAAGAATCCTTTTAGGTATGAATAGTCATTGATACTTTAGAATATATCAAAGCATTCACCAATTTATATTTTAGTTTATACTTCAAGGATGTATCGTTTCTTATCTCAAAGGATATAAATATAATAATGACCCTATTAATGGAAAAATCATCAATTTATATACCCTATAATTCAGGTTTTTATGTAAAACTATAATAATAAAATAATCAATAATTCTATCTCAATAGTGGAGACTACAAGAACATATCTAAAGCTCTATTTCAAACTAACAACATTTTACCTTATACATTTTATTAATAAAGTAATTTATATTCAAATATTTTAATATTATTTAATTATGAATCATATATTTAAAATCACGAGTATTTTATCTTATTCTCTAAATCATGAATTCCACGACGAATTCTTTATTTGGAATTATTTATTCTATAATTCCAAAAAGAATGTTTATTGTATTATATAGATGGATGAGAATAATTTATTAAAAAATCTATTATAAATATTATTATTTCTCTTGTATTGAAATATAATGTTTTCTCACTTTTTTTTTATTTACACTATTCTCAGTTATGCGAACAACCTACAATCTATGTGGAAGATCATATGGAACCCCTCACTCATTCTATATATGAAACAATTTTCTGAAAATAATGAGAATATTATTATTATTGATTGAATTCGTAGTCTCTACAGAATATGTTAGTAAAAATAGTAATCAATTTTAAATAACTCTAATACTTCGCAACAAACAACGATTTTATACCAAATTATATATCCTCGGAATGAATAATGAGATGTATTAGGGGAGAATCATTATAAATAAGGATCAAAGAAGTCCATTATATATCACTAGTGTTTTGATGATTTTTACGGTACTCTATTTTGAAAAAGATTAAAATCTAAAGACGATATATAAATAATATAAATGAAATGGAACCTGACCGAAGTGTTTTTTCTATGCTTCACTAACGATATATTCTAGTGTATGTAACCTTTGTGTGGGTTAATTTCAATCTATCATTCAAAATTATAATCATATTATAAATATATAATAGTTGAATAAATAATAAATTTGTTTTTAAAATACAATAATAGAAACATAAAAATGTTTTAATAAGAACAATCAATATTTTTGAATCCTCTTCATGTTTCCTTGATATCAGATCATTTGAAAATTCTCATTATTTTCCTCAAACCAAACCAATTTCACTATATATTTCTATAATACATATATGTGAAACTATATCATTTTACCATCATAGTATTTTCAATAAGTCCTATATTTATATATTCTTTTCAATACCATGTCATGAGGAGCATATACCTTAGTGTGGTGTATCATGTTGAACATATATCTAAAAACAATGTTATAAAATCTCGATTTCCACTAAATTTTGTAGGTAATTTTTCCTTCATTAACAATATATCTAAATAAGAATATTCAAGTATAATTTTAAAACATTTTTATTTTTATATATATAGATCCATGCAACACAACCAAGAGTGTCTTTCTTAGATCATGGTGATCATAGGTTCATGTTTCATAATAAAAATTCTACCTCAAAAAATTTATTTTTACCAAAATAGTGTGACATAACCAAAATCATTATTATCTCATTATGGATAATCTATATCTCCAGCTTGAAAATTTATTGCACTATAACTAACAAAACCAATTAAATTTTCATCAAGGGTAACAAAAATAATGGATTGATTAATGGTTTGGTTTTTCATCCATTTTACACTAAAATACTAGTATCTCTTCCCGAGTATAAAAATTAAATTCCAAATTTAATCCATTCTATCCATTGATATGAAAAGATTATATTACTTACATAATCAATGTGGTGCGACCCTTATCCCCTAAAAAATATTCATTGAATTACATATCATTCACATCTAATTTATATTCCATATATCCAAGAGCATTTTATTATATAGAAAACTATGAAAAATAGGATACAATTTTAATAGGAAATATAATGAAATGAGTCATATAAAGCATTAAATTTGACTATTCTCTAAAAAAACACCATTGGATAGAATTATTTTTTCAGAGTTCTCTAACTATTGGTGGGATGACCAATTATATATTGATCATCTCATGATAAAGTACTTCATATCACCTGTTTTTCTTTTTAAAATAATAGGGGATCTTAAATCTATCACATCTCTAAGGTCTCTTCAAAAGTAATGTTTTCAAAATGGTCATACTGTCATTCATTTTTGACAAGTGGTATAGAATGTAATTTTTTTAAATCATAATAAACATAATTCACCAATTCACCTACCCCCTTTTCAATAATATATAGTGAGATATTATATGGTAACTAAAATTTTTATCAAATAAATTTCTTAGTTATAATAGTCACGGTCTAACTGGGTCCGGTAAAAATGGAATCATCAAAATTATCGTACAATTTAGACACTATAAAAATATATTGAGACTCTATTCACAATTCTAAGTTAAAATTTTTAATTAATAAATTTATAATTAATAAAGAGTATTTCAATTTTAAATTTATCATGAAAATAATATTACTGTTATTTTTTCATATTTTTCTAGAATAATTGGTTGTAGGTGAATAGTGGAAAAATAATGTTTTTACAAAAACCAAAGAATTTATGAATATACAAGGAAGTCAGTATAAATTAAATATTAATAAAAAATTATCTCATGATCGAAGATGTCATTCATAAGTAAAACTATACAAATCAAATTATTATTATGAATTTAGAATGCCTATATTTATCATTTTATATACTTATGTAATGATCTAAAATAAAAGATACTCTAATTATTCTTTTATTATTATTAAATATTAATTTTTTTTTAAATTAAGTATTGTTTAAAATTTAATGAAAAATAGATTTCATCAAAAACAAATATATATTATAATAATCTAAATGATTTATAATTTTATCAAACACATAATTTTTTTAAAAAAATACTCTATTTTTTACAAAAAAATATGGTTTTAGGTATTACATGCGCTAAATTTCATATTAGTATTCCTTAAACATAAACATATTATTTGATAAAATGGAAGATATATTTAGAATAATTAGATAAAAATAATGTATTATGACTTATTTTATTTTTTGAAATTATAATTAATCTACTTAAAAATAAATTACTCCCCACTGTAAATTTCATTAATCATAAAAGTGAAAAATATTTGTGTAAATGGAATGAAAAATGGGTTAAAATAAATTATAATTATTGATTTACCTTTTATAACTAAATAATAATAATTTTTCACTTTTGATCAATATAAGTTTGAATTGTGTCAATCCAATATTATAAAAGTAATAGATATTTACAAATGTTCCATTTTCACTAATTATAAAAGTGGATCATTTCCACCACATTATTATACAATTATGACATAATATATAACCTCAAATATTTTCTATATTTATCCTAATATATGATAATATAATATTGATAATCATATCTTCTATGTTAGCTAACTTAATTCCCCCGTTTCTACGGTGATTTCCAAGAGCAATCTCTTGTTTTATATGTGAGTATTTCTTACTTCTTAGTTTTTTCTTCATAATATTTCTCTTATAAATTTTTTATATATATCATAATATTATGAAATAATTATTATTAATATACATAATTAACATTATATTAATTAGGGGAGAATTTTTTAGTCCATTACATCAACTAAGAAAAACATAACAATATCGATCAAGTGTATGTACGGACATCTGCATCCATTAATGATGTAGTTTGTTTCTATAATGCCCTCATAGGGTTGGTAAAATAGTTTTATTTTATGGTTTAATATTTATTACTTGTCACAATTATTATTAATCAATGATATTTTATCTTATAAATTAATTACATCTAATCCCATTAAAATAGTAATGTTCATCGTCCGAACATGAGGACTACCACCTCCATGAATGTTGAATTTCATTTTTCAAAACCAACCATAATTGATGGTTTTAATAATCAATTTAATGAATACTACATATATTTATGAAATATTTATTCTTATATAAAATTTATATTATCATTAAATAAACAAATTACTCATTAAAACATAGTAATAATCTCTTATTCTAGTCGATTTTAGCATATACATGAATGATGTTATATTGTTTATATAATAATGAATAAGGAATATTATATAATTATAAAATTATTTAATAATTTTTTTTTCACCCAATTAGTTTTGTTTTCCATTAATAATTAGCTTATTTATTAATATATCCACTTATGATTATTAAACAAATAAAAATATGTTCATTGTATTGTCAAATTTCAAAAAAAACTATACCTTCCATTCAAATAATAAAACTTTTATTTAAGAAATCATTAAAAATAATTAATTTTCTATAAATAATGATATTATAATCCATAAATTAAAATATACATAGCCTTTATGAATTTTGATTAAAAAATTAGAACAAACAACAACTGATGTTAAAAATAGACTATAACTAACTAATGTATTTTTAATTAATTAATACAATTGATGGTTGTTTCTGTTTATAAGGTTCAAAAATATGTGTTTAAGATATTCATTTTTATTATTAGGACGTATATGAACTTTCATGGAAGACATTAATTAATCTAATGGTTCTTACTTCATGACATTGATTCATTGATATTTGATTTTCCTACACCAATAGATTCTTTATTGATGTGTTTGTTTTGATTTATTTCATATTCGATGTTAATTTAAAGGGATTGAAATATATATATTATTTTAAATGACTCATTATCATTGAAATAAGTGTTACCAAAAAAATTACAAAATGTATAATTTTTTATAGTGGGAATTTATCCTAATGTTTGGGTAATGTTAATGTTTGTGTATTTAATATATAATTATACACATATAAAGACACATTAATTTTGATATATATATATATGGAAAATATGGAATTATGTGTAATAACTATGAAAAATTATGGTATTGTGTCAATTTAATCATTACTTAGTAAATATTATTTTTCATGAGACTATAAACTTGTTGAGACACTCTTGAGAGATAGGAAATTTATAATTTACATGATCTTATAAACCGTAATAAATAATATTCCAACCATTTCTATGGTATAAAACGATTTAAAACTGATTTATTCTATTACTCTCTTATATTAATAACCCAACCATTTTAAATCACCCTTCACCACTACATTTTCTTTATTTATTATGTTTGTGTACTCTCTATTTCATTTTGAATGTTACTATTATTAGATATTCACCTAGTGGGGACCGTTATTCCATTAAAGGGGGAAATTTTGGAAGTTAATATATCTAATATTTATATATGGATAAATTCTTACTACAGACCCATGATTATAGATTTCCTTAAGGAACATTAATATATGTATTTTTTTTAATCCTCCAGGTATCTCAAGATATTTTCACATGTATCCACCTGAGGAAATATACAGATATTTCATATGTTATAATTGAAATATGAATTTCTATGATCATTAAAGATGGACTGGGATAAGGCATGTGATCCCTTGGAAATTAACTTCATCATCAATGTTCTTGTTTGTAGGGGTTTCCCTCTAGGACCTATACTTTGATTATCAGGTGTATCTACTCCTTGTGGCTGGTTGTTCACATCATGGAGAAGTTCCATGACATATTTAAGGATGTTTGTGGCCTATGTAAATTAGACCCTATATATCCATGTATTTTCATCATTTTCATCTACGTCCTTAGTCAGAATATCAACTGGAGCATCTATGGAGTTACTATTTATCCTTACTGGTGTAGAAAGAGATGAAAGTTTATTTCACACATGATGTTTTCTGAGGACACAGTTATCATCCTCATTGAAAAAAAGTGATCCATTTGTGGGATTAAAATAATCATGAAGGATTATTATCACTGGATAGGGAAAATTAACAATAGAGGAATGTGAACTTTTTTGTTAACTAGCTGATGCTCAGAGTCTCCGAGAAGCTCTCTTTCTCATAGATTCAACATAAAACTTGTATCTTTTCTTATAGAATACATGGGGACACTAGTATCTTATGGAAGTCTGCGCATTATCCACTATAACCACATTATCTCTAGGATCATGGGTCATGACTAAAAATTCCAGAGCAGGTTCATCTCGTTTTGACACATGATAACACAAGTGAATAGAATCCTTTCTTCCATTTTATTTTATGCACTCTCTACCTTTAATTTTTTTTAAAAAAAATTCTTGTCAACATTGATAAAATCATTATTTCTAATATTTTGGATACACACACTGGGGGAAAATGGTATTGGGCCTTATGGGTGAGTCTCTATATACCTATCCAGGTGGGGGAATCAATATTAGAAACTTATCATACACATTGAATGGAAGGCATGAAAAGATTGGATTGGAGGTGATTTATCATAGATTGGTGTTGGGAATCATTATAAAGTCTATGTATCTAAATATTAGAAGATATATAGAAGTACACTCTTCCCGCTTATGGTGCATACTTGATCCCCTTATCATGACCCTCGAACGTTACTCTTAGTGGATTGTGTGGATTGGGTAGATTTCAATCTATCATGATAAAAAGGGTATCATAAATATTATATTTCCTAGTTTCCCTGTCACCAACATTTATTTATCGAAAGATAGTTGTTATTCTGAGTTTTTTGTGGATGTCCTGAACAAAATCCATATGGATATTTTTTATCTCATTGATATTACTAAATATCCTGATATATGTTCATTCAATACTTTAAAATCGTGTAATTTTTCTACCAAGAAATTTCATAGGACCACGATGCATTTGGGACATTATGACCTATCGGGACACACCCTACGGAGGCTTGAAACCCCACCTAAGTATAACTTTCTAATGTGTAGGTTTAGAAATTGTGATTTATTTATGGATAATAACATTAAAAGGATGGGTATGCAGATGTTTTCACGCTGTTCATTTTACAGGGAGGGTTGGGAGGAGACCTCCGAACACTTTTTTTATGTTGTAATGGGATAAAGCTATGTGGAAATGTTTTGGGGACTTCACTAAATTTGTTTCCATGTATTAGTTGGATGATCACTTTCTTGAGTAATGGATCCATTAAATCAATAGTAGGGTCCCCGAGAGAGTGTTTCATGTTCTATTCTGCACTATAAGATGTTGTTGTATCAGGACTCTTTAGAATAAAGCCAAATATGAGGGGGTTAGAAATACTCAAAGAGTCTTGGTTAATAGGGTTATTCTTATATTGATCAACTTGGTCTGACATTGTAAATAGTGAAATGATTCCCCTTTATTGAGGCAATTCATGGTGGGTATCCTACCTCAATCTGATTTCATTGTGACCATTGACATTAGGTGAGATGATCTGCTCACCCCGATGTCCAAAATATCAACACTAATAGATTATGTGTCATGTGATGTATCAAAGGGAAGTAGCAGTATTCAGGAGTCAGAGGGATCAGTTATAGCTTCCATTGATTCCTCTTATGATACTGGGAACTCACCACAGGCAGAAGCTTTGGCAATGATCACTGGTCTAAGAAAATACAGAATTAAAAACAACACCCTCGATGTTGTGAAAACATACTCTTTAATATTCTATAACTCATTTATAGGTAATGGATCCACACCATGGTCTATCTTCTATATCAACTGTATGTGATGAAGCATTATGGGCTCTCACATGCAGATTCTTCATATTTTTCATGAGGCGAACAAGGAAGTTGATTACCATGATTCCTTATCAACCAATGGAATGGACACCATTAGCTCTCTGGACCTCATCTCTATGACCATCATAGGGGGAACCTTATTGTAGGGGATTCTCTTAGGATTCACAATTTTAGCCCCCCCTATGATTTGTTTTTGTTCTTGATTCTCTTCTTGTCCTCCTGGAAAATTTGAAATGAATTGTATTGATGTATTACTCCAATATTTTTTTTCTGAGGGAATTCCTATTATAAATATTATTTTTATTCATATATTTCTTATAGTTAATGAAATGGACACAAATATGAGATGGGTGAGTCTCAGGATTATATTTCCCATCGATTTATCAGTTTGTATCCTGTGACAATTTTTTTATTGTTGTTGTATAGATACCAAATTAAAGTAGGATGTTTTTAGGGGTCTAAATTGACAGTACATTATCATGGATATAGATTTAATGAAAATAATTATTAATTTTTTATAACATTGATGGTAGTAATTATGACTTCTCTATGGCCTTGATGGTAAAGATCGAGATGTATTCCATTATTCATTCCATCACCATGAATTCCCTTATTTCTACCCATGTGGTTATTTTAATATATATTCTATACATGATTATCTTTCACACTCAATGTATTTATTATTAATTTTTTATATTTATTATTCACTATACCATAATGTGTATTCATGTTATGAAAGCTTCTACTATACATTTACCCTTAATAATTAATTAATAAAACATATTTTTCTAAATCCTTCCACATGGTAACATGAAGTGAACTATGAATTAAACAACGGTTTCCCTAAATTGAATGTGATTTTTATGAATATATTATGCCATATTTAATTATTCCAATGTTATATGGATGAAATTTATGTATTAGGACTCTCTTAATTATGAAATTCAAGGGATATTTTTGAAGTGATCCCATATATCTTATACAAATGTAATAATGTAACCAAAAACTATATTCTATGTGATCCATGGTGTTATAGATGGTATGAAATGAATTCCAGTAGGAATCGTGGGAACTATATTTTATATGAACAATATAATTATAAGTATTATGATAATCACATAGGATTAAAAAAATATTTACCTACATAATAATTTTTATGGATTAATATTTTTAATGTACAAGGTAATAAACTATATTGCTTTATTTATATACAATCCTTATATTGATGATGATAAATTGATGAAACATCTATAGTTATTTTGGGATTTTCTTCTAGAGTAATTTAACCTTTATGGTGTTTTAATTGTGTATATTTGGACTATATTTTGGTAGTTGACATAGGTTATTAATAATATTCCTTCCCAAATCGAAAAAGTGCTAATCCATAATATAATATAGCATACTTGGACCACAATAAGTGAAAAAAATCCCCCATCATTAAGTGAGACCACTAATATAAATATATATATATATATATATTGGTGAAAAATGAATCATGTCCATAGTGATGATGCTTCTCAAATTTTAATGTAATGAAAGAAATTTGTCTTCTATTGATGATTATCAACTAAGGTGAGGGGGTGATCATTTGTGGTCATTAATTCTGAATAATAAAAAGATGGAGGATATATAAAAATAGAATGAAATATTTTCATGTTTTTATTATTCAATATACTCTTCGGTTAAGAAAGTATAGATAATATGGAAAGGAAATTCCTTTATTTAAAGAATAAGTAGGTGGAATGTATTGATGAGTATGAGATTAATTTTACACAATTTCTATGGAATGTGGTAGAATACACGTATTAATAAAATGATAGCATTAAACATTTCACTAATGGGATTAATCAATCACTACAATGGGAAAACAATCTCAATAAATTTCAACATATGATGAGATTTTATAAAAATCTATCAACATTGAAAAAACTCTGAATGTATTACATTTTTAAAGGGATTCGGGATAACAGGAGAATGAATGAGAACCATCAACAAAGAAATGTGGAAATGAAGAAGAACAGAACTGTGGGTCACCTAACATAGGATTATTTTGGAAAACACACCCTAATAAATACTTAAATAGAACCATATTGTTCTAAAAATGTAGATAAAAGGGATATATAGCTCACTAGTTCATGGTAAATAAAGAACAAAATGATATCATGAGCTTAAATTGTAATGAGATTGGTGAATACACAAACCAATTACTAAGGAATAATGAGATTTCATAAAACAGGAGGCTTTGGGGAGATGGGGGTAAGGCCAAGAATAAGAAATTTAGAGAACATAATTTTTTGTTCCTAAATATGTAGTAGTGTATATATTGATCATTAAATCAAATATAGATATATTTTTATTTGATTATAGATTTTATCACTTTTTTATAACCTCATTAATTAATGATAACATTAGAACATTATCTAGTATCAAAATAAATGAGTTATAGATAATATCACCTCAGGATCATATTATTAAAATTATGGTTTAAATGTTGATCCCAATTATAGTTCATAAACACACCCCACGTGAAATTATATTTATCAAACATAGAGATGATGTCCACAAAATCCTTGGTATGTATACGATTTAAAACTATACTGGAAAAATCTATTTCCAAGATGTGATGATTATAATTAGTGAGGGTGGGGTGGAGTTATTTTTAATTATATATGTGGAATCGGTATCAGATTCATACATTGATCCACCACTATTGTTTCACAATAGTAAAACCTCTTTAAAATAAATGAAAAAGGAAACTATGATTTGAAATGTCAACATAAGAATATTTGATGTATGTATGGTTCATGAATATATTCATTTGTATCCTAAAGTGTTACATGGTAATATTACTAAGTCTGGTGTATATTATTCCATTAAACCAATCTCAAAAGAAATACCTAAATCTAATAGTAGCTACAACCTGAGCCAAATAGAATAACTATATATGAAGAAATAACTATAACATATATGTGATAAGTGAATCTCCTTCAAAATTACATGACCATAAAAAGACTTTATATATATATTATTAAGAATAAAAAAATTATTAGGTAATCTGTTGATTAAATAGAGATAAATGACATTACTATAAAGAATACATATAATATTCCACATATTGATGACTTATTTGATCAACTCTATAAAACTAAATATTTTTTAAAATTTGATATTCACTATGGATATCACCAATTAGGGGATTATAAGGATGATATATCATAGACTAAATTTTATATGAGGTAGGAGATGATGAGGTTATAATGATTCCATTTGTATTGAAATATTACCCCATTGTGTATATGGATATGGTAAACATAGTATTCGAGGATTATGTATATGATTTCCTGTTGGTATTAATTGATGATATTTTTATATACTCTAAAATATTTGGGGAATGATGAGAATCATTTTTCAATTATTCTTATGACACTATGAGAAAAGTAATTATAATGTAAAAATTGTACGTGTGATTTGTTTCTCTAGGATGTTTCTTTTTTGGATCATACTGTCTATTATAACAGATTACATGTTTTGTTATATCCCAATGTTTCTAGTATAAATATATTTTAAATAAATGGATAGTTTCAAAATTAAAACAAACTAATGTATATTTTAACTTAAATAATATTTTACCAAATTAAATTTTTTTCAATAAACAACATAAATTTTGGATTAATTTAATTTAAAATATTAAATTTATAAAAATACTACTTTTTGTACATTTTTTATAATATCCATTAACTAATATTGAGGTATTTCTATTAAATATAATGTAATATTTAATAAGGCAGAATTTAAAATTTATACATAATCAGAGTTCTTTTTCTTTTGAAATCAAAATGGAAATTATAAACATATGAGTAATATGTTAATTAATTATTATGAAATTTGTGAAATATACAGAAATAAAAAATAAAAAATTTAACTTTGAATATAAATATAATTATAATTAGTTGAAGTAATATATTATAATTAAAAAATATGTGATTATTAAGTAACTAAACAATAGAGTACAATAATGATATTATTTTCAGTAATTGTAATTATGTTTTATAAGATTATTGCTATAAAATTTTATTATTAAAATTAAACTCTATGTAGTGATATGAATTACATTGAGTTTTTTCCAGTATTAATTTTTTATAAAGATCATTTAAACCCTAAGTAGGGGTATATTTGTACTCGAGTAAGGGCAAGGAAGTCGTTTTTTCTCTAGTAAAGTTCAGGTGCAACATATGTAAGGGTTTCTTGATTCTCACTATAAGACATGTCTGGATTCATTAAAATTATGTAACAATGTTATATTCAATGAATAAGGTGATCTTTGACATAAGAATGGGTCAAACAACCTTTTCCAGCCATATGTAACGGTAACCTAAAAGTCATGTCTGCTTCATAATTCTACTTCTAGATATGTAAAGATAGCCTTGATACAATGTAATGTTAGTAACCCACTATGGAGGGGTTCCACACTACTATGTTAATGTACACATATTTTATGTATGAGTACAAAAAACCTCTTGTAATGGGAATACTATATAAAAACATGATACATAAGGTTCATGACTACTATGTAATGGTACCAACCTAACTTTCCTAACGGTAATCCACCTTATATACAGGTTGTGCAAGGGTCACTTAAACTTATGTTATTGTGTAATAAAAGATAAAATAGATTTTACCTAGGCTATTTAATGGTCATTAAACCAGACTTATCGATAAAAGAAAAATTTACTTTTTTATATGATGCTCTTGTGTTTGGTTTGAAAACCTACATAATTTTTAGCTAAATTCAATGTAAAGAAAAGAGAAATTCATATTTAAACCTTATATATCATCAAATAAAACTTATTAATAAAATAAATCAATATATATATTTAAAAAATCATTATTATCTTGTTTTTAAACAATTTGTATTGAAAAAATAAGATAACTATGAATAAAATGCCACACAAATATGAACATCCATATTAAAAAAACCTTGTTTCTATTTTCATAAGACCTAATAATACTTTAAAATTTATTATTAAGATATAGGAGATCAACATATATAATAAAAAAATTTAGATTCCCACAAATTATTATATGGGAAAAAATATTTTCAATATAGTGAATATTATATAAATGATTTGTAAATTATTTCTCTATTGTGTTGAATGGTAGAAAATACCATTAAAATAATAAGTTATATATTAATATCAAATTTAGATATGATTATATAATCTTCCATGACCATCCAACATAGATAGATGAACCTATCTTGTACAATTATTTCATTATAAATAGTTTATGTTTGGATATAAAAGAAGGACATTATCGTATACTTGAAAACCAACCATGAATATAAATAACTATCTTCTAATGAAGCTATCTACATTCCCCACAGTTCTCAAGTTCTTGATAAAGATAGTGAAAATTAGAGAAAGGTAATGTTATTATTAAGCATTTCTCAAAATAATGGTACCTATAAATGTGTTATATTGTTATAATCAAGTCATCCTGGGGAAAAAATTTAATTAAGAAGTAAAACAAAATGTAAGGGATTTTGTTTTTATTTTTTAAAAACCATTTAGTGAGGAAATATTTTTTTTATAAAATTATATTTTACTAGTTTCTAATCACCACATATGTATTTCAAAAAAAATAACATTAAAATATGTATTAAAAATTTATCAAAAAAAATTATTTTCTCAAAAGGTAAATATATTTTTCCAGCCAATTTTTTATTGAGGGAATTTTGGTTCAAAAAGTACTCTATTTCCATTGACGGTTTTAATATGATTAGATTTTTTTTCATTTTCATTGAAAATGGTTCTTTTAAATTACAAGTACATTAAACATGATTGTATGTATATTGTGGCCAAACCAAATATATTTCATTGAAATTACTTATATTTTATGAAAATAATTTTTTTAAATTTCATTTTTATAAAAACTTTGTATGAATATCAATTTAATTTTTTTATTACTTATATTCATTTTAATTGTGTGTTTTTTCTTTAAGGAATCATTGTTATGTTTTTTAAATATTCAATTATTTTCCTCTATGAAAATAAATTTCCTACATTTAAATCCCTTGAAAGGTTATTTATAATGTATATTATATTTGAAGGGTTTTCATAATTTTTCATTATTTTTTAACATGGTTATTGGTTATTATAGTGAGGAATGTGGAGTAAACCAATAATCACAAGGGGAATATTTCCAAATAGGGATGTCATAACCATAAATATTTATATTTTTCATATGGATTTATTAATGTTTTAAAAGTATCACAATACTCCATAATTAAATATTATTTTCAAAATTGGTTTTTTGATGTATCAATGGAGAGAAAAATATTTATTTCAAAGGAGTCTATATTTTGAAAAATATTGTTTTCTAGACAATATTTCTTTTCAATGATTATAATATTTTATCTTACTAATGATTTTTTGTAACATAATTTTTATTTACTGAAAAATAATTGTTTATACTAAATTATTCATCTTTGATTTCAAATAAATTGAAATCAATTTATTTGCATTCATAGGAGAAATGATTTCAGATCATGTTTTAAATTTCATTATTGAAATTTAATAACGTTTCAAAATACCTAAAATTATAAACAAAAAATATCACTACGTCTTTAAGTGATCCAACATTTAATTTTTATATTATATATTTTGAATGGATGAAATTGGGTCATGATTGTTGATATAAAACTATAAATCTAACTATTATATAATTATAGAATATGATCCATGAGTATGGTTCTTGGGATGTCATATTTGGTATTAGAGTTGGTTTTATAAAAATTTGTTGATTATGATGTTTTTATGTGAGGTTATCGTAACTATTATAGATATCATCATGGATTTGTAATTTTTGTATTTTATCAAATATTCAATGTCTAACACACCTCTTTTGAGATTTTATGGGATTGAGTATTGAGGTAATTAATTTTATTTTTGGAGATGATTTTATTTGTTAAGCTATATGTAACCATTAGGTTTAACGTGAAGTGTTATTTAAAAAGAATAGTCATACACATTTAGGGTTATAATATGAAAGGTAGGAGAGAACCTTTAAGTTTAAAAATATCTTCGATATTGAGATTATTGATATCAAATAGGATATAAGTTTAATTATTTATAGAAATAAAAAAATTAATGAATTCATTCATGAATAGTAATATTAAGGATTTATTCAATTATATTGACTGAATTATGAACATACCATTCCATTAATGTGTTAAAATGTAACATAAATATAAATATATAATCAATTTATCTTAATTAAATAGATTTTCAACAAAATAAATGAAAACCAGATCTATTATAATAAAAAAATACTATGAAATAATTAATTATTTTCCTCTAAATAATATATATTTTATAACAAATTAAATTAAAATAGTCATGTTTTAAAAATACTACTTTATTTATATTTTTTTATCTTTCATGAAATAATATGGATGGTTTTTATTAAAAAAAATATAAATTAAAAATGTTATAATTTCAAATTTTTACTTAACCATCATTATTTTTTAAAATAAAATTGATAATTCTTAAACTATAATAAATAAGCTAATTAATTAGATATAAATTATTTAATTACAAAGAATTACAATATAAATTTTTTAATTTTTAATATATAATATATAAATGGTAAAAAATTGAATATATAAATTTTAAAATATAAGAATCTTTTAAGAAATAAACAAAAAAAATTTAATAATTATAATGTTTTATATAATTTGAATATTAATATATATACGACTAAAATTATAATATTTTATAGTTAAAGGTATATTATATATAGGAATATTGATTTCATAGATTTAATTTCAGGATATAAGTCTTGGTGAAATTTTATTAAAATTATGGATAAGTGTAGATGTCTAGTCATGTATGGTACATCTATTGGTTTGGTACTGGTCAAAAAGTAATAGACTACTCATGTAAGGGAATGATGATGTTCATGTAAGGGTATTTTTTTATTCCTCAAACTTGTAAAACAATTTTATATTCCTCATGTAAGAGTAGCTTTGACCTATGTAAGGGTCAAGAAACGTTTATCTCTTATCATTAAGGGTAACTTAAAAGACTTATGTTTTTCCTAAGGGTACCCCTAAATGTGTGAAGGTTGTGATATATCTATGTTAGTGTAGTAAAAATATACATAATGGTACACTAGAGCTAGGTAAAGTTAAACCCGAGTAATTTAATGGTACACATCTCCTCGCTAAAGGAAAGAAAATAAAACAAACATGCGACGTAAGTTTTAGGGCCAATATATAAGGGAACTTAATAGATTTCAATAACAGTATACACATGCTATATAATGGTAACTCAAACTTACATATGGTTATGAAAAAATTTAGGTATGGGAATACATAAAAAATGAACGTATTTGAAAACTCATGTACGTCTAAATTAATCATAAAATGAGTTATGTAAGGTCCATGTTGTGATTTTGAAAAACTATTAGAAGGTAATATTTAATCCATGTAAAGGTAAGTGAAAATTCATATTTAAACCTACCGCATTGTTAGGTGATTCATTTATATAATGTAAATGAATATTTATATTTAATATGTCATTATCATATTAGTTTACTTGAAATTTTTAATGAAAATAAAAATAAATATTAATGAAATGTTATCAATATATAAACATATAAATTTTTAGATCATTTTTTATCTACATATGACCTACTAGTACTTTCCAACTCACTCACTAAGCTATAGGAGGTCCATATCTATGAATATTCTCAATCTTGAGGATTATTAATTATTACATGTACAGAATCATAATATAATCTAGAACATTATATTAAATTTTTTCAAGATTCTTTTTGTGTGGTGTATAGTAACGCATATTAATATTAAAATATATATAGTTATATTATTATCACCCTTAAATATGATTCTAACATCTCATAAGACTAGTAATTACAGATACATGAACCTATATTATTAACTTTGATCTTCATAAATATTTTATCTTAGACTATAAATTGATAACATTCTAATATAGTTGAAAACCAACCAAGCCACTACATACTCTATAATCAAAAAACACTCAACATTATTCTCAGTTCCTAGTTGTAAGATAAATATTGTGAAAATAAGAGAGTGATTTTGTTTTAGGATGTTAATATACCAATAAGTGGAGCTACATAAGTGTAATAGGGTAACAATGAAGTGATGCATAGGATGAAATAAAATTTATATGTAGTTCCAATGGTAAGGGAAAATGTTTCTATTTTCCCAAAAACAAATTAAGGGAAACATATATTCTATAAACATCTATTTTAGTGTTTTGTAGATCACTTATTTGGAAAAAATATAATATACATATTTTTAATTTTTAAATAAATTATTATATTGTTAAATGAATAATATATTTGGAAACTCATTTTCTATAATAGATGTGGTTTAAAAAGTTATCTGACATCAAGGATAGTTTTAATATATTTAAGGGTTTCCATTTTTTGTAAACAATATTAATTAAAATTCTTCGATTGTTATTAATATTTATATTTATAGAAATACTATATATTTATCATTGACATTGCATATACGATTTTACATGTGTTTTCTTATGTTCAATTTTCTAGAATAGATTATTAGTGATTCCTATGATTTTTTATTAATTCTAATCCTTGTGAAAGTATAAATTTTCCATTAATGAAAAATTATATTTCTTATAAGATAAATAATTATATTCCTCATTAAATATAATTTACAATTATTTCAATATTGTGAATCTTTATTTATAACGGATTTGAAATGAGAAAGGATTTCATTAAAACCTGTTTTGTTAAAAATTTGACAATTGAGGATTAGTTATGATTATGAGGATTGGGAAGTGAAACCATAATTTCAATTGGATATTATTATATAATTTATGATTAAACAATAAATATTCCCAATTTACATGATGTTTTTTGAATTTTATCAATTTATCATTATATTCCATTGAGATATATGATTATCAAAAGGAATATTTTTAAGTATCAATTGAGAAATATTGATTTACATCGAATGATATTATATTTTTAAAAAATAAATGTTCTTTCAAAATAATATTTTCTTTAAATTTTCCATTGTGTATATCGTATTATGTATTTTAATAATATAATTCGTTTTTTGGGATACCATATTTTTTATATTAAATGCTTATATTGATTTAAATGAAAAGTTTTCAGAATATTTTTATTGAATTTTAATGGATAAATTATTTCACCTTAGGATTTAAAATACGTCATTTATAAATTTTAATCATACCACACATTTTAAAATTATTTTAGGGATAATGATTTGTGGATGACCAATATTAATGTCATCAATTAAGAGACCATCTTGAGTGAAGCCGAATATGAGTGCATACATTTTTTATGAAACCTGGTATGTATCATGGTTTCCAAATTCTGTAAAACTGAAAACCAAAAGTTGTCTTTTGTAATTTACTGATCTATTATTTGATTTCGAGGTTATATTTTTTTAATTGTTGAAATTTGTTCTCATATATTGGTATTGAGTAAGAATTTTAATGTTTATATTTTCTAGAGATGGATTCAGGAGTGTGGGTTTTTGTATGTACCTTGTTAATGCATCAAATATGAATGTAGTCAATGATAAACCATATTGAAGAATATAATTGATATACATACTTTCCCTGTCTGGGAATTTTATATCAATGATTTATTAAAAAAAATTGACTAACAAATTAATTAACCAATTGTACATGTAATGGGGTAAACATCACATGGTCATGGGATTATTTGAATTTTTGGAGGAGAAACTGAGGATATTGGTCGAGGAAAAAGTATTTAATCTTCTTATCGGAAAGGAAATATCAATAATATATAGTGATTTGTCTGTGAAAGGAAATATATACATCCTTATATAGAATAATATAGTGGATTCTTATAAATCAAGGAAATTGATGATCCATAAGCAAAACTATACAAATCATGATCATTAATTGTAATTTGTAATCACTTCCATATAGATATATATGAGATATATATATATGGAATGACATGTGAGATATATTTGGATCAAAAGAGTTAGATATAAATTTTTTTAAAAAATATGCTCAATATAAGATAAATGAGATGGCTAGAACCACTAAAGGGATATGATTTCTCAATACACAACCATCCTATGAATGAAAACAAGTCTGATGATGCCTTATATAGGAAATATTATTGAGTTATTACCAATAGAAATTTTGATAATGATCTTATATTAATGGTGTTTTTAATGATAGGTATGGGAATCATTAATGAAGGTGGAACAAGAGTATTTTTCTAAATAATAATAAAAATATATTTATTATATAGGATTAATAAATTCCAATATAAATTTCGGGATTAAAAAAGTGAAATAAAACCATTAATGATGTGTGATTAATAGAAACCACTTATGAAGGCGGTGTGTTACTTTTTTCGAAAAGGACCATGTGTTTTATACATTCTTGTACAGAAATGATAATCACTTGATCAAGGATTAATAAAAAATCTCTATATATAGAATGGAAACACAATGATAGAGTGCTAAGAGAAAATTTTAAGTGGGACGGTATGGAGTGAGAAGTAATAGGCTATGTGTCAAAATGATTGGTATTCTTGCAGATAAACGTAGAAATAATATATCTAAAAGTTGTGTCGAAACATATACTTGTACCAGCATGAAAATGGTACAATAAAACAATAGATTTTTTTATTATTCTACCAAAGTATCTTTGAAATAATGAATATCTATGATTCCCTATGGAATTCAATAACATGTCTATATATTTCATAGAAATAAGGGAGTACATACCCCTTAAACGTATTAAATAAAATATATCAATAAATTAGTAGGACTTCAAGGTAAACCTATATCAATTATATATGATCAGGAACCTTAGTTCACATTAAAATTTTGGAGATTCCTTCAATAGGCTCCCAACACAAAGATATATTATCAAACTACCTATCACTCTCATACTGATGGGTAGTATGAAAAAAATATTATGAATGAAGAAGAAATTATATGTAAATTATATCATTAAATTCAATATACATTGGATTAATATATTTATTTGGTATAATTTTTATATAATAATAACTTCTATTCATGTATCCATACAGTACCATATGAAACATTTTATGGTAATATTTTTTTGACAGCATCTTATAATGGTAATGTTGGAGGGAGGAAGCAAGTAGGACAAGAAATTATTTAGTAGGAAACAGTGACTGTGATAATAATTCAAAACCACATTAATATAGATCAAAGTAGATTAAAGATATTTTTATATAATATGGAAAAATATCTATAATTTAAAAATCATGGTAATGTCTTTAAAAAAGAATCTCTATAGATGTGAGTTATAATGTTTGGTAGGAAGGAAAACTAGATATTTTTAAAATATGAACATTATAAATTTTATATTTAATTTTATTTGTTGCTTACCATATCACAATTCCACTTGACCTCTCTAAAGTGAATGACATTTTCCATTGTTCAATGATATGGATGTATATTATAGTCCCAACACATATACTGACCAACAATGGAAAATAATTGGTAGCCTAATAGCTTATAATAATTTTTTTATCTATATTCCTGATATTAGAGAGTACATTTTGTGGAAATAGATATCTCAAATACTGAAATAAATTATTGGAATATCATGTTTGATGTAAGAACATGGTGACAAAAAGTTTAAATGAGTAATAATTGCCAAAAATTGTTTATCATGATATAATGTAACATCTCGAGCTCAAATGACACTTAACAGGTGCCTCGAGCCCAAAGGGCAAGATAACCTCAAACTCATCTCCCCCAATTCATAAGGATTCTGAATAGCTATGAGGGCCTAAGGTGTGTCCATGGGGAGACTATTACCTAATTAGAAAAGAGTACCATAGGAGGTTAATGTAACCATAGGTAAATAGAGGATGAAATACTAGTAAATAGAATTCCAACAATAACTGAAAAACTGTAATAACATACAATAACTAGTGGGTATTTTTAATGTGTCTATAAAAATTGAAAACAATGATACAGGAGTATGTATAACATGTTTCAAAAAAATTTAATGTTAATCAAAGTCTATCCCAAGAATTACAACCACTTACTTAGTCAAAGGATATTAATATCCATTCTAAATAACTAGAAATCATGTATTCAAATCTGTATGATTCCATTTTTCAACACATGCATATATCTATTCGTCCTCAGCTTCCAAGTGGCACTCAGAGAGTGTGTGTGATAAATCACTTTGGGCCACCACCAAAAATGTCTTTAACATTCGGCATGTGTAATGTAAATGTAACAGTGTGAAAGCATGATTATATAACGTATAGAAGAACAATGAAACTAGATATCCAAGTACCTATTTCATCAGTTGGAAAGCATCTAAACAGAACCAGTCTATTGATTTATTATTTTTAGTTTGTAAATGAGTCAGATGATAAAAATATTTAAGGTTCCAAGTTGTCGCAATTGAACCTTTAATGACTTTTAACAATGAAGTTACAATGTAATAAAAACGGAAAAGAAGACCACAAGGGTCTCTAAATTAGAAATATTTGTATCCAAGATAAGGTTAAGAGTGTATTATATGGAACATATTTCAAGGAATTCCACAACAATTTTCCTACTTAATCAATGGTGATCATCCAAGGTAAAATTTGGCTATGTAGAGACCAGGGCCTACAACCTGTAACCATGGAACCTACTTTTAAATATTGGATACAAAGAGAGTATCAATGGAATCCATTAATTCTATGTGAGAGATCATATAGTTTCATTGAAGGCCTCTAATAATATAGAAGGATTGGGATCTAGGTGGGTCTCAACCTAAGGTTGTCATTTCCATGATTCAGAATGGGGTTTCCAAGTGCTCAAGCCATTCCCCAATAATAATCCAAGGTGAGATTGAGTCATGACATTCCTATTAAATTATGAATTCATGTAATATTTCATTTAGATCAATAATTTCTTTTCAGTTTTTTTATAAGTTAATGTATGATGAATACTTTTAATGGAGTCATAATTAATTAATATGTTCATTTGGTCTCAGCCTTGTCTTTCATTAGTGTTCCAAGGCCATGTAGCATGAAACAATTTTTAATTCCATTTAAGTAATATTCAATAATATAGGATCATTCCTCTACCTACCATTAATGTGTTGAGGGGTATTACAAACATGAATCCTATTAATCATTCACATTTAATCCAGTCAAGTCATATTCTTACTATACTTTTATATTTTCCTTTCCCATTCAATTGTCAATTTGAAACACCTACCATAGGTAGATCAAGTGGTGAGCATACATGGTACATTACATTATTAAATTAATGATATAAATTAATCCATTTAATATATAATAGATTACCCTTATAAGGTTCAAGCAATGTCACACCCTAACGATGTCGTAAACAGGTCAAATACTAGAAAACAAATTATGGAATAACACCCTACATGTGATGGATTTTGTTGGTGGCATCCCAATAAACCATTAATATCATATATGGAAAGATTATATCCATATAGATATAATTATTATAATAATGGAATATAAATTCATTAAACAACAACCACTGAAATCTATGATCCCCACACGATATTTCAAAAATCAATGAACTTGATCGATTAGATATAGACCACCCACCTTATGGTTTTATGATGATTATCCTCTAATGTGGGCCTATAATTCATCTTAATAGGGAGTAGATCATAGAAAAATTTAAAAACACTCCCACCTATATAACTATAGGGAGATCAATAGAGAAGAAGAATGGATAAAAAGGACTCAAGTACTTACTATTGTGTGTCCAACATGATGATCAAATTCTAAATCGGATCCCAGATTAAGGGGATCTATTGATCCATACCTTAGGTCATCAAAATGATCCAAATTTATTGGAAAACAGGTTAACCCGCTAGATCCAATATTTGGATGAATGAGGAGTATTATGTATATCATTAAGGGAAAAAATAACATTTTTCCCATAAAATAGCTTATGCCTTTTTAAGCCACACGGTTTCCCAAAATGTTTTCCAACCAACCACATTCACCTAGGAAGAAATGGGCTCTCATATGTTTAGGATGAAGGGTTAGAGAAATATTGTTCAAATCATCTGGTACGTCTGCATCTAATAAGTCAACATCCACATGGTATACACTAACCATGTGTCCGTCCCGCACGGTTTACTCTAAACCATGATATAGGGCTATTGTTTCTAATAAGATGGGTTATGTACTCCAAAAACGACCCAGAAACTCTTTGGACCTTCCCTAACCCATTAAGAAGCCAAATAATGACAAAAATATATAATTATCATAAAATTTAAAAAATCCATACATACGTGATAAACTGGATAATTACATTCTTACCCCTTAAAAGAATGTATCCTCTAGTTCAGCTTCCAAGGGTGTAGAAACACAATATCAGAACAATTATAGATACTAAGCATGTATGTCAGTCTCCCACTCCAATTTATCTTCTGGTACGTGACCATGCATCCATAGAACCTAGACCAGTAGGAGAGACCAACCACAGAGAACATGCATGCTCCTGTGGGAAATTCTTACATGATAATCCTGAAAGGTACCATCGGCATCTAACTCCAATTACTCGTGGTAAGAGGTATGATACATATCATCACGATACTAGAGAAGCTGGGAAACATGGAAGATTTTGTGCTTGGTATGTTAACTATAAGTTAGTATAAACTGATAGTCTACTAGCCCAACTCTTTCTACAATGTCAAACTGACTTACATAATAAGGAAATATATTCCCATGTTTTTGTAACCATCTATGCAATAGCCTAAGATTTACCTGAAGGAAAAAAAGATCCCTGAACTCAAACCCTAGAGGGCGTTGATAGCAACCAACAAAATATTTTTTATATATTGGGCAGTAGTCATACAATTCATGCTCATCTGATCCTACTTCGATGTCTCCTAAATTTTATGTGGATTGTGTAGGGATACTTCAACTACATCTAGCTAGAATAGGGGTAAATGGAACGGGCTACCAAATAATTCTGCAAAAGTATTCATCTGAATTATCTCATGGAAGATTTCATTATAGGTGAACTCAATGAGAGAGATATTCTTTTCATATGATTTGTCATAGTCAGGGAAACATTCTTAGATCATATCCTCTAGAACCTATATTGTCAATTCTAATTATCTATAGGTTTGAGGGTGACAATTTTTTCTTATAAGCACCTGTTTTCCCATAGCCTTTTGTAATCCCTGTCAAAACTATACCATGAAATGTGCATCCCTTTCTGAAACGATTGTATGAGTGGGCTTGTTGAGACGTATGATTTCACAATAATATATTTTTCTCAACTCATCACCTGATAATATCTCCCGAATAGGAATTAAGTGTGATAATTTCGTCATTATGAAATGAAACCCCATATAGTGTTGCTACCACTAGGTAATAAATGAAAACTGACTACATGGCCCATGAAAAATTCATCCAATTTCCATTTTGGGACTAAAATCCCTTTCAACAAGCAAACGGGTCTCTGGTTCTACACCTTCACGTTCTGACTAGTGGAACACCTAGGCATAAAACTTACAATATGATGTTTCATCCCATACCACAAATACTAGAATTGGATGAATATATTCATCTTCGATATGCCTAGACGAACAACCCACTAAGAGGTATGGGGCACTTTATTCAAATCCCCTCTCATATCTGTAGGGACCCAGAGACATCCATGGATACACATGATTTCATATCTATTTACAGTCCAATCCGAAGTTGGGATATCTCTAGATATATTCTCAGGGTGTACCAATCCTTCAGTATCTGAAAACTACATACTCTTCACCTTCTCATGAAAGAAAGTGGAAACTTCCCAAGATGATATATAAGACTTATCATGATTATCATGAAACTACAAGTGAAGTTTGGTGATGATTCCCATTAACTTCCATTCATTACTGGCTTCTCATATGACATGTGTTTCTATTTTCCTATATAGGGAATATGTAACATCATTTACCATCCTAGGTGTATAATCAGGCTCAAAATCAAATGAATGTAGATAGTTGACCCATCACCACTATCTGAGGTTCAATTCACATTATAAAAATATATATTTGACTCTCTTGTGGTCCATGTAAACCACAATGATCTCACCTATAATATAGTGTCTCTAGAAACGTAAGATATTTACATATGTTTCTAGACCAAAGTCGTGTGTTTGGTAGTTTCTAACATGATACCTCATCTGTTGAAATCCATACACATCGACTCTATCTTCCTATATTAGTACTACTCCTTGTAAGATTCTTCATGGGTCAATGAATACCTTATAACCTATACCTAGATCCATAACAATTAGATTAGTTTATGAGACAAGACACTCTTACAACTCCTCAATGGATTTCTAGCATGATTTTGACCAAATGAAGTTGACACCCTTCTTCATAAGGGCAATATGAGGTGAAGAAAGGTTTTTGAATTTATATATGAAAACTATGTAGTTTCCATACAACCCCAAACAAACTCCATATATCAAACACGTTATTGAGATGCTCCCAGTAAACTACAACACTAACCTTTTTGGGTCAACATATATGCCTGATTCGAAGATAATATGACCAAAGAAGTAATCATTGTCAATACAGAAGTTGAACCTAGCAAGCATGGATTAAATCTAATTATTTATCAATGTACACTATAAAATATCAAGATGAATTGCATGGTCGCTACAAAGGGGAGAATACACAAAGATTTCATCCACAAGGACCATGAAAAATGAATAAAATTAGGGGTGGCACACCTTATTCATTATATCCATGAAAACAGAAGGTTCATTCATAAAACCGTTTGACATAACATGGTACTCATACATACCATACCTACTATGAAATATTTTATGGGGTATTTCCGATGGCCTGAATTGTACCTGTTGATAGCCCAATCTCATCAAGATCACGAGAAAGACCATTGCTCATCAGAGGTGGTTAAAGATATCATCTATTTGAGGATGTGGGTACAGGTTCTTGAATATAGGCTAGTTTAACTTTTTTTAATCCATTCATATACATAAGGTTCCATATGCCTTAAGTGCAAATATGATAGCCAAACCAAAAGAGGATGTACTAGCATATATAAAACCCTTTTCCTCTATATCCTAAAACTTTCACATCAACTCCCGATTCTCTATAGGTGACATCCTATATGGAGGAATAGACACTTGGGCTACTCTAAGAACAATATCAGTTGTAAACTCTTCCTCTTACTCACATTGTAAGCTAGAAAAATCATCCAGGAAGACATCCCTGAAATGATCCACTTCAATATTAAAATCAACTTATCATAATCCTTGATCCTTCATGTTGTTATTTAGAATTCGGTATGTCTCTCCACTAAGACCATGATACTCTATCCCCTATATTCCAACCTAGACATCCCAATGAAACATATGTAAATAACTGAAACACTATGGTGATGTAATCAATACCCAATGATGATTGAAGCCTACAAAATCATGATATTGAACCAACCAATAAATTCTGATAATGACATAGAATCCCACCATCTCGAGAGCAAAGTGGATCCATAAGAATGTTTAGCTAGATAACTTAAGTGGAAAATACCTACACTATTGTATACCCTCTGTTCGTACCCCAAACAACGTTTGTTGGTTCATTACACCAAAATAATATTGTATCTATTGTTTGATACAATCCATTATAGATAACAAGATCCAAGAGATCAACCAACCGATCTCAAATAAATGTGATACAGTCGTAGATGCCACATGAATAATACCTTGTACTCTATAGGGTCTCATAGGCTAATCATAAGTATCATCTATGATGAATGAAATTGACTTGATCAACAACCACATGCATCAGATGTACTTTCAAAATAATAACTGCTCAGTTGGCACTGTTGGTGATTAGGGTTCAGGCTACCGTGGCCATCACCTCCTCATTGACTAGTCTTGTCAGAGCTAGTCGAACTCCCAACCTAACACGACATAAAATAATCCACTTCTAACAGTGGAGTTGGAATGGATCCCTTTCAACTCAAAGGTTGTGTAATTTTCCTATAAAAGATCTAAAGAATCCACATACATCTGAAATCTCGACACTCCATTTGGTATCCATCACAATGAGTCTTCACATGCCTCCATCATCCAAACTGATGAAACACTATAGAGCTATTGAAATAGTAACTATGTTTGTCACTTCACTAGCTATAATAAATAAGGGAACATTTCCTGACATCAGGATAACAACTAGCCTATTTTATCACTGATCCTCTATCCATGGTGTTATTTTCATCCCTTAGGATGTGCTCACGGATATGATCATGGTTGAATATCTCAAAAAATGTTGGTTAGTGAAATACATTAACTTTCTTACTGATGGCATATGAAAGCACATCCTCCATGCATCTAGAACCCTACTCGAGATGAATAATTACTCTTTATCTATCAACTCTCTTCATATGAAGAAATCATATATCATAGAAGAATGTCTGGAAACCAAAACACGACATGACATGTTGATGACCAGCTTGGGTAATCACATCGCTCCGGTGCTTGGACGAATCACAAATCCTACCTGTGGAAAGCTTGAACCTCTACTATGGAGGCATATTTAGATGCTCATAGATAACGAGGGTGGCCTCTATCAATGACTCAATATATTTTGGACCACCATCCCCTGAGAATGTTAGGGGGATGTTGTTACAAGAACACACGATCCAGATCAACCTTCGTAGGTGAGAGCTATGGAGCACTATGAATTCTCTGAATCCGATGTAAGAAACTATCATGAATTGGGAATCAGTTCCAAGATTATGTACAACATGTGGTTCCTTATGCGAAAATCCTAGAGGAAAGAGTGGTGGTTTTGGTCCCACCACATCTGAAGCATGTTCATCACCACTTTCCTGGAGTACGCTATGAGGATGTCATCATGGCACTAGTCTTTAATTATTAATAAAATTCCACAAAAAACCATATAAGTAGATTGATTTCTTCACTTATAGAAGATAAAAAAGGAAGGATCCCTAACCAATGTATACTTCCTCAATTACCTAATTGGATGGCTACATACTACTAAGGGATCATGTGTATTTTTATTTCCATTTTACATTTAATTCATAGGTTCATTCCTTTACATTTCATAAACATGTCTAGGTAGGATAAGGACATGAAACAATTTTACATTATAATAAATTGTCAATATATAATGGATAAAAATTCCCATTGATTCAGTTCTATATCACCTAACCAATTAAAATGAAACCCATTTATTTTATGCATAATATCTCGACTTGGTAAATTACTCTTCCCAACACATGAGGGCCGATACACCTCATGAATTGAGATATGGAATTAGTCAATCAAAAAAAAACAATAATAAAATTGTAAGATAAATATGACATCATCACTCAATAATAAAAACAATGTCATGCAATGAATACTAGTGAAATTCACCTTCATTACATAGTAAGATACATGTCATGTGAATTCTAGGTTCCTATAATGATGTATATAACAATGCTCTTTTCCCACATATCATCCGGCCAACGATAATATAGAATAAAAATTTGAGTAATAATAAAAATCTCAAAAAAATATGTAAATAACCCAATGCTAAAATAATGTAAATTATTATATGTAAAAGTAGAACAATAATCCTAATTTCGGAAACTCAGCTTTAACCACAACCATGGTTTCACGATGCCCAAGAACGACTTTTAAAATTTTTCCTAGTATTATTAATCTTCAATTTATTATCTCAAAATAGTAATCAATGTAAGGAACCTACCTCTGATACCACTTAGTGATGTTCTAGATTCATATTCCAATTAATAGGTGCCCCGAGCCCCATGGGGAACATTGCGTCTAGGGCATCTCTCTAAATGCCAAAGTTTTATAACTAGTAGCTGGGGGCTAGGTTGTGTCCATGGGGAGAAAATGACCTCATTATCATTGTGTAATGTTGTGGATGAATGTAATAATATGTAAATAGAAGCATATATACATGTATATAGAAGGGACAATGGAAAATAGATACAAAATTAACAATAATTGAAATAACTAGAATAATATAAAATAACATATAATGATATGTCGTGTATCTAGAAAAATGGAAAGCATAGATAAATGAAAATAGGAATAACAATTTCCATGAACATATAATGGAAATAAAATACTATCCCATGAATCCCATGATTTGACTTGGTCATCTGCTATCAATCTCCATCGTAAACCACAAGCAATCAACTGTTCAAAGTAGTTTTCTTCCCCCTGTTAACCCATGTATAAATGTATTCTACCCTGGGGACTAAATTATTCATGGAGAGGGTGTGAGACAAAAATCAATGGACTACCACCAATGTTTTCAACAACATTTGGCATGTTACATAGAAATGCAATAGTCTAAAAGAATGAATATATATTGTAAAGAAGAATAATGTAACTAAATACCCAAGTACCTATATCAGTCATCTATTGGAATCTAATTATAACCAGTACATTAATTTATTATTTATAGTTTATAAATGAGTTTCATGTTAACAATAATTAAGGTTCCATGTTTTGACAATAAAATCTATTATGAAATTTATCAATAATGATTCAAGGTAATAACTGAAGAAATGTAGACCTTAAGGGTCACCAACTCAGTAATTAATTTCGCCTGGATAAAGATGGTAGTGTAATCAAATGATTATATTCCAAGGCATTCTAAAATAATATGCATAATGAATCCATGGAGATCGTCTAATGTATAATGGGGCTAACTAGAGAAAGGTCTCCATGGGCTGTAACCATGAAACCGACTTTTCAGTGCTTGATCCAATGAGTGTATCTATGGAATCAATTAAAACAATGTGAGGGATTATACAGTTTCATACCAGGCATCCATGAACAGATACGGATTGGGATCTAGGTGGGTCTCATCCTAATAAATTCATATCCTAGAATCAGAATGGGGATCCATGGTGCTCAATGAATTCCCGGATTAGAATCCAATGCGATATCCAGTCAGTCTATTTATATATAATTATGAAGTCATGTAATATTTTAATTGTTTTAAGACATTCCTTTTCAGTAGTGTGAAATTTCATGATGCATGGAACCATTTAATCATGTCATAATTAATTAATAAGTCAATTCGGTTCAACCCTTTCATTAGTGTGACAAGGCCAAGTAGCATGAAACTAATATTAATTATATTTATAGTACATTCAATAATTAATGTCAATTAAACTACATTCCATTAATGTATTAATGGGTTCAATGGAAATGTAACATTTTAGTCATTCACATTTAATCCAGTCACGTCATATACTTAGTATTCCTTCAAATTTCTATTTTAAATTCAATTACCAATTAAACGCACTTATATTAAGTGGGTGAAGTGGTG
Organism: Viscum album; assembly: GCA_963277665.1. Classification (NCBI taxonomy): domain Eukaryota; kingdom Viridiplantae; phylum Streptophyta; class Magnoliopsida; order Santalales; family Viscaceae; genus Viscum; species Viscum album. The sequence continues at coordinate 1,799,746,866 of OY728127.1, read as the reverse complement.
ATAATATAGGGTATATTAAAATTTTAAATTAATGATATAAATCAATACATTTAATATAGAAACGATTATCCAAAGAACAGTCATGCCAAGTCACAACTGAACGGTGTCTCAAACGTGTCTTGTAAAAAGAACCTAATTGTGACATATCATCTTACATGGGATGGATAGAGTTGGGGGAGTAAACCACAAATATTAATCACATATATGTAGAGAGTATAAACATACAAATCTAATAAATTTAATGATGTAATTTAAATTAATTAAATGATGTCCGAAGAAATTGGTTGTCCTCTCATGATAATTCAAAAATCAATGAACATATTGGGTGAGTTATAGACCACCCACCATTGGGTTGTATGATCCCACTGCTCCAATATCAGCCTCTAATTCAACTTATAATGGATTATATTTGTGAAAAATGAAAAATATTTCACACCTTAATCGGTGTGTCGATATCATGATAGAATAAGAATGGCTAAAAATGAATCAAGTACATTCCATTTCCATCCAACGTCATGAAGATAAGCTCGATTGGATCTTGGATGGAGGAGATAACATGATCCCTACCTTAGGACTTCAAAAATCTCCAAATTGAGTGGAAATTAGTTAATCAAGTTAGATAAATTATTATGAGGATGTAGGAGGATTAATTAGACCATTAAGGAAAAAATGACAACATATACCTAAAATAGTTGTTGTATGGTCGGGCACGACTGTTTTCAAAACTATGGGCCAACCATGCACGAGCACCTAGGATGAAATAAGAACATGAATGGTTAGTCCAACTGGTTAGGGAAACCTTTCTCCAACCATGGAGTAAGGCTCTATCTAATAAGTCACCATCCACACAATTCTCTCTAACCATGCATCCTTCATGCACTATTTACTATAGACTATGTGACACGACTATTTTCCCCAACAATGTGTGTTCTAATCTCCAATCAATCCCTAGACACTCATCAGACCTTCACTACCCCATTAGGCATCAAAATAAGATCCAAACTAAACAATTTTACTATAATTTAAAGCAACCAAACATGAGTGAAAAAAACAGCTTTCTTACATATATTTTATTTAGGTCATAAAGGGTTGATGAATGAAGTATTTGAGATAGGGTGAATATGTTTTTATTATAATAATCAAAGATATTAATAATACATTATAAAATTTTGGACATGAAATCAAGAAATTATTCATTCTTAAAATATTTCATATATTTGATGAATGAAAAATATATGTAGAAAATTAAAGAGATGAAATTTAATAATATTACAGTAGTTTGGATCAATGTGATCCTATCTCAAATCTTTAGATACACAAAAATGTAGTATGGAACCAACTATGAAAGAGGGAATGACTTTTTACATGTAAAAAATCTGAACCCATACATCTATATGATATAAATACCAACCCACGACCTTGTGATATGTTGGGAAAATATACACATAGCAATTTTTGTGTGTAGATAGGATTTTTGACATTTTATAATAGTATATCCAACCTAAGTGTCCTAATTTTTTCTAGGAGTTCATCACCAAGATATTACCTTTTAGAGGATGTTTAACCAGTAAGAGGAATGGATTATGGTCACACCTCTACCCAAATAGGAAATAAATGGCAATTAAAAAATGGGATAGATTATGAAAGATTTTTAATGATAAAACAATTCATGCGAGACATTTTAATATATTTGAATGGTGAATTTTGGGTGTTTCAAAAAGGAAACATATATATCTTTATACAGATTTATGTTGAAGATGAATTTTACTTCATTCATATATTTTCACAAAAGATATATATGATTGATCATGGGATCAGATGATTGTCATAATAGCTTGAATGTATGATATCGTCGTGCTTATGGAACATCGTTTCAAAAAATTGTAGACTCCTTTAAATTGAATATATTAAATCAATGAATACATTATCCATTCACATAAAATATTCAATTGATAATAATAAAAATAAATTTTAGAATGGGAGAGAATTTATTGTTACAAAAACTATCTAGGTGAGATAGAGTAACCATCCTCAATATATCTAATAATAATTTTGTGAATTTATATCAAAATGGAAAATTCAAACCTATTTGAATAGTGAGTTAAATAATTATAGAGTTTCTCTAATAGTAAGAAATATAAATCCCATAAATTCATTAAGATAATATATTTGATTACAGTTCAAGTGATTCTAATTTCATACAGACCATATTACAAAAACATTTCACTATACTACATTAAATATTACAACATATGTTTTAAAAATTTCATAGAAATTAAATATTAATTTATTGAAGAAACAATTCATTAAAATTAGGTCAAAATATATGAACATTAAAACTAGAAATATAAAATTTATTCAAAATTTGAAATAAAATCAAATTCACCATTGTAGAAAATTTAATTCAGCATTAGAAAGAAAAATTCAAAATCAGAAGAAAAAAAAATATTAATTCACCGTCTGAAAACAAATTTATTCAAGATTTTTTAAAAAAATTAAATTTATGGTTGTTGAAAATCAATAATTTAATTTTTAAGAAATTATGTTCATAAAAAAATTGAGATTTTTAAAAAAAAAAAGATAGATCGTTATAAAAACACAATTAACTGATGAATATTGTGTTATTTCATGTACGAGCAGAACATTTAAATTTTTATGAGTTTCAAAGTAATTTAAATGACTAAATTAGAAGTTGGTAATAAAATATATTTATTAATTTTTTTAAAGATATTTCCAATTGATCAGTAATCTCTTCAATCTGACAATTATTTCAAAATATAGGATCATAGAACTATATAAGCACAAAAATTGAAACGATAAAAAAATTATGAAAATCTTCAAATTTTACTACATCCAAATAACATTATTATCTTTTCATGTAGTTAAATAGAATATATAAAATATTAATACCATCATATCCTAAAAAAATCATGTAATTTAGATGTATATCATGAAAAATATTTGAACAAAAAATATTTTTAATTATAAAAATTCTAAAAATCTAGATTTGTTGGATAAAAATAGGACATTTTTCACCACATAAAAATTATATTTGACCTCCATTTCATCTAAATAAATTGATAATTTTTTTTTCTAATTACATAAATTTTTCAATATGTATTTATATATTACTTATGTTATAATAAAAAAATAATGAAAAATAAGAACATATGAATAGAAAAATATTGTTTATACCAACAATATGTATCACGTTTAGAGAAAAAGGAGAACCCGTTAGAGATTGAATTAGACTTCTTTTTAGTATAATAAAAGTTATTTTCGTATTTATATATTTTAAATGATGTAGTTATCATAAAAATTAGATCACTCTATGTCAAGATAATGTTAAAAACAAAGAGAATGTAAAAAATTATTTTCGTATAAATTTATAAGAGGATTTTTTTTTTAAATTTCATTCATTATAAAAATTCCTTGTAATCCAAAAAACCATAAAAAATACAATAAAATGAAACAAATTCTTCCAATTGTTTCAATTTTAAAACTGAATAGTTGAATCTATAAATTCTCCACCTTTCGTAAATAATGAAAAATTAAACCTAAAAACTGTATTTAAATTATTATTATCATGAAAAAATAATTATCCTCCTTATTAACATTAAGAATATAAAAATATTAATTAATATATTAAAAGTAATAATATGATGATTAATAACATAAAATACACCTAAAATATGAAATTTTATTAAATAATAAACCACATCCCATAAATAATTAATAAAATAGGCAGACTTCTCCAAAACGGTATATAAAGTTTAAATGAACAAAATCCACTGAATGAAATTGTAGGTGCATATAAGTATTTTTTTAAACCACACATGTATCTCAATGAAATGAAATGTTCTTTTTCGCATAGCCAAAATTTTATTTAAAATTTCTATAGGAATAAATATAAAATATTGTTTTGTACTCATGATAATTTGGGTCCAATTTGGTTATTAATAAAAATTATATGTACCCAATAAGAATTTAAACATTTATAATAAGGAATATGGGAAGATAAATTTCTTGAGAGGTAAACCCTAGTAATAAAGATTTATTAATGAAACCTTTTATTTTATTCATTATAATAACTCACAATTAATGGACATTCAAAACTTGTAACGGAGAAAGAACATGTCATCCTTTTTATAATAACACTTCTTAAAATGACCAGAATGATCATTGTTGGATTTTTAAAAAATGATTTGGTCATTTATAATAATATCCACCTTTTATTACATTATCTAAGTAGTATTATAATTTTAATATCCTAAAAAAATTATAATTAGTACATCCAGAATAATTTATCATCTTATCATTTTCTTCTTTAATATTTAACATTTTTCATATTGTTGTGACAAGCTACATGATAACAGATTAAACTTAATTTATTCATTAGCATTATTTTTAAAAATTAAATACATTAGTTTATCATTATTATATATAATATTTAATATTTCAAGATTATTATTTCATCACTGTTCAACTTCAATAGAAGGAATTTTATTTTCTTCAACAATTTTCTTATATTTTTTTCATGAGATAAAATTAAATTCATATTTTTAAAAAGATCATATTGATATTTATCATTAATATCATATAAAATTTTATTATTATAATTAATTATTCGTAATACCAATCCTTATTTGATATAATTATTTATACATTACTTATAATAATACTCCATTAATTCAGAGGATTTTGTATCACTCCCCAGAATGAATGCTTTTCTAGAAATTTTTATTTTTTTATCCATCCATCACTAGAATGGATATTTCCATATTATTTTTAGTGTAACATCCCAAGTCATTACAATTTTTTTAGGTTTTAATAAATATTATAGTTTCTCTCTATATATGAAAAACAATATTAAGTATATGAATCACACCACAAAGAGTTATCTTGCATTACACGCAATACTAGGTTTTACAACCTTTTAATGGCACATTTATTGTAAAAAAAATTCAATTTCATATAATTTTTATATTTTATTATTAAATATCGACAACATTTATGATTTTTGAATGTCTAAATTAACATATATTTAATTTTTGGTATTTTTCTAAGAAATATCCTTTCTTGATGAATTCGAAAAATATTGTGTATTAATTTAAAACACTATTTTCGTTTAAATAATTATTATTGACAATTTATATTCTAAATTGGTTTTTAATGTCAAAATAGAATATTTATGGATATAGTAATCTAATTTTGGTCATTCTAATCATTGTTATATTGAAATATGTTATGAAATCTCGTTGCTCTATTGAACGTTTTTATATTAAGACCCTTTTTTCTCGCCACATCTACATGATTAAAGATCATAAATTCACCATTTATGGGATTTCAATTTTGGAAAATAGAAATAAAAGGTTGTGATAAGTATATAATTTTTTTCTATTAATGTCAACATAATTTTTTTACCAAAAATATTAATAAAAGTGATTAAAATTATTTATGGTGAAAAAGGTGAAATAAATCACAAAAATGGACTAAACCATAATCGTAATGGCCAAAATAACCTGTAAACATGTCAAAAATACATTGGATGAAATTAATTCGACCATATCACCATTTTTTGAATTTAGGTGTTTATGAGATATAATTACATGTAACATCACTATATAAATGTTACATAATAAAAAATACAAAAAGGGAAAATTCATTACCTTTAACATTAATAAAACATTGAGATATGTAAAAAATATATAATTTTATATTATAAAAGTTCTTTTGAAATATAAATGGGTTCATTTTATCATAATAATTTTCTAATAATTTTTTTAGATGGTTTAGTTGCTAAAAATGCATAAGAAATGTCAACATAATTATTATTTAGTTAACACCCAACTAAAAAACGATACTGTAAATTTTAAAAGTGGAGTAAATTGATTCCATTATTATATTAATTTAATTTTTCAAATTAATGTATCAGGTAAAAAACATTAAAATTAATATAATTCAACTATGATATTGTTATTATATTTTAAAATTAAAATTATGTAAATAATTTCAAAATTTATATTATTGTAACATTATAAAAAATTGAAATTTTATTAAATTATTTTAATTTAATAAAATAAAAATACTAATCCAAGTGATGTTTAAGTGTTAATAAAAATTAAATATGGTCTATTAAATGACCAATTTAACCTTCACAATTAATTTTTTACCCATTTGTTATAAAATATTTTTATTACGGTTCGAGTTTAAGCAGTGTTTTGGGGCATCACATTAAATTATATTAAAATTAATTTCATTAAATAATAAGATTTTTATGTTGAAAATTTTATATAATATTAATAATTAATTACATTTTCATTTTCTAAAAAATATAACTTTGTTTTATTCTTAATGGATAAAATACATCTGTTAGAAAATTATATGATTTAATAAAAACCAATATCATAAAAATGGGGAATCTATGATGTTATGGAAACATATTACTAAAATGAACTTATTTTTTGGGGTTTATGTTTTAATCAATGATAATTCTCCTTTAATACAATATTTTTCAATTTTTATGTAATTTTGGTCAGGTCGGCCAAACATTAAATATTACCTTTTGTTATTTACCAGCGTGGCACTCCTCGACTACTATAAAAAGACGCACACTCTACCCCTTACTCACACATCTCAAGAGACTTTTTCTCTATAAATATATGCCCTAATAAATCCAAAATATCCCTCACATATCCTATAATCCTCCCCTTGTGAATAAATCAATCAATGGAAGATGTTTTTTACAAAACAAAATAATTTACCCGATTAAGAAGTAACAAACTTCCTTAACCATTTTGGTTTTATTTCAATTCATTAATCCCTCTAATATTATTCTTATTGACTGTATAAAAACTAGTATCTTAAATATAATATAACATTTTATATATAGGGGTTATAAATACAATTACACACATTTCTATCAAATGGGTAACAGATATATTGTTTTGTGTTTGGTGAACTACAACCTCACGAAATGATGATTGTTTATTTGTTCTTTTCCTAATCATGGCTTCCATTATGATGGAAAGTATATTTACATATTATATATATGATATTTATAAAATATTTATTCTTCATTATTTTTTTATTTATAACATATCTTTAGGCTTTCCATGTTGTGTAAATATGATATTTTTATTTTTGGAAGTGTGGACTATCGCCCCCTCAAAACGATATGACCCGTTCATGCCATAAATTGAATGAATAAAGGATGGTTTCAATATAACTATGATAAATGTATTAAATAGATATTATATTATAATAATAATTTATTTTTTTATCAACTACCATTCATTCATTTAATATTAAAAGGAAATGAGAGTAGCGTTCATGAGTACGTACGATATACCATCTCCATAAACGGTGGACTTCATTTATTATATCCAAGATATTATATATTATAATAAAAATATATGTAGTAAATATATATGATAATTAATTCCTATTATAAATTCTATAGATGATTAAATCTTGATCTAATTAGTAGGAATAATAAATAAGCAGGCTAAACATACTAGAGAAAATTTTGTAATTTACTATCTAAATTGTTAAAATAATAAAAGTGTATTAAAAATAGGAAATAAAATATTATATGAAATTGAAATATGATATTTTAACATGATTATGGTTATTCTAAAATTTATTAACTTAAATTAACATTTAAATAATGTATAAATAAAACAAAATATATATTGTGGATATGGTGAGGAATTACATCTCCATTTAAATTTAATTGGGGCTTAATTTTGTTATACACCAATTCACTTTTATATATTGTATGTGATGAACTTTGAAATGTTATATCATGAAAAATCCTATTCTAATTATATTATATGTTTTATTTAATTCATCAGGAATTATTGGTTAATTGTTTCAATGTGGTATGGGATACATTGGTATGTTTTAAGATTATTTTTTCTTCAAATATGTTTTAATGAAAACAAAAATAGTTGTTACTTATCCTCCTATAAAGTATTGTTGATAAATAAATATTTTTTATTCAATGTAGTTATATGATAAGGAATATTATATAATAATTAATCATATTATTATATTCGAGGAATTCTTTAGGTGGTTAAGACATTGGTTATGGACTAGTTAATGAAATATCATTGAGGAATTCGTAGTCTCATGGGATGGAATTTAAATTCAAAAACCCTTAGTATTTGTAATCTGTATGATATAAACTGGCTTGTGAAAGGTATAAATACTAGAGTTAGGGTTGGACAAACAAAATTGGTTTGTAACTAGTATTTTTTAAAGCAACGTGTAAATGGTTTTAAAAGTAACGGTTCCATGAACCTAGGAAAAATAGAATCCAATAAATAATCATTTAAATTATTTATAATTCATTTATTATCATAATTTAACCATGAGATATCATTTTGGCATGTCTGTGGATGAATTTATTTAGATGTTTATAGATTAATGTATTTTTTTCAGTTCTTTTCCATGCTCTATTCATATTCCTTTAACTATTTATTTGAATGGAATGTGTTGTCTATTATTTTACCTTCCATGATGATTTGTTATCATTTATTCATTATTTCATCTTCATTTCATAAGCTTACTCATCATTTTATAATACCATTATTATGTTTTTCCATAGGTTATGAATATTAAAACTATAAATAAGATTTCAGCATTATTTTTGGGTAAATATTCTTTTGTATAATGTTTTATTTTACATTTCCCATAATATTGTGGATATCATACATGTAATATATATTTCCAAGACACATAAACATATTATTCCTAAAGGATTAGATTCCATGTAATTATGCTCATGTAGTGAAGTAAAGAACAATATCAAGGGTTCTAGGATCATGGCATTACGGTTTGTATTATTAGAAATACATCCACATCTAGAAACTATAAGTGTATATTGATCTAGAACATATTTAACTAAGAGTGATTAACCTAAAAATGTGTACTATGACTAAATAATGGTATGATGGTGCACTACAATGGTCTTTATTGCTCACCTAGTTTGACAAACCAATGGTATGCACTTCGGATATTTAAAATTTTCATTATGCACCATTATGAAGGACATAATATTTCGTTTTCCTCCTCGAAGTAACTGATGACTATGATACTAAGATAATCAATGAAGAAATTTATGACGTGGAATATACTAGATTATGAATTATATATAACTAGTTAATCTATGGTATTCCATTATTAAGAAATTGAACTTTCATGGGAGAATGATATCAATAGTTTTGTAAATGGAGATATTTCCCTCCCGATAAAACCTATATGAATGGTTTTGGAATGAAAAAAATAATAGCATTACTAGTGAAACATAATGAGGTTATGATAAATATCCCCACTTGAATAGAGAAAAATGTTCTATAATGCAGATTTATTATACTAGATCACATTATCATATAGAGTCCCCCATTATTTAGTGGGACTCCTATTCCAATTGTAGTTGAGCATTAGATTATATCTCTAGAAAAGATATATAAAGATTTAGGTTGTGGTGAAAAATAAAAGGTTAATCTTTTTTCAATTCACTCAAAGATGATGTCGATCACTGGCAGTCGTTGATTCAGAACACGTGGGAGGGATATTAAATCGAACTCATCCATTGGAGGAAATTTATTGAGACATTCATGCATAAATACACCCCTCGTGATAAATAAAATTACATGGAGAGTAAATTCCTTAGCAGAATGAAAAGGGATGATGAAAGGGTTTTAGATTATGATGATTTATTTATAAGTATTTATAGGTATGTATCAGACTATGTATAGAAAATATAGTTCAAGATCAATCACTTCATTCAATGTCTTAAGAAAACTCTATTAATAGATCTAGTTTCTCAATCAATTTCTTAATATGATGTAATTTGTTTATATGATATCAAGAAAATGAATGAATTCTCAATTTAATTTTGTCTCAAAGGGATAATAGAGAAGAAGAGGATAATTGATACAAAAAATGATAATGGAAAGAAGAAAATGATGGATTTTCCTTCATGTAATTATTTTGAAAGAAACACCCTTGTACATGCTTGAAGGGAATGTGATTTCTTAATAAGTATGAATAAATAGGCCAAAAAAATCATGATTGCAAGAGAAATAATGAAAATACCATTGTGTCATGATTCTAATATAAGGCGATTGGTTACTATGAAAATGAATACCCAAAACATCAAGGAAAATTACCTAAGAATACACCAAGGGATCAAAGTTATGATTATGTTATTTAAACATCTGAAGTGGAATGATTGATGTTTCTATGTATTGAAGACTTTTATTAATTTTGTAAAATTATTTTATTTGTGATTTACTATTTATATGAATTATGAAATATAAAGGATTTTAATTTAGTACTTTTTCATTATGTATGAAAGAATCATATATTGAATAGTACCAAGAAAAGGTATTAAGTAGGAATTTAATTTTTTTAAAACACATGATTGAAGGAAATGAAACCCTTAATATTTTTATGTTGTAGAGATAATTATGATGAAATTATGGACTTGATATGTGTAAAAAACCGTATAAGTTATAAATTAATTTTCAATAAGTTGAATATCCTATTACTGATGCAGTTTACAAAACTTCTGGATTTATGAAATATATCCAATAACATTTTTTATTATTTATAAAATAAGGAATAATTAATTTTTATAATATGATTTAATAGTAATTAAAGTTATTCCAATATTTAATAAAGATACATGATGTTGTTATTCACATGTTTTGTAATGTGATAATTACAGCTGATTCATTTAGACTAAATGATAATGATAATTTAATTTTGGAAACTCAGTGTTCATATTTATAATTTGTTGGATTATAATAATTTGGAAATGTTAACCACTTATGAATTGGTATAGGTGGAACTTTTGTGGTGGTTTTAGAAATTTATATATTAAATAATTATAGCATGATTATTGTTCGATGAAATTAAATAGAATAGTTCAAGGGATGACCGAAGGATATGATTTTTCTTATATAAATGTACCACGTATTTATTTTTAATTATATCTATATAGTGTGAAAATATTATATATCAATATAAAAATAAATTTTTGTAAAATAATTATCATATTACATTCATTTCTAATGAATAAAATAGCCCCCAAGATCATTATGGGTTTACATCTTCTTATTGTCAACATTCCCTTAACCATGTTTCCTAAAACTCTCCATTAGAACATGATTATTATATTTTTCATATATATCCATGTTTCCATTTCCCATATATATTCTCCAACTGGGGAACCTAGTTACATGGACATTTTACATTCCTTTTTCTCTTATTAAGAATATGTGTTATTAACCCTATTCACAATTTGGGGTTTTTAACAATAGTATATTCAAATATCAATTAATTTATTACTAAGATCATGTTTAAACTGTGGGGATGAAATTTAAATAAGGTGTGGATAAGGTAACACCCCAAGATAATAAAATATTTTATTATTGGAAAAAATATTATTTTTGTATTTTTTTATTTTCAGAACCATGTTATGATTTTCCTACAATAATTACTAATTCAGATTGTGTTCCACGCAAGATTGAGTTTTAACACCATTTAATATACCATATATTTTTAAACTACATTTTTTTATTTTTTTACAATAATGTGTCAAAATAAAAATCACTTTCAAATTTTTTATTTTGATATAAACTTACGGTGGATTTATAATATTTTTTATGAAGTTTCTTTTTTATGAATAATAAAAATGTTGTGTTTAAATTAAAACGAGATTTTCATTTAAAAAATTTTTATTTTTAAATTTTATTTTTAATTTGTTCTTAATGTCATAATAGATAAATTATACAACTATTATTAAAATATTTCTCATTGGAATAATTTTTATTTTGAAATTAGACATAAACACTTATTGAATGTTTTAACGTTTAACATTAAAAACCCACTTTCCCGCTATATCTGGGGGATTAGAGTTAATAATAATTTTCCCACTATTGATAATTTAATTTTGAGAAATTGAAATATTAAATTTTAATAATTATATTATATTGGTGCTAATAAGATCATCATAATTTTTTTAACTAAAACATAACTGACAGTGGTTATAATTAATTATGTTTATTAAGGTAATATTAAGATTGACAAGGGACTAAACAATAATCTTAAGGTCCGAATGACATGGAATCTTGTCCAAAATCCCTTGGCAAGAAATAATTCATCCATATCTACACTTGGTAACAATTTTATGGGTTATTGGGATATTATTAAATTGATTCTCCCTATATGATTGGTTATGGAAGGAAAAAGATAAAATGGGAACATCCCTTACCTCTAATATTTGTAGAAGTTTGAGATATGTAAAAATAATCATATATACATTTATAAATATTATTTTTATAGATTGTTGGTTTATTTTATCATAATAATTTATCAATAATTTGTAGAAATGTTTTAGTTCTTTAAATATCTTATGAAACACCAACGTAAGGATTATTTAGTTAACAACCAAATAATATAAATGATACTATAACTATTAAAAGTGAAGTGAATTGATTTAATTATTGTATTTATTTAATTTTTTGGATGAATATGACATTTTACAAAATTTATAATTAAAATATTTTAATTATAATATTATTTTGATAAGTCAAAATTAAAAATTATTAAATAATGTCGAACTTGTCATTATTGTTATTTTAAAATAAATGACATCTTCCTAAATGATTTAATCATAATAAAAAAATCTATTCCAAAAATTAATTTTTATGTGAAATAAATAATAAATATTTTCTATTAATTGACCAATTTATCTTATATAATTAACTTATTGACCAATATATTTTAAAAACATAGGTAACATGACCCGAATTTAAGAAGTGTTTAAGAATGTCACATGCGCATGTTTTATAATTTATTTCCAAAACACCTAGAATTTTTATATTATAAATTAAAAATAATATTAATAAATAAGTGGATCTATTTTTACTAAAAAAATATCACTTAATTTTTTTCTTAATGGTTAAATTACTTATGATAGAAAACAATATTCTTTAATAAAAACCAAAATGGTAAAATTGGGAAATCATATAATTTATCGATCCAAGTCATTAATATTCTCGTATTTCTATGTGTCAGAGGTTTGAATTGACCATTATTCTACTTTATTCTATTTTTTATCTTTTTTGGATGCACTTTTGGAAATGAAAACCGCCCATTAATGAATAAATTTTAGTATTTACTAGAATATCACTCCTTCTCTACTATAAAAATCATGCACTCAACCCCTTACTCAGACCTCTCAAGACACATTTCATCAGCCAATAACTTCCAAAATAGCTCCAAAATTTCACTGAACACATCCTAGAAACCAACCATTGCGCATAAAGCCTTAAAATGAACCATTTGGGTTTAAAACAAAAGAAGTTACCCGATTGAGAGATAATAAACTTCCTTTAACATTTTAGTTTTATTTATTTCTTTAATCCATACAATATTATTATTTAACTTTTTTATAAAAGATATTATCATAATTATACTATTTTTTATGCTAAGGATTCAACCTACATTGACACACACTTCCATCTAATGGATAACAAACATATTGTTTCTGTGTACGGTGAACTACTTCTAAAGAAAGAATGATTGTTCATCTATCATTTACCACCTCTCATGGTAGACATTATGATGGAAACTATATCTATATATGATATAAATTATATTTATAATGTCTTCATTATTCATTAATTTTTTTATATAAGATAAATTTATTCTACCCATTTAGTGCAATACCATAATTTGGTTTGAGGAAGTGTGGATTACCACCCCTTCAAAGTGATATCACTCGTTCATGTCGAACATGGAATGTATAATGGATGATTTTAATAAACCTATATAGCATATATGTTCATTATATGATACAATAATTAGAACATAAATATGTATCAATTTCCTTTAATTTCTTTTAAATGAAATAGAAATAGATTTAGCATTCATGTGTACATTCAGACAACTGTCTTCATAAATAATCCACTTAATTTTTATCTCCCAACATTTTTTTAATTATAAAAAAATATTTAATTATTTTTGATAATAATTAATTCATTTTTTACATTCTGAATATGATTAAATCAGGATCTAATTAATTGGGAAAACAAATGACAAGTCCAAACAAACTTTATAAAACTAGGAAATTGACAAATGGAATAGGTTAAATAATAAATGAGTGTCAATAAATGGGTAATTAAATATTCTAAGAAACTTATATATATTATTATAACCATTATTACAGTTATTTTATATTTTATTAATATATTTTTTATACTATACATGCCTATAAATACCAAAAATGGAATGTTAAGGTAGGGTATTTCATCTAAATTTATATTTATGAATCATTTAACTTTTATATGTTGCATGTACCACCATCGGAAAGATAAGATAATAAATATAATTATTTTCAAGATACTATACATTTCATTTTATTCGTTAGGAATTATTATTTAAATGTTTCGAATTGTTATGGGACACCTGAATGTTTCATGATTATTTTTCCACAAGAATTTTTTAAGTTATAAAAATCACATTGTTACTCATCCTCCACTGAGATATTATTTATAAATACATATTAATTATTAAATATGGTTATATTATAAGGAACATTGTTTATAAACAAATTGATTGTTAAATAATAGGAATGATTTTCCAATGTAAGACTCCAGTTGGAGACTGTTTATGGTAAGCCTTACAGGATTGGGGACCTGTTAATGAAATCTCATCAATGCATCTGTAGTATCATGGGAATAAATTAGGTTTAAAAACACTTCACATTTGTAACTTGCATGATATAAACTATCTTGTGAAAGGTCTTAACATTAGAGTTATGGTTGGATGATCCAAATCTGTTTGTAACCAGTATATTTTAAACCATCTAATGAAATGTCTTGATAGAAATGGTTACATATACCTAGGAATCATGGTTTTTAAAAAACTAGAATTTCCATTCCAAAAAATCCTTTTATTGTCATTATTTATCAATGATATTTCGATTTGACATATCTATGAATGTATTTATTTATTAATTATTGATTAATGGCATCTGTTTCAGTTCTTTGTCTTTCCCTGTTGAGGTATCCTTATCCAGTTATTTGAATGGAATGAGTTATTAGTTATTTACCATCAAATGATTATTTATTCTCTTGGGTTCATTATTTATTCCTCTTTAAATACCCTTAATGAGAATTTTAGCTCACCCAATTGATGTTTTTCCCCAGCATATGAAGATGAAAACATTGAATAATACATAAAAGATTTAGTTTATTTAATTTTATTATTTATAATTATTTATATTATATTTCCCAATGTAATATAGTAATCATGAATATATTATAGCTTTCTATGACTTATAAAATTTCTGCCCTTCAGGATTTTATTCCTTTTAATCATTATAATTTATTATATTATTTCACCATCTCTAGGTTTCTGGGTATGGGTGTTGTAGTTAATGACTAAGATACAAGTCACCCAAAATAATAAAATAAACAATAGAGATAACTAAACATAATGAAGGACTCCCCATGTGATACAAATATTTAGTTCTTAATGGTTTGATGGAAGAAAGGAAGGTGGGTGACAATTCCTTTATAAAAATTACTAAATTTACTAGAAATTAATTATGGAATTTATTTTTCTGAATTTAATAACTAATTCTATATTAAAAAATTATCCCAATGGATGTGTGAAGTTATTATATAGAAAATTAAAGACATAAACATAAATAATTTTAATATTATCTCAAATCAATGGGAAATTAACTCAACTCACCACAACACATCTAATGGATTATGACACCCTCCATGAAAGAGATAGAGATGATTTTACATTGGATCAATATAAATCCATATTTTTACCTAGGAAAATACTAACAAATGACTTTTTGTGGAGTACCCCAAACCTATAAACATACTTTTGAGGTAGAAGATATGAAACTATTCTTTTTATAGGATCATCCCCAAACTAAGTGTTCTTATTTTTTTCAAGTGTTTATAAGAAAATTAATATCTTTTAGTAGTTTTATAACTTGTTCAAACAATTGATTATCTATAGACCTCTGCATAGACAAAAAAATATAACAGATATTATAACTAGATAGATGTAGAATAATTACAATTAATGAAATGGTTCATGTATGCCCTTTTAATGGATTTTAATGATGAGTCTGAACATTCTAGAAAAGGTACAATGTGTTTATACAAATAGAACGAATTTGAAGAATAATTGTTCCATATTTGAGTGTTTTTCACAAATGATAAAAATAATTGAGCATAGGATAACATGAACCTAAGATGAGTATGAGAATTTGATATCATCATATACATGATATATCATTTTAAATACAACTGAACTTCTTTAAAATGATTCCATAAATGATAACAACTCCATCTCTAACTTGGTTAAACAATTTAGGGAATAATAACAAATAAATATCATATAGAGATAATTTTCTGTTAAATTAATTATCTTGGAGAGTGAATGTTATCCTCCACAACAACTGTAATAATAATTGTCTTAATTTAAAAATAAAATTCAATTAAATACCAATTTTAATTTCTCATTATAATATTTAATAATTATCCTAATAATAAGACACTAAAATACATATTTATAGTAAGAAAATTTGAAGGATTAATTTTCATGACATTATGAATAAATGCAACATATATTTATAATTTTTTTATTTATATTATATAAAATATTAAAAATTCAAATTTATTATTTTCATTAACAATAAATATTATTTATAATATAATTAGGTAAATTTAATTCTCCGAAATTATTGAAATTTAAATATTATAAATTTTAACTTATTTAAACCATAGAAATAAAATATTAATTCACCGTTAAAAACAATCATTAATAAAATGTTTAAAAAAATAATTCGCTATTTTAAATATAAAAATAATTCACCATTAGAAAAAATTGTAAAATCATTATTAGAAATAAAAAATTATATCATAGTTTAATAAAATTTAATTGATGGTTAAAGCAATTATTGACAGTTTAAATGTAAAATAAATTCATGGTTTTAATAAAAAAATTAATTGGAAATTTTTTTAAATAATATATTTTTTGTTTAAAAAAATTAATTGATGATTTCAATATAAAATTGATGTTTTCAAAAAATATTATTTGATGAGTAGTGCATTAATTCATGTATTTGTTGAACACATATGTATTTGTGAATTTTTAATGCATCATAATGATTCCATTAGATGTTTTTCTTGAAGACGTTTATTAATAATATATTTAGAGATTTTCAAATAACCAATAATAACTTCAATACAAAATTTATGTAAGCAAATATGATCTAAAAAACGTAAAAACATAAAATATAAATTGAAAAAAAATACTTAACACAGACCAATTTTTAAGGAATATAAACGACATTTTTAGATTGTCATATAGTTTCATAAAATATATAAAAATCCAATATTTCATAACCAATAAATTTTGTGATATTATGATATATATCATAGGAGATATCATCAAAATAAAAAAATATTTTCAATAATATAAATTCTAAAATTCAACATTTTATTGTATTCAATTTGAACATTTGTTTTACCACTTAAAAAATAAAAATAAACATATATTAATTCTTACGAATGTTATATAAAGTATTTACCAAGAAATAATATTTCCATGAATGTTTTCAATTAACCATATTTTTTAATTAAATAACTAATGAAAATTAAACAACATAATAAGTAAAAAAATATTTTTTTTACCTAATGCATGTATCATGCTGGAATCAAAATTAGAAAATGGTATATATTTAATTTTACATCATTGTAGTTGTATTAAATATTTATAAACTAATTATATTTCATATTAAATAAGAACTATAAAATTATGATCAATAGAGAAGGACAACACTATATCATGTAAATTATTGCACTATACACCCTATATCACAATAAAATATTTTTTATTTATGTTTATATGTTAAATTAATAAATTAAATAATTTATTTTTTAAAAAAAATTATAACATTTTTTAATTTATCATGAAAAAAATTATCATATGGTGAATATTTGATATTTTTTTAGAATAAATGATTTTTTGGTGAAATGTGAGAAATATACTTTTTAAAAATAATAAAATTTTATGAATATACTAGGAAGTAAGTATACCATAAATACTTATAAAACATTAAACATAATAAAATATTCATTAATTGAGTAGAAAAAGTATTTATGAATACAATAATGAATTTAGAAAACCTATATTTCAAATTTTCTAAACTGAAGATACATTTAGAAATAAAAGAAATTATTCTTAGTATTTTAATTTAATTATATTTTAATTTTAATAAATTAAGTTTTTTTTTGGACGGTAATTAAATTTATAATAAAAAAAATTATATTATATTTATTAAAAAATATAAAACGTTTATCTGGTAGCTATTTTTCAATCTTTAAAAATCATATTTCTATATTTTATTTTTATACATCACATATGATAATGTAAAAATAAATATTTATTATCCATAAAATTTTCATATAATAAAATGGATCTCATAATTATAATTTTTCTGTAAAAAATATTTAATAAGGCGTATTTTATTTGAAGTCAAATATAATAAACAATATAGGTAAAAATTTATTTCCCGATTTTTACCATAAATTGTAATGGGATAATTCAACGATTAAAAGGCTTGAAACATATTAAAATGGGAAAAATATTCTTGAGGATATATCCACCCTATATCACAAATAATATAATTATTTAATACATTATTTTCAATAACCCTTGAATACTGTATTTTAATCATTGAAAAATTAATGGGTATTTAAAAAATAATTCCTATAAAAGTGGATTACATACAAAAATTCATTGTACAAATTTTATATTGAATTTAGTTTTGAATGAAAATCATTTTTCAAATTAAATTACTCCCTATGACATTTTTAATCCTATTATCGCAATTAGTTACTATTTTTCACCCTTTTTCAGTGATATTTCCTTGTGAAATGTCATGTTTAAAACATTTCTATTTTATAAAAATTAGTTTTTTTATTAACATCCATATTCCAAAAAAATTACTACACAAATAAAAAATTATTCATTTTTATTAATTTGATAAAATTTTATTATACTAATGGTTGAACCATTATTCAATACTTTCTATAAAATAATAAAAATTTCATTTATCATGTGTACGTGTAGAATATGACCACTATGAAGTTATATAGATCAATTATAATTACCACTTATATTTATTGAAAAAATGTTGGATATGATCAGCTATTTTATTTTCTATAAAAAATTATTATTCTTAATTTATAATCTATCACATACCATCACAATATTGCATTCATTGAGAAATTTTAATTTTAATCTTACGAACCAAGAGACAACATCCGTCGTGAACAATGAATTTTACATGTCACCACACCCTTTATGAATGGTTTTAGGAACTAATTTATTTAATATATATGATATTTTTTGTAATTTTTTGGCATATATTAATGTTATATTATCATTACATACAAAAATTCCTTATTCATTATATCATTGTAAAACAATATTTTTCTTATCTGTTTTACCACCTACATGAATATTGTCATAATTTTAATGTAATAAATAAATAAAAATAAAATATATAGATAAAATAATTTACAAATTACTTATTTAATATGTTTTAAAATTCCTAAATATTTTTAGTAAAATTAAAAATATTTATTCCTATATCATTATTAAATCGTTAAACATGATGAAAACTATATCATTACAATGTCTATTTTTAGAAAACCTTATCTCTGAACTTTTCTTAATGAAAATGTGATATAATGAGCCATTGAGAATATTTTTCAATATTTAATATCATAATAATTGTGATCTTTTACTCCTTAAATAAAAATTGACACCTTATTTATGAAGATACTACAAAACAGAAAACTTGAACCAATATCATTCGATGATAAAAAAAATAACTAACAAATTTATTCTCTAATAAATAATATTAATGATGGATGTAAACATTGATAAAGTAATAATACATGTGATTAATACGGTTATTTTTATTATTTAATATATTTCGTATCATTCATGCAATTAATGATTACGGGTAAGGGTTTTAACTTCTCAATTCATATCCGTCTGTCTCCTCCGTGCACTGTCACACCAAGTGATCCACCTCCGGTTACCATCCAGTCCTACTACTCACTGCCTCAGTCAGCGATGTCTGTCATCTACAACCAACACAACGTGGTGCAGGCATAGCCCGTGCAGGACTGAGTATAACGATACTCAGTAGATATCCCAATACCCTCAAGGTCTCACAAAATCTATGAAGGATAAAACACAAATTATGATATCAGAAGATAACCTTTACTTAGGTATATTCCCATAGAGATACCTGTGTTCTCTTGTAACCCATCTAAATAATGAGGAAAACAAGAAATTCATTGACTCAGCTCAAACCAGGATTTTTATTATCAAAACCATGAATTCTAGAGAACTCTTCCTCTATCGAGTATAGTGGGCAAGCCAACAACTACCTCGTGCTTCCCATTAACCTTGAGCTGCTGAGGTACTCCTCATGTCGAATACCGTGGGTGTGTGATGCTCACACAGAGGCGCTCCCCACTATTGGTCTACGGCCAACTACCAGGAGCTCCCCCTAATAGCCTGCAGAGGTACTCCCCCTTTTGAGTACCATTGGTATTCCACCAACTACGAGGCACTCCTCCGCCATTGGTCTACCACTAACTACCATGTTCTCCCCACTGGGCACTTAGAATCTCTCCGAGTCGAATCAGTCAAGTAGTCGTCAGGTCTCAGCCAGCTACAAGGTCTCCACACTCTGTATGCTCGTCCCCGGAAGGATCCGCTCCATGAGCTACTGGTAAATACTCCAACTGTCACAAACTGTCATTAAGAATAATCTCAAAGGTCTGCCTCATCATAGGTGTCTCAACGCAATTGACGACACGTCAATCGGACACCCGGTCTGTGAGTTGTTAGCCTTTTAGTCCCGAGTGCCCATTTGGATTTGAGTACAATCCAACCTAACCGTAACTTATCTAATCCCCGAACTATAGTTTGTTATACTAAAAGGGACATCTATGCTCCTATAATACCAGTGCTGCTGACATTTCTTCAAACGGATGTCTGGTGCCATGTTATGGCCAAAGGAAGTAAAGGTTTGGTACTTGGCCTGTGTCTGAGCCGACCCGGTTGGACTGACTCGGCCCAACCCAGTCTGGGCCTACCTGATCTAGGACAACCCGGATAGACCCATTGGGTCTCACCCAAACCGCTGGGTAGGACTGCCTACTATGTTCAAAACAGTCCGCTGGGCCCGGACCATTGGACTGCGGGGGTGGTTCGGCCAAATCTCGGGGCCAGTTCGGCCTGGAACGTTTCGAGGGCACGACACGACATGGATCATCCAGGAGGGTGCGACGGGGCTGGTTCGGCCAGGTCACTGGGATTGGCTGGCACACCAGCTCGGTTGGGAGGGTGGGAGGGAACCGGGATTTCGTGGGTGCACCGGGTAGGCTGCGAGGGCGCCGGGCAGGCTGTGGCAGGGCCGGGCAGGCCGCGGCAGGGTACCAGGGAGGACGTCATAGGGTGTTGGGGCACTGGGCAGGGCACCAGGGGTGCAGGAAGGGCACAATCGGGAGGGGGGTAGCCTGCGGGGGCATGAACATCACGCGGGGGCGCCTGGAAGTGCATAGGGTTGCGCACGGGGGCATCGGGCAACGCGCCGGTGGGGTCGGGCAGGCTGCAGGTTCAGCCAGGCCACACGCCTGGCAGGGAGTCGTTAGGGCGCAGGTAGGCAGGTCGGTCACTGCTCGGCCAGCGGGGTTTGGCCGGGAGCACCGGTTCACCACAGGGGTAGCACGATTCGTGGAAGCTGCGAGTTGTGTAACCTTCGTCGTTGCTGCCTTTGTTGCCTCTTGCTTCATCTCCAAGTTGTTGTTTAATCAAAACAAGATTGGGGGAGGGGTCTGTCCATGTTGTCTTGGCCCGAACCCTCCGCATTTAGGGTGGTAACAATTGGTTCTCAAGAACATAGCATAATATTCTACCCGTAAATGATAAACATCATCATTCTTCATTTTTAAAATAAAGGAGGAACATGATTCTTAAAAGAAACTAATCCACTACCATTGATTCGCCGCTCCACATTCATTGATGGAGTTGCAGGAAAATGATGATGTCTTCATTTTTCACGTCCACCGCAGACTTCCACATTCGAGCTGCATCGTCTATGGAAGACACTCCACATTGGTTGGATCTGAGGTAGGAAGTCAAAGGAGGAAATCGTCATTGGCGTTCTTCACATTCTTCATTGGGAGAACATTATATTTCCCTAGCTTTCCTCCACCCAAGCTCCACAAAATTCCCAACAAAAAAAATAGAGGAATATTTTGTCTATTATTTTTTGGAACAACAAATAAAAAATCTGGAATTAATTAACCCGACTCCACCAAATTAATTTCACGAGAGGTGTCACATTAAAGTTTGAGGATGTCAAGAGGGTCCCTAAATAATTTACATGTGTTGGCACAATTAATTTGGGGAGATGGAAAAAAATTTCAAAAAATGAGGATTTGGAAATTTACTGGGGTGGTGGAGGCACCATTAATCATTAGGGGAGTGGGCTTCATTAAGTTGAGGGGTGGTCAAGGATTTCATCCACCTTAAATGGGGAGATCCAAGGGGTTACAAGCCCGGGTGGTCCCACCCTCTTTTATCCTCCCATGGGTGGTTGTGTTTGGGTGGGCCCCACTATAATAACCTCTCATGGAAGGTTAAGGTGTGGTGGCCCCATCTCCAACCTCCTCTTGGAGGTTTTAACCTCCACACACCCAAAGGTGGCTCACATAAAATAAATTTTCTGCACACATTAATTTATTGATTTTTTATAAAAAGCCAAAAACTAAATTTTATTCTCAACGAACAGCTGTCGAGGTTAAAGTCTTCTTAAGCGAATACATGCATTGCGAGTTCAATGGTGACCTCATTTTTCAATTCTCAGCATCGGTTCAAAATCTATAAAATCCTTCTCGTACATTTACAGAATGTACCCGAAAAAAATATCATGAATTGATTTTGGTCCCACCGGGCCTCAGAATCAACCGCCGTAAAATTCACGGACTCGTAAAATTCAAATGAATTTAAGAAAAAAAAATCCATGGAATTTCTAGGTCATTACATTCTCCCCACCTCATTGATTTACGTCCCCGTAAGCTAAAACTTGAACTATGGGAACAAACGGGGGTACTGTGCACACATCTGATCCTCCCTCTCCAATGTTCTCTCCTGGAGGTTCTCGTGTTGCAAGGGAACACACACCAGAGGTATTGTACGTCCATGTGGGTCCTGATCCTATTGATCTTCAATCTCCACTAGAACCTCTGTGAATATCTCCCCATAGTCGACTTCTGTCTCTCCATGGTCGATGATGTGGGAAGGATCATGCACGTATCTCCTCAGTTGGGATACGTGGAAGACATTGTGCACCAAGTGTAACTATGGTGGAAGAGCTAAGCGGTAAGCCACATCTCCTACTCTACTGGTGACATAGAAAGGTATGATGAATTTCAGAGATAACATTCCTCCTTATAACAATCTCTATAGACCTCGTCGAGGTGAGACCCGTAGAAACACGTGGACTCCATCCTCGAACTCTAGAGGCCTCTGTCTCCAATCAGCATATGACTCCTACTTGCTCTAGGCTATCTTTATCCGCTCCTGGATGATCTGCACCATCTCGGTGGTAGTTCAAACCATCTTTAGTCAGCCTAGTCCGGACTCCTAAGTGTCTTTCCAACACAAGGGTGATATGCAAGGTCGTTCGTACAATTCCTTGAAAGGTTCCATCCCTATGGTGGAGTGATAGTTGTTTTTGTAAGAAAACTCCACCAAAGGAAAGTGATCCTCCCAGCTACGACCGAAGTTGAGAACACATGAACGTAGCATGTCCTTGAGGGTTTAGATGGTTTTCTATTTCTAACCATATGTCTGAGGATGGAAGGCGGTGCTCAATCAAAGCTGTGTCCCGATAGCCTCTTGCAACCCCTTACATATCCGGGAAGTAAACTATGTGTCACGGTCGGATACAATAGACGAAGTTAATCCATGTAGATGCACAATCTCTTGAACATAGAGATGTCCCAAGATCTCTATTGTACCGAGCTCTCTGATCGGAAGGAAGTGGTCCGACTTGGTGAGTCAGTCGACGATCACCCAAATCGAGTCGTGACACATAGGTGTACAAGGATGAATCTTCACGATGTCCATGAATATCCCACCGTACATCAAATCTTGGATATCTAAATACTGAACCAAGCCTTCTGGTACGTGGTTCTCGACCTTCACTTGCTAGAAAGTGAGGCACTATGAGACAAAATCCACTACTGCCTTCTGCATACCTGGCCACAAATGTTGTCTTCGAAGATCCTTGTATATCATCACTGCTCCATGATGTACCTATAAAGGGGATGTGTGGAACTCCCTCAACACTCCCTCCTAAAGTTCCACTGGTATGAAGGTACGTCCTCTGAAAAGAATGGCATTCTCCCCACCTTCATAAAATCCACTAGGTGCCTACCCTGTGGATATCTTAGCACGTTGTGTCTCGCAGTCTGCATCCCAATGTGGCACCTCCCTAACTCACTGATGAAGTGTGGGAGTGACCGTAAGAGACTATAGATAGGATGCTCCATCTCTATTATCAAAGGATATTTGTAAAGCATCCAGCTGCACTGTCGCGTCTCCTAGAAAATGTATACTAGTTCTCTTACTGAGCGCATCTGCAACAACGTTCCCCTTCCTAAGAGTATAGACTATATCAAAGTTGTCATCCTGGAGGAACTAAAGAAAATGTCATTGTCACAGATTCAGGTCCATCTAAGAGATGATATACCTGAGACTTTTATGATCAGAGTACATGGTAAAATGCTCACCCATCAGATAGTGGCTCCAAATCATCAAGGCGAAGACTACTACTACTAACTACAAGTCATGGGTAGTGTAGTTCTGCTCTTGTTGTCTCATCTATAAAGAACCATAATCAATCACTAATCGCTCCTTCATCATAACACACACATGTCTAGTCTATGATATATCCCAGTAAACTATGTACCCTATGCCTTACTCTGGGATCCTCAAGATAGGGGCACTAGTCAGCCTCAACCTCACCTCCTGATAGTTCGACTGGAATCTCTTCGACCACACGAAGGGTTTACCCTTCTTCTAAAAGGCTGATATTGGTGCTGCCACTCTGGAGATGTCTAGAACGAATCTTCTATAGTATCCGGACAAACCCAAGAAACTATGCACCTTTGTCACACTCCTGGGTGGCTCCCAAGAGAGTACAACTTTAATCTTCACTGGATCCACTGGAACTCCAGTCTACGAGATGATGTGTCCCAAGAAGTTATCCTCTTGAATATAAAACTGGAACTTGAAGAGCATACCATAAATTTGGGGATCTCGGAGTGTGTCCAGTACTACCTTCAAATGGATGGCTTGCTCCTCCTCAGTTGTCGAGTAGATCAGAATGTCGTCGATGAAGACTATGACAAAGCGATCGAGGTAAGGTTGGAAGATCCTATTCATGAGTCCCATGAACACTAATGAAGAATTGGTTATGCCAAAAGGAAAATCCAAGAACTCGTAGTGTCCATAACGACATCCAAAAGCTGTCTTCTGCACATCCTTGTATCAAACTATGAGCTGGTGATAACTTGATCTATGTTATATCTTTGAGAACCACTATGATCCCTTCAGCTCATCAAAGAGGTTGTCAATCCTTGGGAGTGGGTACATGTTCTTCATGGTGACCTGATTTAGGTGATGGTAGTTGAAACAAATACTCAAGCTCCAATTCTCCTTCTTAACTAATAGAATCAGGGCTGCCCTGGGAGAAACATTGTGGTTGATGAACCTCTTTCCCTGTAAGTCTTTTAGCTATACCAGCAGCTCGTGAAGCTCCACAGGATCCATCCGATATGCTGGAGTAGATATTCGTTCAGTCCTGGGGTACAATTCTATGTAGAAGTCCACCTCTCTGTGAGTAGGTAGACCTGAGACATCATCCGGGAAAAAATACGTGTATTGGTCCACCACTACAGGATAAGTTGGACTCTCCACATCAACTGCTCTACAGGTAGGGCAAGCCAACTGGTGAGTGATCAACTTCACCCTTGTAACACCCCATGATTTCATAGTACTTTAGTTCTTTAAAGTTATTCGATAACTTACACTACACACAACATCGAGTTCAAGCGCACCACGACTTACCAAACTAGCCATTTAAAAGTGTTTATGAATAGTATTAACAAAATTTTGAAATTTATATAACCATTATAATTTTAAAATCAATATTATGACATTCATAGACATAATATAATGACAAATTTATTTTTTTCAGATAAAAGAATTATTTTTCTAAGAAGGAAATTTTATCACCTTTTAATGGAAATCCCTTTTTAAATCTAATATTTGAATCCATTATATATAAAATTTGAAAAAATAAACTTATTCTTTGGTATCAGGATATATGAATTTTGTTTTAATAAATTTTTGGAGTTTTTCTGATAACTTTCATATTTAGGTGAATAGTGAAAAATAATATATTTTAACTGAAAAAACAACTTTTTTAATCAAAATAATTTATTGTGTTAAACTATACATATGAACGGTTTGGATGTATAATTAGATTATATTTTTACCATTTAATCCAATTTTGGTCATTGGAAGTAAATTTACTTTGAAATTGGACATAAATAAATGTCAATCTTTTGATAGTTATTATTTCTTAAAAAATACGCTTTTTGGTTTTGACAACGGGAATTAATTTTAAACTAATAAATTAAATTTCAATGTTTTTAATTTTGTAAAATAGACATCATTTTTGAATTCAGAATATCAAAATTATCTTTGGGTGATTTTTTGGTCTCTTTCTGAAAACTTATAATTTTTGATTAATAGTCAAAAACAATAAGTTAAAGTTTAAATCTGTATTTTTATTTAAATAATTATTAATTTTATTTAAATTTATTTTAGGTCAAAATAGATACAAAATACCTATATAAGTTGAATGTAATTCATTGGAGTCAGTTTATAATAATTTTAGATATATAAAAATATAATTGAATTTTTCAT
This sequence comes from Viscum album, assembly GCA_963277665.1. NCBI lineage: Eukaryota > Viridiplantae > Streptophyta > Magnoliopsida > Santalales > Viscaceae > Viscum > Viscum album. The sequence goes on along the minus strand of OY728127.1, from coordinate 1,799,719,728 downwards.
CGTCTTTTTCCAACCTCCTAAGAGAATTTACAAATTAACATAAAACTTGATTTTACCACTTATATGAGTTGAATTTAGAAAATCCCAGAGACACAGTTAATATCAAGGAGTAAAATGTGGTTTAATATGATAAAAATATTTTTTGGCGAATAGATTATTTTTACTTTTATTTACCAAAGTTAAAAGTAAATTGGTTAATTAATGGTAAAAATTATATTATTATTATCCTAAAACATGTTTTAATTTTATTGGCTAAGTATAATTCTACCAAATACAACCTTAGGAATAAAATATGATCCAATTTGGTACACTTGTATTTGATTGGGACATTTATTATTATTTAATTCAAAGAAGAGTTAAAAGATTTACAATCAAAGGTTAATAACTATTTTTTTTAACATAGGGTCATACATGAAGATAAATTCTATTATAAATATTCATTAGAAAGTGAAAAAAAATTCTTCAATAATGGTATTTCATTTATAATTTTTAGACATTAAATAATTTAATTTAATTATGACAAAATGGTGATGCAGTAATTACCTAATTAATGAAATATTAAAAAAATTGATATAATAAATACCAAATAAATGTAATTTGAGACTTTTTATGAGTTCCACTAATTTTTTAGGTTATTATGACATATTAGTGTTGGTTAGATGAATTTTGTTCGAAGTAATAATGGTTTTATGATTTGATCAAAAACAAAATACCAAATAGCGTCAAAATTGACATAAATGAGTTTTTAAAACATATATTATATTAATAATTGATATTCTATTCCTATAAATCTAAGGGTTAGCAAAAGGACATATATAATGATAGTTGTATCATTAAAGAACCACTCGTGGTTATTTTAGAATTATATAGTATGATTATTAATGATATAATATTAAAATACAAAGAGACATGGTAAATGTCAAACTATTAAACTAAATGTTATATCTAAAAGTTAAGGTTAATATAGTGACCCAAACCTTTCTAAAACCAATTGGTTGAGTGGTTTTAGACCCATACCCACCTTAGTGTTTAAATAATCCACCTTTCACCCATTATAAACCTAAAATGATTATATTATAGATAAATATTTTAAGTTTTTCCTAAGGTTCCCCTCACCCATCTTATAAAAAGGCACTTACCCTTCTCTCAAATTCACTCCTTCAATTCATTTTGACTCTACCAAACCCTGACCAAATACCCTATTAACATCCCTCACTTCATACTATAGGCCTTCCTTTTGTCATAAAGACAACATAAGGAGCCCTTCTGAGCAAATCAAAAGGACGAACCTGAAGAAGAGGTATTAATTCCACCACCCTCTTTCAAGTTCTTTTCTTCATCCACTTCTTATTTATTTGTTATTTACATTATAAAATAATAAATCCAATATCTACTATATAATGTGATGTTATTATAAATATGGTACCACCATATTCATTATTCTATCCATCCTTGGAATGACATGTCACCATACGTGTGTACGTACGGATTACCGTCTCCACGTCGTTGTGTAATTGTTATTCAAGACATTATTATTTGGATGGGTATAATAATGATGTGTAATTCATGTAAATAATAAAATATAACATGATAATTATTCATTATATATGATATACCGTCCAATTATATATTATTTTAATATCAAAAAAATGATATTGTCGCTCGTGCGTACATACGGATTACCATCTCCACGAATGTGAGAATATTCATTCCCCATCGTATCGATTCAAGACTAAATTTAATTTGATGATTAAAAATAATTTTTAGAAACATGATATCTTTCTGCATAGAAATAAGATAAATCCCATAAAAAAATATGTATCAGATAAAAAAATAATATAAATGAAAACGAATCCATTAACACACGAAACAAAAATAATACTAAGATATTATGAAGAAATCAATTTTAAAAGATCATATATTATGTCATGTTTATTTATATTAATCTTGTATAATTCAATAACAATTATTTCACCATTATACTGGAGGTTAACCTACCCTCGACCAAGGAAAAAAGTACAAAGTAATGGGTTTCTTATCTCACTTTTAATTCCATTAGATTTCCATTGTTCACCACTAATTTATTTCATGTGGTGTGTGTACTACCCCTGATTTTATTCATTGTGTAATATACGTTAATTTATAGATATCTACATCATCATTTTATGATCCTTATTTCATGGGTGTATGTGTCGTAAGTTACCAGATCGATAAGGGAATTTGAAATTTCAATTTCCACTCATTCGGCTTTACATGTACTTCATTGAATATTTTACTCCAAGATTATGTGTGGAATCACAATTAATTTTATTCTCTCATAATTTCAACTCCCCATTATGTGGATATAATTTTGATACACATAATCACTCTATTGATAAATTATCATGTCATCGATATGAACTTGATAAGATTAATTTTAACTCAATCTTCATTTGTGGAGATAAATAACCAATTCATTGGTGTTGTTCTTACAAGAATATGTGTGAATGTTATCTAATTGATTTACCCTAAATACCCAATCATATTCATAATATTAATATTTGTCACACATAACTATGTCGTTGATTTATCCTTAACATAAGGATACAATCTTTATGAGATATTTCATCTCAATTTTCATTAAATTGATACTTCTTTGTTGTTATACACCAAATCACTTTTATATGGCGTATATAATGTACTTTGACATAATATATCATGAATACCATAATTATCATGATATTAAAATGTTTTTATTACCTCAATTATTTAAATATATGTATCTCTCTTTTGTTTAGGAACTCTAACTAAATTATCATTTTAAAATGTTATATAGATTTACTATTATAAATCATTCTCATTAATGTCCATGTTTTAAAAATGGTTTTAAGGATTTATTTATATGGAAATTAATGTTTTAAAATTAAAATTACTTTTAAATGTTTCAAAGTGGTATGGGACACTTTGATTCAAAAATCTATTTTAAACAGATTCTTGATAAATAGTGAGACTTTTAAATGTTTTCATAAAAAAGGGTGATATTTCTCTCAAATAGTATTGATGACTATTTTCATCTATGTCAATATCATTCATTAATCTCAATTGAGGTTAATCTGTTACAATACATTCTTATATTTTATAATGAATGAGTTATGATTGACTGTGGATTTTCTATTTTTATACCATTCATGGTTTGTGGGTAACGTGTTGACATTTCATATCCTAGTTTTAATATGAATGTTTATGTTATGTTTAAACCTGTTCATATGGGGAATGCATTGGACTTAGTAAGTAACAGGGGGTTCCTGCTATATCACCTTGATGCATCGGTGGGTGTCATGAGGCAAAATAGTGTCTTGGCACAAGGCCTTGAAAAAATCATATTTGTAGTCTTGGCACAAGGCCTTGACTATGTGGTTATGATAGTCTGGAATTATGAATTCCATCATTATGAATGTGGTTATGGATATTTCATGTGATTAATAGAATTTTATAATATTCATGTGAATAAGTAAATGGAATTATTACATTTTTCTTCTATATTATTCTGAAGTTGAATTTTAAAATTATTTTGTTTTAGTTATACATTTCCTTAAATTTTATGCTTATTTATAAAAGTTTCTGCTATATTTTTATCCTTACTGAGCATCTGATCTCACCCCTTTATATGTTTTATTTTTCCCAAGATGCATGGATGTATATTATAACTAACCTCCGGGGAAAATATATGGGATCTCAATGTTGTCTATGGAAAAAAATTTGTTTTAGTTTTCTATTTTATGATGTATTGTAAACCATATAAATGTATCTATTACTTCCAAGGCTAGTAAACTAATCGGCCTTTCAGGACATGATCTTTTGTGATCATCCCAATGATAAATAATAATTCACCGACTCTGGGTAACAGGGGTAGGAGCGTTACAACTTGTATCTGAGGAATTTTAGTACAAACCGTATAAGCTATGTTTAGATAAACACTGATTAGAGAACATATCACTAAGATATACTTTTAGGATTAGTATAGATGAACGCCCCATAATTTTGATATTGTATATATTTTGGGAGTTTTATAGAAAATAAATCCATGTTTGGATACGATCAGGTAGAGGTGGCTCTGGGACATATGTACTTAGGGGTATAACCCAAAAACACCGCTTTGAGCTAGACTCAAATGGGAACTGGTGCACGATAATGGGCCTTACTGCACTCTTGGTTACGACACTCCCGGGGGATATGTATAGGATAATTTACATTTTTTTACAAACTGATTTGAAGGATTTTAATATAAGATGAGAATAAATGACCTTGGTTAATCCTAAGGTGTTTCAAATTGAAAATATGGTGTCATGATATTCTCTATATGATTTTATGACTACTGTTACTCACACAATGCTTTCTGGTATTAGTCAATGGATGGATTCCAAGGAAGTCATAATATCTTTGAGAATGATGTACAAGGTGGGAACAATTGTGTAAATGACCAAAAAAATGGACAGTTGATAGGCGTAAAAGATATAATGTTCATTCCAAATAAGTTTTCCAAAATTATGATCAACAACATATATATTCACCAAATCTTGGACTCAAAAAAGAAGGGAATGGTGATGAATGATAAGATCTATAGCAGTGGATACAATAGAGAAAATAATCCTCAATTTCCATCATGTAAGAAATGTGGAAGGAGACACCCAGGAAAGTGTCTCAATGAACAATGAAATGGTTTACGTGTGGGAAAGAAGGAAATAATGTGAAGAATTTCTGAGCAAAAATACGAGTACTATGGACGAAAATAAAAATGGTCCCAAGAATCCATTTACAGTCATTTGTCGCAAATGTAGGGGACCTGGCCATTACCTGAGTGAATGCCCTATTCTATAGGTTATTTTCATGGTCAAAGTAGAAGCTATGTGTAAATAAATGGTTGGAGAAATGTTTAAAAGTATTAGTTATCTTTATTGATGGGATTACATTGGAATAATTATCTCTTGTATTTGTAACCCTGCAGTTTTCATCTAAAAATGATATTTAATGAAGAATTGTTTTTTACCTTGTGGATATAGTTATAAATAATCATTTGGTTTTATATTGTCATTGGGTTTGAGATAATTACATGTTATTTTATTTTGGGATGAAAAATAATGGTATGAGATAACAATTGTTGTTAATGTATGTTATGGTTATTTTGAGGAATTTACCTCAATTTTGGTAATGTTATAAAATACAGTTTAATAAAAAGGACAACACATATACTGTGTGACAACCCATCACATCGGACAATGTTGTGGGAATCGAACCCACCACCACAGTGTGATTGGGATTTATCACCTACCAATGGACTACGTGATGTCCCTGGTAAGTGTGACTAATTATTTTTAGTTTAATGATTTTATTAATCAATAATAAGTTTATTTGGAATCTTATGTCTTATCCAATGAATACCATTTGTATTGGAAAATTATTTGGTGATTAAGTGATAAATGTTATTTTGGAAGATTTTTTCATTATTGGGAACACTATATGCCCAAGTAAAATAGAATAAAATGGGATTTCATTTGAGGAGTAATGGTAGATTTTTTTCTAGGTTTTTATTGTGGGTTTATAGTGATTTGGGTTGTTTTTGTAAATGATTAAACTATAATAAAGATTATGTGATTAGGTTAATTATTTTTTATTATGTGACATTAAGAGTAGTTGATGTCATTTAAAAATACAATTTAACATGGAAAACAACATAACCATATTCTTCTATGTTTTGGGTTTCAATATAAGGTTGGATTATATTGAAGGATTTTAAGTACAATTGTTTTTTGAATGGTATTTATTTAACTTTGGGGTATTGTTTGTTTAATTTTGAAAATTAATACTAGTGTTTCTTTCTCTAAACGAATATCCTTTTGGGAAATCATCAGATCTTATACTAACCATTTTGGTTTTGATTAATCTCTAAAGACAATGTAAATATATAGTTTATCCTCTCTGGATCATTTGGTTCTCTTTAAATTTATTTCAACTCTTCTGGTGTGACCAAGACTTCTCGAATACTAATCATTTAAAATACTGATTTTTTGGTAGAAATTTAATAAAGGTTGAAACTCAAATTAAAAAGTAAGTATATATCTTTATTCTATTAGTAAATCTCATAAATGAATTCCTCATCTTTATGAAATGTAACATAAAACAAATAAAATGTTTTCTGTTTACATTTCCTACAGGGAAACTAATGACTGTTTGTCCCATCAAAAGTTTGTGGTTTTATTGTTGTTATATTTCTCCGGATCATGTTTTCAATCTCACTCCATAAGAATATGAGAGTTATTTTATCATATATATCCATGTTTTCCTACATGGAATCCAAGTATGGGTTATCTTTGGCGACCTTTGATCTTCTCTTTCTTTCTTTTAAAGTGATAGTTTTATTCAATCTTTTTTGGATGTGGGACTTTCAATTATATTCCCAAGCCCAATTTTAAAAATTGCAAGTATAAAATTTATTGATCGAGGGAAAAATGTAACACCCCAATATTTAGTAGTACGTTAGTTCTTCAATGTTATTCAATAACATACACTGCACGCAACATCGAGCTCAAGCGCACCACGATATACCAAACTAGATGTTCAACAGCAGTTATTAATAGTATTAACAAAATTTTGATCTTTATGTAACCCTTATAATTTTAGAATCTTTATTATGACTTTCATAGACATAATGTAACGAAAAATTCATTTTTTCAGATAAAAGATGTATTTTTAAAAAAAATACAATTTTACCACCTTTTAATGAAATTTTTTTTTATATCCAATATTTTAAACCTTTTTATATTAAATTTTACAAAATAAACTTTATCTTTGGGATCGGTATAAAAGAATTTAGTTTCAATAATTTTTTGGTGTTTTTTGATAACATTCATATTTGGGTGAATAGTGAAAAATAATATATTTTAACTCAAAACAATTTTTTCAATAAAAACAATTTATAGTATTCAACTATAGATATAAATGGTTTGGATGTATAATTAGATTATATTTTTACCATTTAATCCAATGTTGGTCATTAGAAGTAATTTCACTTTGAAATTGGACATAAACAAATGTCAATATTTTGATAGTTATTATTTCATAAAAAATACGTTTTTTAGTTTTTACAGTGAGTTAAATTTAAAAAATCCAAGAGACATGGTTAATATCATGGAGGGAAATGTGGTTCAATATGATAAAAATATTTTTTGGTGAATATTAACTTTTTTAATTTTATTTGCCACGTTTAAAAGTAAATAGGGTAAGTAAGGGTAAAAATTATATTATTATTACCCTAACACCTATCCTAATTCAATTGGATAAGTAAAATTCGACCAAAAAGAACCATAGGAGTTAAATATGAACCTTTTTAGTCTACATGGATTATATTAGGACATTTGTTATTATTTAATTCAATGAAGAGTTAAAAGAGTTAAAATCAGTGTTTAATAACTAAATCATTTATAATATAGTGTTATATATAAGAAAAATTCGAATATAAATATTAATTAGAAAGATAAAAATATTTTCTACATAATGATAATTTTTTATAATTTTTATACATTAAATAATTTATTTTTTTTATGAAACAATGGGGATGCAGTAATTAACTAATTAACGAAATATTAAAATAATTGATGTTATAAATATCGAAATAATTGTAATTTCAGACATTTTTATAAATTAAAATAATTTTATAGGTTAATATTAAAAATTTGGGTTGATTAGATGAATTTTTTTCGATGTAATAATGGAGTTATTATTTTAGAAAAAGCAGAATACCAAATAGTGTCAAAATTTACAAAAAAGAGTTTTTTTAAAAAAAATATTATATTATTAAATGTTATTCTATTCCTACAACTCTATGGTTCGGAAAAAGAACTTATATAATGATAGTTGTATCAATAATGAACCACTTGTGGTTCTCTTATAAGTATATAGTATGTTTATTAACCATATAATATACTATAATTTAAAAATACATAGAGATATGGTAAATGTCAATCTATTTAACTAAGAGTTCAATCTAAAAGTAAAGGTTAATATAGTGACCCAAACCTATATAAAACCTATTGCTTTAATGGTTTTAGAACCACACCCACCTTACCCTTTAATGAATATAATTTGGAACCATTAGAAACTGAAAATAATTTTATTATTAAATAATATTTTATGTTTTTCCTACGGTTCCCATCATCCCTCTAATAAAAGGGCACATACCCTTCTCTCAAATTCACATATTTAAAGACTTTTGGCTTCGCCAAACCCTGCCCAAATATCCTCTCAACTTCCCTCACTTCATTCTAGAGGCCCTCCTTTGGTCAGAAAGCCAACTAAAGGAGCCCTTTTGAAAAAATAAAAAGGAAGAACCGGAAGAAGAGGTAATAATTTCACCACCCTACTTCATGTTCTTTTCTTCTTCCACTTATTCATTATTTGTTATTTCCATTATAAAATAATAACTTCAGTATATTCTACATACTATGATGATATTATGAATATATTACAATCATATTAATTATTACATCCATCATTTTAATGACATGTCACCATACGCGCGTACGTACATATTACCATCTCCACTATTCAATAAATTATTATTTGGATGGATATAATAATGATGCGTAATTCATGTAAATAATAAAATAAAACATGATAATGATTCTGTATATATGATACTCCATCCAATTATATATTGTTTTTATATCATAAAAATGATAATGTCTCTCGTGCGTACGTACAGATTACCGTCTCCACGAACGTGATTAGATTCATTCCCCATCGTATCCAGTCAGGACTAAATTTAATTTTAATATTCAAATTAATATTTAGAGACATTATATCATTCAGGATATGAATAAGATACATCCCATCTATAACAAATATGGCACACATAACAATGAATATAAAAGAAAATGAATCAGTTAACACCCGAAACAACAATAAAACTAAGATATTATTAACAAATAATAGATAAAAGATCATATATGATATCATGTTAATGTATATGATTATTTTATAATTAAATAACAATTATTTCACCATTATACAGGTGGTTAACCTACCCTCACCCAAGTAAAATGTACAAAGTAAGGGGTTTCTTATCTCACTTATAATTCTATGAGATTTCCATTGTTCGCCACTTATTTATTGCATGTGGTGTGTGTACTGCCCATGATTTTATTGTTTGTGTAATATAAGTTTATTTATGGATATATAAATCACCATTGTATAATCCTTATTTCATGTTTATATTTTTCGTAATTTACCAAATCGATAAGAGAATTTGAAATTTCAATTTCCACTCATTCAGCTTTATGCATACTTCATTGATTAATTTACTCCTAGATTATGTGTGGAATCTCTATTCATTTGATTATGTCATACGTTCCACTCCCATTTATGTGGATATACTTTTGATACACATAATCACTTCGTTGATAAATTCTCAAGTAAGAGATAAGAACTTGATAAGAGTAATTTTAACTCAATCTCCATTTGTTGAGTTATATATCCGATTCATTGTTGTTGTTTTTACATGAAAATGAGTGAATGTCCTCTGATTTATTTACACTGAATATCCACTCATATTTAGTGTATTTATAGTTTTCACAAATAATTATTTCTTTGAATTATCCGTAAGCTAAGGATACAGTCTTTATTAAAGATTTCATCTCAATTTACATTCCATTGATACTTCTTTGTTGTTACACACAAAATCACTTTCATATGCGGTATATAATGTACATTGATATAATATATCATGAATCTCTTTATTCTCATGAAATTACAAAGTTTTTATTGCCTCAATGATTTTTATTCAAGTGTTTCTCTTTTGGTTAGGAACTCTATCTAAAATATCATTTTAAATTTTTTTAATGATTTATTATTCTAAATATTTTTCATTAATGTCCATGTTTCAAAAATGGTTTTATGGATTTATTTATATGGACATTAATGTTTTCAAATTAAAATTCCTTTTAAAAGTTTCAAAGTGGTATGGGACACTTTGATTCAAAAATATATTTTAAATGGCTTCTTGATAAATTATGATACATTTAAATGTTTTCATAAAAAAGGGTGATATTTCCCTCAAATAGATTTGATTACTATTCTCATCTACGCCAATATCCTTCATTATTCTTGATTTAGGTTAATCTATTACAATACAATCATCCATATTTTATTAAATGATTTATTCTTGACTGTGGATTTTTTTTCTATACCATTCATGGTTTGTGGATAATGTATTGACATTTCGTATGCTAGTTTTGATATGAATGTCTATGTTATGTTTAAAAAAATTCATATGAGGAATGCATTGAACATAGTAAGTGATGGGTGGAGCCCACTATAGCTTCTTGATTCATCGATAGGTGTCATGAGAAAAACTAGTGTCTTGGCCCAAGGCCTTGGCAAAATCATATTTGTAGCCTTGGCACAAGGCCTTGACTATGTGGTTATGATAGTCTGGAATTATGCATTCCGTCATTATGAATTTTTTTATTGATATTCCATGAGATTATTCGACTAGTAGAATATCCATGTGAATAAATAAATGGAATTATTTCAGTTTAGATTTTTTCCATATTATGCTAAAGTTCAAGTTTAAAAGGATTTTGTTTTAGTTATACATTGCCTTAAATATTTAGGCTCATTTATGAAAGTTTCTGGTATACTGTTATCCTTACTGAGCATTTGATCTCACCCCTTTCTATGTTTTATTTTTTATGAATGTATCTAGTACTTCAAAGGATACTGATTTAATCAGTCTTTCGAGACTTGATCTTTTGTGATCGTGCAATGATACGTAATAATGCACTGACTCTAGGTAACTGGGGTCAGGAAATTACGACCCTCCTCCAAGAAAGTCTATCATGTGCTGCAAAGGTTCCCTTATCACTTGTGAAGGTAAACTTGGTCCCATCCGTGCGGACACACCACACTTTTCTCCTAATATAGTCAATTTGATCATGGACTGTAGATAACCATTCCATGCCTAAAATGACGTCGAAAGGCCTCAATGTCGCTACTAGGAGATCCCAGTCGAAGCTCTCCCTTCCTAGAGTATGCTCGCACTGCCGACACCGGTGCGTAATCATCGAATCAGCTCTAGTAGGAGTCTCTAGCCGTAAGGATCAAAATAACAACTCCTTCAGAATCATTGAGCTTCTAATGAGGGATGTGGAAATGAAATAATGAATGGATCCTGTGTCTATAATAACTGTAGCTAATGTGGAGTAGACATAGATCATAATTCAAATCATCTCTGGAGAACCGTTATTGTAGGAATTTGATGCTTGAATCTGAGCTCTCCCATTTCCACCCACTCCCTACGATCGGGGTGGACCTCCTGGTGGTGGTGGTGGTGTCCCCTCATAACGTCTTCCACCACATGATGCACATCTAGTTCCTCTTCTACGTCCGCCTCCTCCCTACGGACCACCTCGTTCAAACCTCTACCTCTACTTAGGAGTTCCCTCAATTGTCTGGTGATTATCTGAATGGTGGTTCGGATAGTCACGAGCCATGTGACCTTGCCCGCCACATGAGTAACACTTCCGGATACTGGCATGTGTGTGTCTGATCCATGTTCCCCGCACAACTGATTCCTAGTCATGCGGTTGACCACCTGAAGTTATGGTATTCTTGGACCTCTGTGACATCTATCTACTTCTAGCTACAAAAGACAATGTTGTGTGTTGGCTAGTGGTGTGTCTCGCTGCTGGAGACTACTCAGCAAGGAAACTCTCCACTAATAGGGCCCCCTCTAGCACCCCCATCTATGTCGGGAAGCTAAGTGAGATCATCACAGCTCTGATCTCTCGCCTGAGTCCCTACTCGAAGATCCGGGCCTTGAAGAATGGGTCCTGAAACATATCTATAGAGTAGCACGAGAGGACTGTAAACCTCACCGATTATTGTTCCACCATCATGCTACCCTACTGTAGATGCAGTAGCTCCTCTATCTGCACCGCAGGAAGAGTGGCAAGTAGAATCTCTTCCCGGAATAGGATCTTGAAGTCTGCTTAGAATAGGGTTGCCACATCAAGAACATGGAGCATCATGATCCACCATCTTCCTACTACTACCTATAGGAGACTCACGGAAAGGATTTATATGAAGTCTGATCGTGTCCCTACTAGCTTGAAGAGTCTACACACAGCCTCCAACCAATCCTTAGTAGCCTATGGGTCAGTCTCTCCCCGGAACCTGGGGGGCCTCTGGCACTGGAACTCATTCAACATTCTCAAGCGGCATGCATCGTCTACTGCTGGGGATGGTGGCATCGGTGGTCCAATGGAATATAAAACTACTTGTGCATCCACTGGTAAAGGGCCCCGCACCGAGGCCTCATCGCTTGATGGGCTGTCAGTGCGTAAAACTATCGAGGCTCTAACTGGTCATCCATGGGGAGGCATCCTGAAAGGAACAGATGTGACACGATAAAAAGGATTATACCAGGTGAGGTGACCTGGTTGAGATGACTTAGAGAAATCTTTTGAAAACACACATGCAATTACTGTTTTCGTTCACTTAGTTGGAAATCAGAAGTTAGGGTCCTTGTGTATGGATACGTCGGCCACCCACACCTACTATGGACTCCATGAATTGAAAACCACAACTTAGTACCCTTAACACTATTGCTTCACAAAAAATTAATATCAGAGTCCTAAGTTCTACAGTAGAACTGACTCATTTGATACCAATTTGTCACAACCCATCCCTCGAGGCCCTATCGTGACTACCCCATGCCCTCCTTCTATAGTCCAGGGGCTGGTGACTAGCACAAAAAGCATAAATTCCTACACTTGGAAGGCATTTCATTTATAACTAAAAACAATGACAGGAGAGTACAAAATTGGAAGCAAAAAACTATGTAAACCCTTATACAACAGAAGTGCTGCAAAGTAAAAATGGGAAAGAAATACAATCCCAACAGGAAAGTTAAAGTACAACTAAAGAAATTACAACTGAAGGATGGTAAATCAGCTACTAGGTCATCCTCCAGGGTTCCTACCTGAAGGGTTGCTTCATATGGCCTCCTCATCACTCCATGTTCATTCGTCTCCTCCGTGCACCATCACACCGAGTGATCCACCTTTGGGCACCGTCCAGTCCTGCTACTCACTACCTCATTCAGCGATGTCTGTCTTCTACAACCAACACAATGAGGTGCATGCATAGCTCATTTAGGGTTGAGTATAACGATACTTAGTAGGGACCACGAGATCCTCTAGGTCTCACAAAATCCAACAAGTATAAACAACAATGTATGATATCATCAGATAACAATTACCTATGTATATGCCTGTAACACCCGAGACTTTTATGTTATATAAATCATCCAAGGAATCTTTTTCTACACAACACTTTCTTGGCTTTCTTTACACGCAATCGCGACCTTCCTCGATAGCTTGCGTCGTACGCAATACCGAGTTTCACTAAACAACAATATGCTATTAAAACTAGCCGTTATGAATAGTAATAACCACTTTTTGAAATTTTATAAATTTTATTTTTCAAAATGGACTTCATTTTTGGACTCAGAATATCGAAATTAGCCTAGGGTAAAATTTTGGTATTTTTCTGAAAACATTCAATTTTTGATGAATAGTGAAACCACTAAGTGGTAGGTTAAAAACTGAATTTTGCATAAAACATAATTTTACCACTTCTGTGAATGGAATTTCAAAAATCCGAGAGACACAGTTAATATCAAGGACTTAAATGTGGTTCAATGAGATGAAAATAATTTTTTGGTGAATAGTAACTTTTTACTATTTTTACCGCGGTTAATATTAAATAGGGTAACTAAGGGTAAATATGATATCAATATTACCCTAACACATGTCCTAATTCTATTGGACAAGTGTAATTCGACCAAAAACAAACTTAGGAATAAAATATGACCATTTAGGCCCACTTGGATTAGAATAGGTCATTTATTATTAATTTATTTAAAGAAGGGTTAAAATAGTTAAAATCAAAGTTTAATAAGTAAATCATTTTTAATATGGGGTTATACATAAGATAAATTCGATTGTAAATATTAATTAGAAAGCTAAAAAGATTTCCTACATGATGGTATTTTATTTGTAATTTTTAGACATCAAATAATTTAATTTATTTATGACACAAAGATGATGCAGTAATTATCTTATTAATGAAATATTGACAAAATTGATAATATAAATACCAAAATAAATGTAATTTGAGACTTTTTATAAATTCCACTAATTTTCTAGGTTACTATTATATATTAGTATTGATTTAATCAACTTGGTTCGAACATATAATTCTGTTATGAATTTGACAAAAATCATATATCAAATAGTGTCAAAATTGACACAAAATAGTTTTTAAATCAAATATTATATTATTAATTGTTATTTTATTCCTAAAAATCTAAGGTTCGGCCAAATGACTTAGATAAGGATATATATATTAATAATAAACAATTTGGGGTTCGTTTGGCATGTTATAGTAAGTGTATTAACCATATAGTGAAAGAAAACAAAAAGACACGGTAAAAGTTAAATTAATTAACTTAGAGTTAAATCTAATTGATAAGGTTAAACTAATACCCTAAACTTGTCTAAATCCTATTGGTTGATAGGATTTCGACCCATCCCCACTTTATCTTCGAAATAAGACCCTTTGGAGCCATTATAAACCGATTTTGACTTTAATATAAAATAATATTTTGAGATATTCCTAAGGTGCCCCTCTCCTCCCTTATAAAAGGGCACCTCCTCCCCCTCCTCCTCACACCAATTTGAGCACTCAAGCTCGGCCAACCCCTGCCATTTTCCCTTCTCCACTTTCCTAGAATAATCCTAGAGGTCCTGGTCTTCTCCAAAGACCAATATTAGTTCCTTAAGTGGAGGATTCAAAAAGGCGTTCCAAAGAAGAGGTAATATCCATTACCGATCTTTTCAATTTCTTTCTTCTTCAACTTCTTCTTCTTTAGTTGTTTCATGATAAAGTAATAACATCAGTATTACTTACATTCTGATATGTTATTATAAATATGAAACAACCCTAATTCACCTTCTATCCATCCTACGGAAAAATGAAATCACCGCGCGTGCGTACGTACGGAATACCGTCTCCACGCCGTGGTGTAATCTATTTTCCACCATCACCTTACAAGGATGGGTATAATGGTGTAATCAGTAACTATATATGATTATTATTAAGTAATATTGATACTGAAATAATATATATATATACTCCAATACAATTCCACGATCATAGGAACGATATCATCACTCGTGCGTACGTACGGAATACCGTCTCCACGATGTGATGTGACTCGTTCTACATGATCTTCATTTCATAATGATTATATAAATGAATTGAAGGAATGAATATGGTATATAATACACTAATACCATTCTGGAAATGAATTATCTATAACCTAAAGATAAGAATAAGAATTTATTCGACAAAACACGCATAAGAACGAAAAGTTATAAAGACCCGAGTAACAAGTAACAATGAAATATTACTAACAAGAAGCTAATAATATGACCATATATGATCTCATATCAATATGTATGATTCTGGAATAAGTCAATAACATTATTTAAACCATTATGCAGGAGCTTCGGACACGAACAAAGCAAATCGGACCTAAGGTAAGGGAAATATCACAATCTCATTTTTATCCGAGATTGTTTATTCGTAAGTATTTACTGGGGTGTATTTTATCATCCAAATCCATGTTCCCTCAATATGTAATATTGTTTCCATCCACTTGAAATAGTTTAAATCCAATTTTACCCTTAGGTGAGTTTTTAGTAAAGAATATGAAAGGAATCTTTTGTCGTTTTTCCGTACGAGGTACTTTTTGACTTTTCCGACAAAAGTACGAAGAATGTTTTTTTTAACTTATACGGCATGAATGGATTTTTAAAACATTACTTCAAAGAAGCTTCCTTTACCAGTTTTCAAGTTTATTTTTAATCAACTTCTTTTATTTTAAAGTTGTATGACATGTTATGAAAGGAAAAATGTTTTTAAAGAAGAAAGGAAATTTTCCTCAAGAATTCAATTCAAGTGTTTTATCAAAATTATTTTCCATCTAAGATAATAAAGGGTTCTGTTTCTATCCATATTTTTACATTGGTTTGACTATGTTGTGATGGAATTATGTTTATAAATTCCTTTATCTTATATGAATTGATTTATGATGTCATGATGTTTCAAGAATCCCATTTTTGTTATATGTGTTATGCGATGATGTATGTTTTATGATTATGTGGCACACATAAGAAAGGATTCATTATAAGATGGGTGGGACCTATATCTCCCTCCAATGCATTGGGTAATGATTTTATATCTCATGATATAGAAATGGCTGGAACGGAAGGTTATTTCGGTTCAGTGATACAGGACTGAAACGAGGAGTGAACTCGGTTCAGAAAGGGACTTTGTCCACTAAGATAGTCTTGGCAATGAGTCATGACTAACAAGAAATGATTTTCCATGATTATGTGTGCATGCCACAAAGTTTCAAGTTTTATGTTATGATTTTGGGGATCTCATTTTCACTTCTATGATTTATTCCATGTTAAGATATTATGATCTCTTTTGCAGGTTTTGATTTTCAAAAAGATATGATATGATTTTTATTTCCTTTATTTTCCCTTGCTGAGCATTTGAGCTCACCCTTTTATGTTTTCTTTTCCCCAGGTCAGGAAGATGGATATTAAGTAGAATATGCTAAAAGGGACCCTAGATATGATGAAATAAATGGGAGACACTGTAGAAGATTTATGAACCAGTTGTTTATGTTTCCCAGTTTCTAAAGACACTATACCTATACGGTCCTTTGTGGTTTTGTCATATGTTGTAATAAGTTTGATTCAATTTTGAAGTATTAACAATGTATGTAAAGTGTGGGTCGTTATAATGCCCATATATATTTATATGTTATCTAGTAACCCATCTCAATCATGAAGAATACAAAAAAGTCATTGAATCACCTCAAACCGGTATTTTTATTATCAAAACCAAGACCGCTGGAGAACTCCTCCTCTGTCGAGTATAGTGGGCCTACCACCAACTACCAGGTGCTTCTCACTTACCTTGAACTGCTGAGGTTCCCCTCCTGTCAAGTACCATGGGTTTGATGCACTCACACAGAGGCGCTACCCACTATGGGTCTGCCGCCAACTACTATGTGCTCCCCTAATAGCCTACAGAGGTAATCTTCCAGTCTAATACCATAGGTCTACTACCAACTACCAGGTGCACCTCTGACATGGGTCTGCTGCCAACTACAAGGAGCTCCCCACTGAGCTAGTCGAATCACTCCAAGTTGAATCAGTCAAACAATCGTCAGGTCTCAGCCAGCTACTAGGTCTCTGCACATTGTTTGGTTGTCAATGGATGGATCCTCTCCAATAGCTACTGGTTAATACTCCAACTATCTCAAAGTACCATGAAGATGTATTTCAATGGTCTGCCACGTTATAGGGGTCACAACGCAATGGAAAGCGTGTAAATCGGACGCTCGATCTGTGAGTTATTAGCCTTTTAGTCCCATGGGCCCAGTTGGATTCGAGTATGATCCAACCAGACTATAATAAAACTAAACCCCGAACTCTAGTGGGTTATACTAAAAGTGATTTCTATGTTTTAGGAATACCAGCACTGTGGATGGTTTGTCAAACGGAAGTCCAGTGCCAAAGTTATGGCCAAAGGAATTAAACGGTGAGTAATGGGCCTGGGTCTGATCCGACCTAGTTTGGGTCAACCTGGAGAGAATCGTTGGGTCTGACCCAGCCCGTTGGGTGGGTCAGCCTACTATTTTAAACCCGGTCCACTTGGCCTAGCCCAGCGGACTGTGTGGGAGGTTCAGTGGGCGTCTTGCAGCGCACAGGGTAGTGCAGGTGGCACGGGCATCGCGCGCACTCTGGGGTGGGGGTGGGGGGGGGGGGGGGGCAGACCATAGGGCAGACTGCGGGTTCGGCCTGGGTGTGCGCCAGGTGGGGTGTCAGGATGCCGCAATAAAGAAGGTAGGGCGCCGCTCGACCTGGAGCACCGGTGCGCAGCAGGGGCGGCGCGATGTGCGGAGGTCACGGGTAGCACGACCTTCATCATTTCCTCCTTCATTGGCTCATGATTCATCTCCAAGAAAAAGTTTAATCAAAACATGATCGGTAGACGGGTCAGGATATGTTGTATTGGCCTGCACTCCCCATTGTTAGGGTGGTGACAATTGGTTCTCAAGAACGAAGAACAATATTCCACCCGTAAAAGATAAACAACATCATTCTTTGTTTTTAAAAGAAATAATGAATATGACAATTAAAAAAAACTAAACCCCTTCCATTGATTCTCCTCTCGACGTTCGTTGACGGAGTTGTGGGAAGAAAACAAAGTCATCATTCGTCGTGTCCGCCACACATTTCCACTTTCGAGCTGCGTCGGCTGTGGAAGACCCTCCGCATTGGTAGAATCCACGGGAGGAAGTCAACAGAGGAAATCGTCTTCGGCATTCTCCATGTTCTTAACTGGGAGAACTTCTTTTCTCCCTAGCTCTCCTCCTCCCTAGCTCCACCAATTGCCCAATGAAAATAATAGAATAATGGTTTGTCTATTATTTTGATGGGACAAAAAAACATAACGGTTAAATTAATTAACCCAGCTCCACCAAAATAATTGCACAATATGTGTCACATTTACTTTGTAGGATGTCAAGATGCTCCCTAATTAATTCATATGCGTTGGTGTAGTTAATTAGTGGGTATGGCAAATTAATTCAAAAAAGAGGATTTGGGAATTAATTGGGGTGGTGGTGCCAGCATTAATTTCTAGGGGAGTGGGATTCATTAAGGGTAGGGGTGGTCATGGAGTTTCTCCAACTTAAATGGGTGGTTCCAAGGGGCTACATGCCTGGGTGGTCCCCCCCTAATTTATCCTCCAATGGGAGGTTGAGTTCGGGTGGGCCACACCACTATACCCTCTCATGGAAGGTTAATGTGTGGTGGCCCCCACGTCCATCCTCCACTTGGAGGTTTTAACCTCCGCACACCCAAAGGTGACTAAAATAGAATAAAGATGTTGCGCACTTTAGTTTATTAATTTTTAATAAAAAGTCAAAAACTAACTTTTATTATCAACCAACTTACGTCATGGTGAAAGTCTTCTTAAATGAATACCGGCATTGTGAGTTCAACAATGCCATCAAATTTCAATTCTGAGCACTGGTTCAAAATTTACAAAAACCTGCTCGTACGTTTACTGAACGTACCCAAAAACACTTCAAAAAATGATTTCAGGAACACCGGGCCTCGGAATCAAGCAAAGTCAAATTTCACGGACTAGTAAAATTACGATGTAATTATGAAAAAAAAATCCATGGAATTTCAGGGACATTACAAAAATAGTATTCTACTGATGATGTAAATTTTAATAATCCATGTACATATTATTTCTATATGGATAAATATTTATTACTCATCCAGGATTATGGATGAAGTTCATTATATAATATTATGATATGTTTGGTTTAACCATCCACCATAATTTAATGTATGTGTTATGATCATTTTATATATTTTGTTGACATGGGATATGTATTGAAATTATCTATTTCATTACTCTAATATATATGTTTATTACCAAAAATATACAATGAAATATCTTATTGTTTGTTTAATTTTTTAGATTATTTAGTTTTAATTAATGAAGTGACTATAGGGGATACGGATTATAAAACCCTTTGATGTAATGGATGGATTCATGCGATATAAATGTTTGGGTATTTCATGTAAACCTACCCAATTCCACCATGATGGATTGGTTTTGGCCTGAAAAACAAGTATGATTTCGTGGTTGAAGCCTTTATGTTAGGAATGATTTATTGGTTATGAACTTGAAAAATTTATTGTAAAGATCATGTTATCCTATATTGGGCATTCCATAACAATGAATTAAATTATTTTTATCTGTGAAATTATTTTCATTTATATGTTATGTAATTCACATTTTTCATGAAATATATATTGAATATATGGAATTTTTTTTGATTATTTGTATGATCTCGGTCCGTATTTTTGAGGTACAGGTTTCTTATATTCGATTTTAATGAAGTGTTATTGTGACAATAAGAAAAATGGGGAAAATAAAAAAAATTGGTTACACGCCATTTAAATTGCCACACGTCGTGTACTTTGGCCGTGTGGGATGAGTATACAGGGTGTGTAGGTCTCTCAACAATGAAGGGTGAAAAAACTGACTACAAAACATGTACTTAGTATATACACTCCATGTAATCATTCGGAATGTGAGTAGTATGGTGGTGGGATTAGCTTCCAGCAGAACGGTGGTACACACCATGTACTTAGAAATACACGTCGTGTAACCAAGATGACAGGTGAAAAGTGAATCAGTGGAAAGTAGTCCCTAGATAATGTGTTAAAAAATCTAAAGTACAAGCCATGTACTTGGGAGTACATGCAGTATAGTTATGTTTTTTCTCATAAAATAGGCAGTAGCCTCTTCTTTCGATAGGGAATTCTTAGAACACCCGAGAGCCACGGGAGAGAAGGATAGATCTTGGAAGAACTCCCAACCGCAAACTGGTACTCCGATTCCTTCGCCGACAATCT
Organism: Viscum album; assembly: GCA_963277665.1. Lineage (NCBI taxonomy): Eukaryota > Viridiplantae > Streptophyta > Magnoliopsida > Santalales > Viscaceae > Viscum > Viscum album. The sequence continues at coordinate 1,799,699,107 of OY728127.1, read as the reverse complement.
CATTTGAACTGCTTGGGTTATTTCTTCCCTCTCTTTGAGTGTTTCCTCTAAATTATTTCCTGATGAGAAGTTATTTTAGTTTCAATGGAAGAACGTTTATCCATAATCAACACTGTTATGAGTTGTTTCGGGAGGCACCATTCTTGTATATCGATCAGAGGATATCGATGTTGGTGGTATGGTGTTTATTTTAGACTGTCATGTTGTTTTTTTGTACCTTTGTGCTACACACCCATGTTTGGTGTGTCATATGGATGATTCCTTGACTAATTAAATACCTGTAATTTCATAGGTAATTTAATGAATATGAATAAATCTTTGTATGAAATTGTTTCCTTGATCTAGGTCCACCCCGAGGGTGTATCTCTGTTGTTTAGCCATTTGGCCAGCATACCCTTGGGTATTCTGTAATGATAACATGTTTTTAGTTTTCATGAGAGGAAGCATATTTATTACTTTCTTATGTGTTGTGACCGACCTGATTACATTCTTACATGATGTCAAGGTGTTGATTCTCTTGAGGGAATGGTACTGATTCGCCTGAGGGCAAGGTACTGATTCTCTTGAGTGCAAGGTATTGATTCTCCTGAGGGAAAGGTATTGATTCGCCTAAGGGAAAGATGTTGATTCAGCTAAGGGAAAGGTATTTATTTGCCTGAGGGAAACTTTTCTTATTCCTAAGGGTAGTAGCTTATGTGCCTGAGGGAAATATTTGGTACGCTTGAGGGAAATGTTATGATTCCCATGATGTCTAGGTACTGATTCTCTTGAGGCAATGGTATTGATTCACCTGAGGTCAAGGTTCTGATTCACCTAAGGTAATGGTATTGATTCGCATGAGTGAAAGGTATTTATTCGCATGAGGGAAACTTTTCTTATACCGGAGGGCAGTAGCTTCTGTGCCTGACAGCAATATATAGTATGGCTGAGGGAAAGGTTGTTTTCAGCCTAAGGGCAAGGTACTGTCTATCCTGAGGGTAATGTTCAGTTGAATATTAATTGTGGTGTTTTCTTGAGTTATACCTGTCAAGCTAAAGCACATACTTGGTATTGTTATTATCTTCGAATTGATAGATAGGATGTTGTAGTTTATTTTGTGGAATTTTATGAGATATCTTTGCTCGAGACTGGGTCTCTAGAACTTATAATTCAATTATATTGAATTCCTAAATAATAATTAAATGGTAATGGAAATGGTAGGAGTAGCTGCTTTTGATTACTGCCTAGCTTACTGTATTCCTTTATTTTATGATGTTGTTGCACATTTGCACTGTCAGTTGGAAATGGGCCTTTGGTGTTTGCCTACATGGATTTATTTCTCACACCCTGTTTGGTTCATGTCTTCGGCCCAAACAGATTATATTGTTGCAGGTGTAGATAATGGAATGGGTCCCTATATAGGTACATGGTTGTTGCAGAGGAGTAGGAGAACATGGGACCAAGCTTAGGCCTGTGATTTTGTTGAGTTACTGTTTCACTTCTTTAGTTTGACTTTTTGTATCTGGTACTTTGTACTGTATTGTATTTGATTGTAGTTTATCTTCTTTTGACTGATTTCATATAAATGTGACATATTTCATCATCATATATATATTATTGTTAGTTATCTTTTGTTTCAGTTCTGTTGTCCTTTCATCTTTGTATTGTTACTACATCCGCTTTTAGTATGTTTATATTTTTCAGTTGTGTGACACATTGACAAATGAGATCATAGTTTCTCCAATATCAGACCTAGGCCTTTGCTACTAGTTAGTAGCCTTTAGTGTATGGGTAAATGCGCTTGAGGTCTTGTGACAAACCGAGTTCTTGGAACCCACTGTGGGGCTTCTGGAAACATGATGTTACAAATTGTTATCCAATGAGTTTATTTTGGTTGACTTACTATTTGGATACTATAGTTAGGGATAGGATGGAATGGGTACATGGTAATAAGTTGTGTTGGGGAGTAGCTAACCTGTGTACAGGGAAAAACCAATCTACTTCATTTAATTGAAATTTATATCGGTTTTCACTTTACATTTGATCTGATTTTAACCGTTGGGTTACGCACTTTTGGTGTGCTGTTGATATTTTTATACTAGGTTCTATTTAGTAACAACCTGATGAAATGAGGGTATTCCATCTCATGCATCATTTAGACACATGTTAAAATCGCATTCCATGCATAGTTTCCATGTCATTAAAAGGAATTAGAAATTGTAAGTTGTTGTGAAAGACGTTGTGCTAGAAAATAAATGCTCTTCTGATAGGTACCTTGATAGATTTGAATACTTTTGATAGGGTATTGGTACAAGTTACGGTTAGATTGATGGATGATATACATTAGTTCCAGAGAACTATGGGCACAGTTGGACCAGAATTAAGCGGATCAGGATCCCGCATTTTGTTGTGTTTTTTACTTTAAATGTGAATGTTCGGGTTCTAAACATTGGTTCGCGGGGAGTATGGGCCTCCATGGATTGGAATTTTTCATAGCAAGGTATGAGATTTATGAAAAAGGGGAACTGGAGTAGTTTCTGAGGTCTACTATCTAGAATCCCAGACAACAGGACCTGTGGTTCTATGACTACACGCCATGTACTATTCTGTTCGGGAAGAAATGAAAAATATTTTTGCACGCCATGTACCTCATGTAATCGTGGTGTATTTTCTATCCGTATCATATTCTGTGTAGGTCGAAACATGGGGATTGAGAAAACTCTAGAGGGAACACGCCTTGTATCGGTTTTAGACGTTGTGTCGTGATGGCCTTATGTCTGCCCGTGTAACTAACAACACAGATGGAAAAATAATTTCTTAAAAACACTGTGTCAATGATGAAAATTTTTTGTAGTGTAATATGGGAATCTGACAATGTAACTAACAACACTTTTTGGTGTTATCTTTTCTAGTACACACCGTGTACTTATGGGACACACCGTGTAGTCTTGACCAGTGGAAGACCGGGTAGACTAGGCTGTGTGGCAGGGGAAACGGGGTGGTGTACATGTCGTGTGGAGGTGTAACACGTCGTGTAGTGTCAGCTGAGTAGTTAGCCATGTCACTAACAATATGAGCAGTTGGAATCTAATCCCCACACACCATGACTATCGGAAACACACCGTGTAGTGTCATCTGTGTACCAGGACGTATCTTGAATAACAAGTGTCGGTGAATCTCATCTATTACACACCATTTATACCTTATACACTCCATGTAGTAACCATTAAAAGTGAGTTGTGGGGATAAGACATGTTGCAGGACTAGAGAAAGGGAAGAGGTGGCGTGACAACCCAGATTGTGAGTTTGTATCTGGATGAATAGGGAATTTGGGTGAAGGATTTCCCACCAGTGGTTGATCATTTCATGGATGTCTTACTAGATGACTTTTTAGGTCTACCTCCCAAGAAAGAGGTGTATTTCACTATTGATCTTAATCCAGGAGTGGCAAGAGTGTCCATTCCTCCTTATTGGATGGATACGCCAAAATTGCAGGAGCTCAAGATGCAGTTAGAGGAGTTTCAGATAAAGGGATTCATCTGACATAGTACTTCTCCTTAGGGTTCACCAGTCCTATTTGCAAAGAAGAAAGACAGTAACCTCAGACTCTGCGTGGATTATCGGAAGCTGAACCAGTGGAAGGTCAAGAACCGATATCCCTTTCCAAGGACTAAGGATATGTTTGAACAACTTCAAGGATCATGAGTGTTCTCGAATATTTACATGAGATTAGTATATCATCAGTTGCGCGTTAGACCATCGGAAATACTATTTACATCATTTTGGAGCAGATATGTTCTATATGAGTACTTGTTCATGCCGTTCAGACTCATGAACGTGCCATCAGTTTTAATGGATCTAATGAATCGTGTCTTCCACACATATCTGGATTAATTTGTGGTAGTCTTTGAGGATGATACCTTGATGTACTCTCACACTCGACAAGACCATGCTACCCATCTTGAGTTCATACATAGTACCTTGAGAGAGCATCAATTATATCATATGATCTCAATGTGCCAATGTTGGATGGAAATGATTCACTTCCTGGGTTATATTATCTCAGAGGAAAGTGTTGTGGTAGACCCATAGAAAGTTAGAGTAGTAGTTTCCTCGGGGAAGCCGAAGAGTGTTTTTGAAATATAGAGTTTCTTGGTGATGAATGGTTACTATAGGCTCTTTATACCAGACTCCATCGACATAGAAGCACCGTTGATAGGTTTGACTAAGAAGGGTATGAATTTTATTTGGTCAGAAGCATTCGAGACAGCCTTTCAGGAGTTGATGGGATGGTTAACATCAGCACCAGTCCTGATACATCTAGAGCAAGGGAAGACCTATACAGTTTACTATGATGTATCAGGTTTTGGGAAGGGAGAAGTGTTGATAAAGGTTGATCGAGTAGTTGAGTATGGGTCTTGGAAGTTGAGGCCACATGGGAGGAATTATCCGACACATGATCTCAAATTGGATGAATTTGTTCATGCGTTACGCTGTTGGATACATTATCTTTTCGGATAACATTTTGTGGTGTTTAAAGAACCCAAAATTCATAAATACATATTTACCCAGTTTGACTTGAATTTGAGACAGCGAAGTTCAATTGAATTACTTATGTCCTTCAACATTGAGCTTCACTACACACTTGGTAAGGGTAATGCAGTAGATAATGCATTGAGTAGGTGGAATCAGATACAGGTAGTAGAGGAGGCTAGTGGTGAGTCGGTTTCCAGTGAGGACCCTCCTCCTGGTTGGACGATAGGCGATGCTGAGGTGCCGCATATCCATCAACGAGTGTGGGTTCCAGGGGATATATCTGAGAAGTTGATGCATGAATTTCATCCTTCGGCTTGGGCAGTGCATCCCGAAGATACCAAAATGTACCGTAACATGAGACGTTAGTATTGGTGGCCGTGTATGAAAAGGGAGGTAGCTGGTTTTGTTATGAGAAGTTCCACCTATTAGCAGGTGATGGTAGAGAATCAGAGGCCAGCCAGACTGTTACAACAGTTACCCATTCCGGATTGGAAAAGGGATGATGTTGCGATGGTCACAATGGTTGGGTTGCTAAGGCCACCTCATGGAAATGATTCCATGTCGGTTGTTGTTGAAAGAAATATGAAGGTATCTCACTTTTTTCCGATCAAGGAGTCCTTCGGTGTTGATGAGCTCGAGAAGTTTTATATCTGAGAGATAGTACGTCTTCATGGGGTCCCTCGTTCAATTATTTTATATAGAGAAACCCACTATACATCTCATTTCTTCTTGATTTTTCAGAGGGAACTTGGTACACATTTGCTTCTTAGCACAGCTTACCACCCTCAGACCGATGACCAGTCAGAGTATAGAATACAAGTTCTAAAGTTCATATTCCGTGCATACGTTTTGGACTTTTGGGGCTCCTGGGAGAAGCACATACCCCTAGTAAATATTTCCTATAATAATAGTTTTCAAGAAACTATTGAAAATGAACATTATGAGAAATTATATGGTAGGTCAAGCCGATCACCTTTGTGCTGGTTGGAGGCAGGTGAGAAAAATTTACTAGGACCACGTCCCATGCAGGAGACATCAAAGCAAGTCCAGTTGATTCAGAAGCGGATGGCTACTGTATAGTCATGTCAAAAATCATATGCTGATAGTTGTAGATGACCCTTGGAGTTCATGGTCAGGGATCATTTTTTCTTGCGTGTTTCACCGAGGTTGGGACATAGGTGTATCTGGAGATAGGGTAAACTTTTAACAATGTATGTGGGGTGATTTTAGATTCTAGAAATGGGCGGGCTGCAATAATATTAGTTGCAGTTACTGCAGAGGTAACGGTCCAAGCACAACATCTTCCACATATCTCAGCTACATCATTATCACTCAGAACCATCTCAAATTTTTTAGCCTGAGGAGGTTGATCTTTAGGTAGATGCATCCTTTGAGGATCATCTGTTTCGTATTGTTGATAATAGCACAAAGGTTCCTCGAGGCCAGTATGTTCTTCTCTTACTGGTGCTATGGCAGGATGGCCGAGTGTAGGATGAATCCTGGGAGTGGGAGGTCGACATACATGCTCAGTGTCCAGAGTTGTTCTCATCTTTATCTTCACCACCCAAGGAATGGAAATTTGTGGATGAATTGAAATAAGGGGAGATTTTTGTAAGAACCCAATCATTATTTTTGATGTATTTATTTCTTATTTTCCATTTTCCTTATGTGTTTATGAGAAAATATGTAAAATGGTGAATAATCCAAAAATTTGTGGGTATACGGCATGTACTTTTCCACATGCCATGTTTCATGAGTATACAGGGCGTGTAGGCTTATCAGCGATTAAGGGTGTAAAAACTAACTACACACTACGTACATAGTATATACTAACCATGTAATCAGTCGGCATGTGAGCTGTATGGTTGTGGGAGTAGCCTCCATCAAAACGATAGTACACTCCATGTATATAGAAATACATGTCGTGTAACCAAGTTGACAGGTGATCAGTGAATCAAGGGAATGTAGTTTCCAGAGGAACAGTTAAAAAAATCTAAATTACACACCATGTACTTGAGAATACATTCCACGTAGTTATGTTTTTTTCACATAAAATAGGTAGTATCCCTTTCTTTCAACAGAGGAATCCTAGAACACTCGAGAGCTATGGGAGAGAAGGCCAGATCATCGAAGAGCTCTTGACCGCACTCCGGGACTCTGATTCCTTCGCCGACAATCTCGTTTGGACAACGCTGGTGATTTCTTCCCTCTACATGAGTGTTTCCAACCAATTGTTTCCCGAGGAGAAGTTATTAGAGATTTAATGGGAGAAATTTTATCCCTGATCTATCCCATTCTTGGTTGTTTTGGGATACTCCATTCACGTATATCTATCAGAGGAGATCGAGGTAGGTGTTCTAGTGTTTATTTCCAACTGTGAAGTTGTTTTTTATACCATTGTGCTATGCACCCATGTTTGGGTTGTTGTTTGTCTGAGGCCTGGACTAATTAAATACCTAGAATTCCATAGGTAATTTAACGAATATTCATAAACTGTCATTTGGGATCATTGCCTTGATCCAGGGCCACCCCGAGGGCGTGTTTCCCTTGTTTAGCTGTTTGGATAGGATACCCGTGGGTATGCCGTAATGATAACGTGTTTTGAGTTTTTATGAGAGGAAAAATATTTGTTACTTGCTAATGCGTTGGGCTCCGCCCAGTTACTTGCTTAGCCTGAGGGAAAGTTGTTGATTCACCTAAGGGAAAAGTACAGATTCGCTTGAGTGTAAGGTATTGATTAGGCTGAGGGAAAGTTATTTATTCGCCTGAGGTAAATGTATTAATTTTCCTAAGGGAAAGGTATTAATTCACCTAAGGGAAAAGTTTATTATGATTTTGGGAAGTAGCTTCTGTGACTTAGGGAAATATCTGGTATCCTTGATGGAATGGTTCTGATTCCCATGAGGGTAATGAACTGATTTTCCTGATGGCAAGGTTTTGATTCACCTGAGGGAAACATTCATTATGCCTGAGAGCAGTATCTTCTATTCATGAGGAAAATATCTGGTATGCCTGAGGGCAAGGATATGATTAGCCTGAGGGAAATGTACTATTTATCCAGAGGGAAATGTTCACTTGAATATTCATTGTGGTGTTTTCTTGTGTTATACCTGCCAAGATAAATCACATGCTTGGTATTGTTATTACCTTAAAAATTTTTTATAGCCTATTGTAGTTTTTTTTGTGGCATAGTACATTAGATTGTCAGCTGAGGATGGGTCTCGGGAACTTATAAATCAATTATATTGAGTGGTTAAATAATAATTAAATGGTAATTAAACTCGTAGGAGTAACTAATTTTGTGTACATCTGAGCTTACTACATTTCATTGTAGCACACTACTATTGCACATTTTCATTATCCATTGGGAATGGGCCTTTGGTGGTTTCTACTAGAAATTATTTATCACACCCTATTATGGTCATTTCTTGGGCCCAAATAGATTATATTGTTGCAGGTTTCGATAAAGGAAATGGTCCATATATAGGTACATGATTGTTGTGGAAGAGTAGGAGAGCATGGGACCGAGCATTGTCTAGTGATGCTGCTGAGTTACTTTTGCACTCGTTTAGTTTTCTATGTCGTACTTGGTACTTTATACTGTATTATATTTCATTTCATTGTGTTCTGTTTTGACTGCTTTCTTAGAAATGGGACATATTGCATCATCATATATATATATATATATATGATTTTTGGTTATGTTTTGTTTCAGTACCATTTTCATTTCATCATTGAATTTTTATTTCTTCCAATTTTATTATGTTTATATTTTTCAACTGCACTACACTTTGACAAATGAGGTCATAGTTTCCCTGTTATCAGAACTAGGCCCTCGCTGCTTGTCAGCAGCCTCTGGAATTTGGAGAAATGCGCTTGAGGTAATGTGACCAACCGGGTTCGGGGCACCCGTTTTGTGGTTCCCGAAACCGGGACATTACATTATTCACACAACTATAATTCTCAATCCTATTATGTTATCATTTGTAACACTTGTACCCTTTCTGAGAGTTTCATATAATATGTCATTTTTTCTCATTCCAAAGGGTTCTAAAAATTATCTATTAGTAAATCTATGGATTATATATATGTAATGAGAACGTTTTAATGTGATTTAAGGCTATAGTTTAATTCTCTAAATTCATATAAATTCTATGTATGTTTCTACTCATGAAAGACTGGTAAATAGTTCGGTCATTTTTTATGTGATCCATTCTATCTTATAAAACAATAATAAAGTGACCATCGACACCATGTTTTGGTGATAAGTAATTAAATAGGTAACCCTAAAAATATCGTAGATACATTTAATGTTTGTAGTGACACTTTCCATTTAATTTTTTATAGATGTTTTTTCTCTAAATTTTATATCAAAATATATAATATTAATATATTAAAAATAAATGGTTAACTATATCTAATTATAATAATTAAAATTATTAAATGAATAGAATTCTTCCATACATAAACTCATTAGTAATTAACATAATATATATGGTAACAAATGTATTTACTCTGTTGTTTTGAGGTACAATAATTAATTTATTTGATAGGAAGATCATTATTATATACATTTGTGAATGGATTAATTTTTTAGCCTTACTTTAAATAAAAAATAAACTCCTATTAGAGATATATATATTTTAGAATAAGAATGTTAATTTTATCATGTTACCAAAAGTATCAAATTTTTATCGAAAATTTCAATTATAAAGAGTTTATTTATTGGTCAATGACATTGTTAGTTTGAGTATCTCATTTTTTAAGTTAAAGTAATGAAATAATGCTCTAGAAGGGAATATAAAATACAAAAGGAACAATTAGTTAATGATTTCCAATTAATGTTATTGATGGTAAAAATCCAATTAAAAAAGATCATGTCCTATTTAAAAATATATTTGGATGATTTTTCATTTATTTTTCAGAGGTTATTGTTAATGATTAATAATCCTACATGGTTATATATGATCATTTTAGTTATAAATAACATCTTTCTATGGATATGACTGATATTAAATTTTTGTAATATAATATTGAATATAACTAAATTGGATTTTTATTTATTTACAAAAACATTAATGGTGTTTGAACACAATGTTGATGGGTATGGAAAGAATAAATTTTATATGGATGATAATGAAGATTCCCAACAAAAAATATTTATAATGAAGTATATGAAATTTAAAAGAGTTATGTTATCAAATATAATAGTATGAATTCCCAAATCAATGAATGAAAAAAAATCTATAAATTTGATTTTAAATGATGTTGTTGTATTAATAATGGTGGAACCACAATTGGTAGATGGGGAAAGATATTCCATTCCACAATGGGTGGTGTGAAGTTAATCATTAAATGATTATTATCAATTGATTTTGAATTAAAAATTTATTAAGAGGGGAAACAATATCAAATGAACTTCATCTGGAATACGGATTTAAATAACATCATCTCTAAAATAGATAATTTATAGAAATATATTGTGATAATAATTACTAAATCAATGATATTTAGAATTGTTGAGGATAATTTTTAAAATAAGTAATCCATGATATACTAGAAAGATCAATAATTGACTGAATTACTCACTACATATAAGTCAAGATGGAGTATATAGATGGGAATTACATTGTAAGGGGTAAATACATTTAATTTACCAAAATTATTGTTTTTATAAAAAATAAGATCATATGAATGAATTTTGTTATAAGTTTTCAAACAACAGTCATGATGGTTGATATTTCTCAATATAAACGACGTTTGTTCTAGATGAATTGAAAATTAGATATTATTTAAATCTATATATAACTTACCAAATGTTAAAATTTTATTTATTATTTTTTAAGAGAATTATATAGGCCAATGGGAGAATAGTGTTATTTAATCTAGAGACATAAAAGAATAAAATTGATAATTCTAATTTTTTCTTGAAAGAAAATATTTGCAAGATAAATAATTTGTGTGTATATAGAAAAAACTATGAAAAATTTTATCAATGAAGAGGAACATATGTAAATATTACTTAGGATATGGATCATCAAAATGAATATATAATATCAAATATAGTGATAAATTTAATAATATTTTTTTAGCTATTTAGATTTTTGAATAGTGAAGGGATTGTGGTTTTAGAGTCTTTTTTGTTATTACGTAGGATATGGGAAATGGATGATATGCTACTTGTTATTGAAATTACAATACATTTTATGATAATATATAGATTGAACATGAGTAGAATATATGTCTCATATATTAAAAATAAGTCAAGTATAATGTTATTTAATAACAAAGTGATAATATAAAGAATCATTTACATAGATTTAATCAAGTGTATATGAAAATGTGACTAATAAGTCCATGTGTATGTAGAGTTTATCTTGATATAACTAAATCAACACATTTATTATCAGGATTCATGTATATTTAAAAATAGAAGAAGTAAAATGAATTCAATGATGGTAGAGTTGTTTCATAATAAGAAAAGTGATATGAATTTTAGGTGTGGTCATTGTTTTTCCTAAATATGAATGTATATACAAATTGAATAAATGTAGATTTAGTAGTCGCAAGTGAAGGGGTAAAATATTAAGTTTTTAGAATAGATGTAAAGAAGGAATTAATATTTTATGATAGCAGTGTTATTGTTCTATAAATGAATATATTGTGAAGTGTAACAAGAAGGAAGTATCACTGAAAATTTATCATGTTGAATTTTAGAAGTTGGAATATTCTTATATTGTTTATTTAGAGAATAATATATGCATGGTTAATAAAATGTAATTTTTTTCAATAGTGGTTTTGACTAAAAATATATGGTAGTTGAAGAATAAAATTAATCCATTTTTCTAGAATGTCTACCGAATTAGTTTTTTCACCTCCCTCACATGATTATTAAATATTTGTTTTCGTAGTGTGGTAGACAGAAATAAAAATCCACATATATATATATATTACTTATATAGTATATATCTTTCTTAAATAGTGGATTATTTATTTAGTATGTTTCAAAATTAGAAAAGACCAAGTTCTACATAGACACATAGGTGAATGTGTGTTTGTGTAGTGATTTCTTCATTGTGGTGGTCATTTATGAATTTTATTTAATGAGTTATTTGTTTATATTAATAAGAAATAAGTTTAACATAGATAGTAAGGAATTTTTTTATGATAAAAGAATACTAAGACATGATTTTGATGTATATATGAGTTAAATTTATAAGATATCATTGTGATCCGGATTAATTAATTATATTTCCTAAACTAAGTATGCTCACACACTTAAAGAATGATTGAGTAATGATTCACTGATAAGATTAGTTGTTATTTATATTCCCAGGTAGAAAAAAACTAAAGGGTCAAATTATTTTATCAAAGTATATATTTTTTATATTCATGTGTTAAAAGATTATTTTTTATATCATGGGGGATTATTGTTACACAAAATAAATTTAGTATAGATTTTTATTTGAAGGATATATAATGTTTAAGAGTTAATTTGTTTGTGTTGGACACTTTTTTCAATAAATAAATTATGTGATTCAATATAATTAATGTTATTAAAATTATGAAATAACATTACGGTTTTATGGAATTTTTTAACTCTATATAATTATTGGGTAATACTTTTTTGATTCCTTATAAAACATAAAAAATAATATCATAATATAAAGTGATAATTTGAAATACCATTTATTTATAAATTCATAGTTGTATTTTCTAAATATCTACTCACACTAAAATTTATTTTTCATCGATTACATGGATGGAGGACAAAATTATAGAGTTTTTCTTCAAAAAACAAGTCTCATGGAACACTGATGGAATCATCGATTTACATGTTTAATTTCAATTCATTATAATTATATGTTTTTGGTATTATTTGTATTAATTATAATATGATTTTTTTAATTAGGTCACATATTAATGCAAATATTATTTATAGACGATGGTAATTGGAATTACCATAAGAGGTATATCACAATTTATGATTGTAATGAATGTGAAGCGTGGATAGTCCCTGGGGTGAAAGGATAATGTCCTCATGTAGAGACCAAAATGTGAAAGAGAATAAATTTAACAATTATAATAAATCATATATTATAATTACTCTATGATAATCATTAGTTTCAATGGTATTTGAGGAAACTATTTCATAATTGTTAGTAATACTTCATAATGAATAATATTACATCCCCATTTTTTAATGTTTCCTAATTTAAATTATTTTGTAATGTTTCTTGATGAGTTCTGAATTGTACTACTCTTACTCACCCACTAATTTATGTAGGATATATATAAGGTGATATATTGGTTATATTTTAATATAATTTAATAAGATAAATAACTGGATGATAGAAGTTGTGATGGAAATTTGTCATGGAATTTAAAATTCTAATTGAAACTGAATTAGTGTGTTTTGATATTCTTGTGTGTGCAATTAATATGATAATGGAAATATAAGAGAAAATATAAAATAAGGAAATTAAGAAACAAATAACGAGTAATAATAATTATTTGTATTATTATTTTAAAAAATTAAAGGTGGAATCAATGAAAAATGAATTTGATTGATTAATTTCAAAACAATGATTGAAATCATTTTCTATGCCACCTAATCTGGAAATTTTTTAAATATGTTTAAAAAATTAAACACAAATATACATCAATAAATCTATTTTCATGTTGAAATAGTAGATATGTGATCAAATATATGTTTTTCTTCTTTGAATTTCAATGTATTTTTTTGAATAGGGGTAGTAGAATTGGTACTATATCGATTTATTTTTTAGGTTTTTTTATTAACTAAAATACTTTTTTGTTTCTAACATAAAATATATATTATATTTTTATAGGAGAAAACAATATTTTTATGTAGCTTCGACACCCCAATTACAGTAACATGGAGTAAGGAATTTGTTTATTACATTTATACATGATACAAGGGATCAAATCAGAGAGGATAAAAAGGATTTCCAGTCCTAAGAGATTTGATATTCATATGATTTCATATTATAGTTTAATATGAAAATAATGTATAAAATATTATGGAAACAATATTTTTACATTTATTTCGCACACCAATTTATTTATAATTATCTTTTTTAACCATGTGGTGGATGAAAGTTATAGTTGTTAGAAAATTCTCCGTTAGGGTATAATTATAGTGGATGTTATCATGAAAAGAAAAAAATTATAACCATGTAAATAATAAAAAATCCTTACATATAATCAATATATAGGGAATTAAAATTACACCTAGGAAAAATAGTAATGAAAATAACCTAATGGATATCTATAGCTAAATTCATGGTAATATAATATATATTGTTGGGAATCATAATATTTACCCTTGAGGAATCATTTGAGAAATTATTATTGTCAACAATGTCAGAACCAAGAAAAGATTAATTTCATTAGAGATGTAACTAATAAATAATTCTTATGACCATGTCAATATCCAAGATATTATTTATAAAATCAAGGTGGCATTTAAAAAATTGTTGTATTCATCAAGGCCACAACCAATACATCATGATTTAATTGGTTAGGCATAAATAAAATACCAAAAACCATTTTTCTCATGAGAGAAACTGATTCATAAAGGGGATATTGAATCATGGGCTCAAATAATCACTTGATTATGTATTAAACATCCACAATATAAAAAATTTGAAAAATAATATCATGAGCAATCAACATTAATTCATAAACATCTGTATTGAAATTATAACATATGGAATGCTAATATTTTTACATTTGTTAATACAAGGACTTATAATTAGACATTATATAATCTTGTTAATTTAGAAAAGAATAGACATTTTTCATTTCTAATGATCTTATTGGATTATTATTTTATATAATTACTTCAAATGTCATCCATAAAAAACCCATTCACTTCCATGTGGACACTTAAACTTAGTATCCATTATCTCCAAAATATAAAATTTTGAAGATGATATATGATTTATTTTTCTGAAAATGATTCGAGACATTCAACTTTAACTATTTTTTTATCAATCAACCTAAATTTGTTTAAAAATAATTACATACATGGAATAAGGAAAAAAATCATTAAGGAACATTAAATAATGAATTCCTTATGTCAGGGGAGAAAAAATTAAAACGGATAATATTTTACCCTTATCATAATATTCCTTGAGCATGAGAAATGTATCATATCCAATTTAAAAAAAATATTTTAAAATAAAATTAAAACCTATATCAAGTATATAAAGTCCCATTTAGCTAATATAGATCCTTATTTTTATATCTCATTCTAAAAATAACTCAGTCCTAGTAAAATGTATAACATAATCTTCCTTGGAAAACAAACTACATCATGCCAATGATGACACAAAAATTTAAAAAATTAATTGGATATCGATATAAGGGTCACCCATAATATAAAGTATTTTAGTGTTAGAAACAATTAAATTGGTATTAGGCTCTCTTGATTGTATAAGGTGTATTGGGATCAGTTGTTCGTATAAGTTGCATCCGGCTCACCCATTAATATAATATCTATCCATATAACCCTTTTTTATAAGATATATCAGGATCACTTTTTATCATATATATTTCTCATGTACCATATTTTTATTGATAATTTTATTCTTATACATTTTTATTATAAAACCCTTGAAAAACAATTTTGAATCAAAAATAAATTTTTTGGATATCGAAATAAATATACATTTCAGAATACCATATACAAAACTAAAATACCTAAAAAATATTTTATTTCAAAAGACATGAAATATTTTAAAGGAATGAAAACATAAAATAATGGTTGTGCTGGGGGGAAAATCCATTGACACCGTACAAATTAAAATATAACATTTCATTTTTCCTTTAAAATAATTTCAAAACAGTTTGTGTAAAATATATAAAGTGATTCCATTTAAGAAACATTAAAAGAATGTAAAATTATTAATAAAATATTATTTATTTCAAATTTAAGTTCCAATAAAATCATCTTAAAAATAGTTACACGAATATTTAAAATAAGGAAATATATTTTGAAAATGAATTATTAGAACATTTAAAATAGACATATAATTTTAATGTTTCCCTTACCATGCCCTCAAATCATCGCATACATTATTTTTCATCAGGAATAGTAAAAAAATCTAAATTATTCCAATTATTATGAAAAATTTTCATTATTAGTATTCATATTATCTAATTTATTTCTATGTTATATTCAATTTCATAGTCATTTAAGTTCATGTTGGATGTTTTGAAACTATGAGGCTCATATGTAAAAAATGAAATCAATTCCTTTATTATTCTATAATAGTTCATTATTCAATAATATATAGAATAATAATCATGAAATGATTTTAATTTTTTATTGCTTTTATAATTTTAAAACCGACCTAGAATGAAAGTTTTAAAAAATGAATTTTTTTATAATCACAGAGATAATAGGTTGTATGTATGGATATTTATCATTTCCATTTTTCAAAGAGAATAGGGAAACATGGTAAGTATAGTTTTAGGTTTCCATAATGATTGTTATATCATTATTATAATATTATATCTTTAAAAACAATTATACATACATACCAATTAATGTAGTGATAAAAAGATAATCCCATATCTTTGTGGAGGTGGCAATCCACACGTACACATGAATGACATTATGATTTTTAATGTATTGAATTGTATGAATATAAATGATCTATTATCATTAAATAATGATAATTATGTAATTAATATCATATATATATATATATATCTGTGTGTGTGAGTCTGTGTGTGTGTGTATTAAATCACTTATTATAACCATATGCGTAAGGTGGTGAAGGAAAATGAAATACAAGGGTTCTGATGCGTTAGTTCTCGGCAAACACGAATAACGATATCATTTCACATATGATGGAAGAGGATATGACGATAGGTATCAAAATTAACATAAAAAATAAAATTATATTTAATATATAAGTTTAATTACTTCAGTATGTTTGATGAATATTTTTACATTGTATTAGAAGAAATAACATGAAAATATTTGATTTGGAACTATAGATCTTCTTCATTAATCCTCTTTCGGTCTTTACTAAATCCTTCCTAAGATAGTATTATTATCATAAAAAGGAATCTAAAAAATATAATAATATTTTATGATGGTATTTTTATATTTATTCAGAGAAAAATATTTTTCGATGTTTAGAGAGGTGGGTTGAGTTGGTGGATATTTATAAGTTGTGGATATAACACACATGATATTTACAATCTAAAAATGTAAAATATATTTCAATAAAAATGAATCCAAAAGAGAAAAAATATGAATCCCATATGATATCGGTTATAATATTTTTCAAAAAAAATTATAAAATATTTTAGGTCATTTTAACTCATATATCATTAGTTTAACCCCCAATAATCATGTTTTTACATTAATTGTGGTAAAAAAGTTGAATATCCATTATGAACCAAAATAAAGTATGAAATATTTAATAATATAAATTTTTATGATTCTAAATATGGAATAAAATTTTCCAAATTCAAAATATATATATTTTTAAAATTACTTTAAAATTAAACAAATAAAATAAAATGAAAAACAGTTTTCAAAAAAATGTTTTTAAAAATATTTCATCTATAATTTTGATTCCAATTAAATTTGTTATATTATTAAAAATATAAATGAAATATTTATTATTTTAAAACATTTAATAATATAATTTTAAATTTTAATTTCTTGAATCTAAATGGATGCTTTCAATAGAAATTATAAATTTTTAATACTCATTAAAATATAAAACAATTCAAGAAATTTTAAAAATGACATTCTAAGGTAAAATTGAAATCATGAATTATAAAATGAAGTTAATTTTATCAAATTAAAATTATATAATTACGAAGTAAATATTTAAAATAATATTATATAATTCATGACAACATAATTTGGTTAGATGGACAACAGTTTCCTTTTGACTGAAAATATATTTAATATTCATATAATGAATTTAACACTATGAAATATAATAAATTAATATTAATAAGAAATGAAAATGATTTATAATAACATTATTTTGTTTGTTAAATTATAACTGAACTACATCAAGGCAGGAAACATGAGAAACACCTAGTACATATTTTCTTAATTTTCAAAAAAGACATACATCATGTTGTCAAGATAAATTTAGAAAAAATGCCACATAAATGGAAACTTATCCAAAATTCGGTAGGATTTATACGGTCTAATGAATAAAATACCCGCCATTCACTTTTTACAAAAATGAATAACACATTACCATGGGAAAAATTTAAGAAATTTATGATCACCTCACATGAAATAAAACATTTTATATTGATTATCTACATAACTTTTATTCATACTCTATTGAATCCCCATGTTTTTATAAATCATAATCACCTTATCAAGAATATATTCTGCTGACTCTGGTCCAAAAAATTTATTTGTCATACATCGACAAATCTAGATGTTTTATAACATCATTTTTTATATAATGGATCAAACTATTTCATATGTATAATAGAATAAAACATATTATTATTAGAAAATTAAATTACTAAAATATGTTGATACCAAAATCAATGATAATCCATTGAAAAATTAAAAATCATTCCATCCTAATTATAAATCATTGTCAATTGATGTAATTCAGATTATGGAAGAAATGATGTTCTAAATTTTTTTTCATTTCCCAGTGACATTCGAAGACCATTCCTGAAATTTGAGGTGAACATAATAACAATGTTAGATATAATGGGGGGAATAACTCTATGTAACCAGATTATCCCCGAGATATATATTTGAGAAATATGACATAAACACCTATAATCTCAATTGGGATAAAAAATTATAGATATATCTAAGTGATCAATAATACCCCAATCACATTGTTTCAATGAGTTGTCTTTTGAAACATTGCCATGATATCCATGGATATATTTTTCAATTTCCACTCTAGCACATAAAAAGGATTAAGAATCCCATTTGGTAATTATCATTCTAATTTTACCCATTGACATGTAAAACATTTTCTATGTAAATCCATCAATATCTCTTTCAATTCCATCTCAACATCAATACTCCCAATGCTCTCTATACATCATACTAATTATTGGATGAACAAAAAATGGGGAAGTAAGTTCTTTACTCAATATTTATATCATCAATAGGGAATCATAAGTAAAATATATTATCTTTAAAAATATAATTATACATTATTCATAAATACTAAAAATTGATAACATAACATTCTAAATTAATTCAAAATTTTATGTAAAAGATAATCCTTTATCAAAATTTTCTTAATTACATAGAATAGAGATGATTTTATTGAAGCAATAAATAATGTGGATGTTAAAAAATGTATAATTTCTAGACCAAAATTCACCAAATCCTTAACTAAGGAATTATTTTCCAAAAATTACATGTTTACAGAAGTATTATATATCTGACTCAATAAATTAAATAAAAATATTATTTTTTATGAAAATAATGAATCATGTCATCAAAATCCTTAACCAGTTACATCCGTCTTCTATTAGTCATGTTAAACACATTATTAGAGAATATATACATTAAAATATTATGATTTATATATATTTCACCTTTTTATCCATATAATTGTTGGAAACAATTTTTAAAAGAATGAATAATATTTGAAAATTCTATATCATGTAAAATAAAATTTAAATAATTTATTAATAGATTAAATAAAGAATATGAAATTACTTATTCATTCATGTATCAGAATAGAGCCAAGTGCCTTAAATGGTGAATCTCATTAAATAAAAAAAATAACTGTTTCATTTTGGTGGACCTCGAACTAGATAATTCAGTAAAATAATATTATGTTACTATAAAAATTCATCCAGCTCTTTCATCTAGATGGATTTAACTCATCTTTAAATTAACTAAGTCAATGTGGTAGATAATGAAAATATATTTTAAGAAAAAACTAACGGTAGTAACTCATAAATATATGTAATCTAAAAATAATTGAGACATTAATAGGTATTTTAAATTATTTAAAAACATTATTTATTGCTATGTTATCTGTCATTACATCAATATAAATAAATTTTTTAGAGTAAATAAATCTATTACAACCCAAATCCACACTTAATAAATTTTTCAAATTGATTTTTTCTTTTATGTTTTGGAAAAAAAATTTGAGTAATTCCTAATCCTCATTACTTTTATAATATACCATTATATCGTAAATAAACACAACCAAAAAAATAGATAAATAGGTATGGAAACCATGAACATTAAACATGAAAACATAAAACATTCTTCTAAAACACTTGAAAGGATTATCCTCATGTTCATCCTAATTTCATTACTACATCACATAACCAGGGAGCATACATCAAAAGAAAGGGTGAGAAAAAATCCCAGTAAGGGAAACAAGAGAAACATTTTACATGTGAACTTCATATACATTAATAAGGTCATGAAAAGAACGTTAAGGCATGAGAATGAAATCATGAGGCATATCATAATAAAAATAACATTTTCATAACTTGAGGATGTGGCTACAACATTTAATATTGACAATCGTTTATTTTCACCAAGGTCCATCCCCAAGGTGTCGTTAAAAATTACCAAGGTTATTCACCAAGGCGTCGTTAAAAATGGTCATCTCTAGAGATTAAGTCTTTACCCAATGCATTGGAGCGCTATCAAGGCGCACCCATAAATTTGCCTTTATTATCATGTGAGCCACATATATCATCGTCAAAAATTTCATAAATAACCCATATAGAATAAAATAAATGGGTTTCATTTCATAATCATAACGTTTTAAAAACTGCTTTAAAGACATGATCTTTACGTTACTTTAAACCCACAGAAAGGGAAAGTGGGTGTCATGTATGTAAATAACAGAACTTAAAATAGAACATTTTTGTATATATGTTAATAACCATGTAGAAGTAATATCTTTGAGTATTCACTTAATAAAAAGAAGTAATTTTGAGAAAAAGAGAGAGGCATTTTGAGACGAAAATTCTGCTGCACAACGGCTACGTTACAAGGTTTTAGAAAATGTTGAAAAGAGAGGGGACATGGGTCAAACAATGATAAATGAACCATAAAACAGTAGAGGGGCAGAATATAAGGGATTGAAGAACATGGTAATGAAATTTGAAAATATACCATATGAAATGAAGAACATGAAAGGAAGACAAAAATAAGATTTCTCTTATGAAAATTCGGCAGCCTAACAAAGTTACATAAACTTCAACCAAATATTAATTAATGATGTAAAATAGAGTCTCTAATAATATGAACATAAAAGATCAGTATAATAGATATAGAGATCATACCCCAAAATAATAAAAAGGAACATGAAACACTTGACATGGAATTAGAACATTGAAAAGGAGAAGGGTGAAAGAATCCCTTAACAATTTGGCAGCTTAACGACGTCACTTAATCTTCAAAAAAATGAATTGATGAGATCAAATAGGGTCTCTCATAATATGAACATAAGAGTCCAGTATGATAGATATAGAGATCATAAACCAACATAACAAAAAGGAACTTGAATGAATTGACATGAAAGTAGAACTTCAAAACGAGAAGGGTGAAGAACCACTTAAAAATTCGGCAGCCTAACGGCGCCACTTAAAACATCAAAAAAACTGAATTGAAGGGATAAAATAGGGTATCTCATAATATGGTCATAAAATATCAGTATGATAAATTTAGAGATCATACCCCAACATAATAAAAAGGAACTTGAAATACTTTACATGAAAATAGATCTTGAAAAATGAGATGGGAGAAAACATCCGTTACAAAAATTTTGGCAGCCTAACGGCGCCACTTAAAACTTCATAAAACGAAATAATGAGAGTAAGAGGGGATATATCATTATGTGAACATTAAAAGGGAATTAATACAAGTATAAAAGAACACCCTTTAACATAAGAACATGGAGCATAAAAGAAATTACATAAAAGAGATTTCTTGGAAAGAAAGAGAGAGATCAGATCCCTTACCTTAAAACATAAATCATAAAACTCAAAGGTTGGGACCTTGAGGGCTTGGGGGCACCATGGGAGGACTCCTTGGGAGGTAATGAGACCAGAACTTCGTTGGGGGAGAGTGGGGAGTCGAATGGATGAGAGGATGGCCTGGTATTTTTAGGGAAAGTGAGGGGACAAGGCATTAATGGTAAAGGGACACCTCATTAGTGGTTTTGGAAAAACCATGGGCTTGCCCATGGTATTTTCCCATGATATTGGCCACTTGGGACACCTCAAACCTTATCTCACTATTCATAATTCGAAAATATTGATTAAAAACTTAATACATCATTAAATGATGTCATTAAACACCCGTAACTTAAAAACTGTATTTTCACTATTTATCGAAAATTCAATTTTCTCAGAATAATCCCAAAATTTCACCTTAACGAAATATCAACGCTCTGATTACAAATATGAACTCAATTTTATAAAAATAATTTTCTAAATATTTTTAATTTAATTTTTAAATAAAAACACTATTCACCCGAAAAAAACTAATACTTGAATAATAATTTATTGAACCGTTATTTAACCATTTTATTGAATAACATTACTTAATCAAGGTGCCTAGATTATATTAATACTTTTTTTAAGTGAGATTACTAATCCATTTGGACACATTACTAATCCTAATCATAAAATCACAATTCATAATTTACTATTCATCAAAAATTAAGTTGATCTTATTAGACTCTAAATTTTGTACTGAACATAATTGTAGAAGACCATTTTTCGAAAATCATTACAAATTTTTAATTATTTAAGGTTTACACAACCATTTATAATATATCCTTTTTCTAAAATTCATCAAAAATATGCATACTATATTTATCCTGTCATTTGAAAATTCATAAACATCATCATAAGAAGAAATCTCAATTTTTATTTAAAACAAATGATTACACAAGGCAGTTACGGTCTCCTTACATAGCCCCTTATCACACCGGCAAATGACCTAAGTGTAAGGTGTGCTAAGGTGAGAGAATCTGAGCGAGGCTCGACTAACATCGCATGAGTAGTAATTTCTATTAGTTTGAACTTCTTGCAAAGGCGATTCTGTTCTAGCTTCAGACGATGAAGTTCGGCTTGGGTTTGGTCTTGAGCAAAGCCCAGTGGTGCTACCTCCTTCCCAAGTTTTGTTAGATGGGCTTCAATCGGTCCAAGACTACTGGGTGAGGACATCGAATCTTCTTTCTATAATAATTAACCATGATTACTTGAATTTATAGGAAATAATCAAGACGTTTAGTTTCCTGCGGTCATATTGACCAATGGTCATATAACCGTCTAAACCCAACTGTCTCATTTTAATTATACTCATGTTATCAAATAAAACATTTTTGTTGATTATAAAAAATAAAATAACACATGAAATTAGGAAACTAGATTTATTCAAAATTTCGTGTCATTATAATCTTCCCCCCTTAAGAAATTGCGTCCTCGCAATTTTTAAAAATTGGGTTTTGAAATTTCATTGAAAGTCCCACATTGGAAAAAGAGTCAGTAACACTATTACTTTAAAAGAAAGAAACGGAAGTACAAAGGCCACCCGAGTTTACTCATACTAGGATTCCATGTAGGAGACATGGACATGGAGGAGAAAACAAAGGGTCACGTTCTAAAGGAGAGTGATAGAAAATATGATTAGGATAAAGTTAACCATAAAAAAATCCCAAAATTATGATGTGTCTAAATGATCTTTGATTACCTAGTAGGAAACATAAACCAACAACGTTTTTTTACCTTCCCTTTCATAATTTTGAGGAATTCATTTAAAACATAGAACAAAAACATAAGGAAATATATCTACTTTCATGTATAGTTTCACCCTTTAATATTTTTCTACCAAAACTAATCTTTTCTCCCAAACGATGAGCATTCAAAACTACTTGGTCTCATCAAAACACAAGAATCATCTTCTAGAGAATCACATAATCCACAAAAGATTAACTATCTATTTCTTATATCTTTAAACATTATCCGAAAAACAGAAAGGGTAAGGTTAAACAACTCTTCAAAAAAGAATAACCCCATAGGAATGGAAACATATTTTAAATCTTAAATGTTCCATGGTAATACCCAAAGTTCATCATAGACAATCCCATAAATAACGGTCCTTAAAATTCCTCAAAATAAACCAAACTAAGATTGAAACCCAAGTACAAGATGGATTTGATAACATAGACTTCCAAAATAAACTTCATTGTTCATCTCCAAACAACATCAAACACTCCTAACATCTTATAACAAGATTATCTAAAATAAACATATTTTACCCAAGATAGGTTAATCATTCCCATAAGTAACATAAATTACTATAAGTCCAGCATAAATTCATCGATTCTTCAAAATATAAGTCAACCTTACTCCTCAATGAAAATACCATAGTAATCTATTTACCTCGATCATATAGGGTCCCCAAAATAGTGAACATATTCCAAAATAATAATCATTTTTTAACCCCCTAATAATCTCTGTCATATTAATACGACAATCATCGCATTTCCTATCACATTGGTTTTTGGGACATGTTCTTCCATTTCCTTCCATTAACGAAGAAAAGAAACTATAATTCTGGGATTATTTACTTAGCTAATAATCATGAAAAGGAAACTTTAAGCATAAAAGGATAAACATGTTGAATAAAAGTATATCCTAACTTGTGATCCCCTAGGTTACAATATAGGTTATCCATGATCATATATTCTTATGTGAATCTTTATTTTGTTTTATCCTTGTTCCTTTAATAATGGTTCATACTAAGCTTAGGAATTTACCAAAGCATATCCCCCGGGAGTGTTGTAACCAAGAGTGTAGCAATTCCCGTTGTCGTCTACCAGTTCCCATTCGATTCTAGCTCAAAGCGGTGTTTTCTGGTTTTACCCCTATGTAAATCTGTGCCAGAGCCACCTATACCTGCTCGTATCCAGACAGGGATATATTTGCTTGGAAACCCCTTACTCAACACTCACCAAAATACCAGGAAGATTTCCTATATTTAAACTTTTCTATAGGGTTCTTCCAAGATTTTTCATATACTAATTTCCACAAATAAATGAACCATCCTTTGATACCAACTATAGCATCCCGCCTCTTTATCACATAAACTTTCATTACATTTTACAAAACCGAGGATCATTAAGGTTTAGTGTCTTGGAAACCAAGAACTTTAAACATGAAAACATAAAACATTCTTCTAAAACACTTGAAAGGATTCTCCTCATGTTTATCCTAGTTTCATTACTGCATCACATAACCTGGGAGCATACATCAAAAGAAAGGGTGAGAAAAAGCCTAGTAAGGGAAACAAGAGAAACATTTTACATGTGAACTTGAGATACTTCAATAAGGTCATGAAAAGAACTTTAAGGCCTGAGAATGAAATCATGAGGCATATCATAATAAAAATAACATTTTCATAACTTGAGGATGTGGATACAAAATTTAATATTGACAATCGTTTCGTTTCACCAAGGTCCATCCCCAAGGTGTCGTTAAAAATTACCAAGGTTATTCACCAAGGCGTCGTTAAAAATGGTCATCTCTAGAGATTAAGTCTTTACCCAATGCATTGGAGCGCTATCCGGGCGCACCCTTAAATTTTCGTTTATTATCATGTGAGCCAGATATATCATCATCAAAAATTTCATAAATAACCCCTATAGAATAAAAAATGGGTTTCATTTCATAATCATAACGTTTTAAAAACTGCTTTAAAGACATGATCTTTACGTTACTTTAATCCCACAGAAAGGGAAAGCGGGTGTCATGTAAGTAACTCCCAGAATTTAAAATAGAAAATTTTTGTATATATGTGAATAAACCTGTAGAAATAATATCTTTGAGTATTCACTTAATAACATGATGTAATTTTTTTGAAAAAGAGAGAGGCATTTTGAGACGAAAATTCTGTAGCACAATGGCTACGTTACAAGGTTTTAGAAAGTGTTGAAAAGAGAGGGGACATGGGTCAAACAATGATAAATGGCCCATAAAATAGTATAGGGACAGAATATAAGGGATTCAAGAACATGGTAATGAAATTTGAAAATATACCATATGAAATGAAGAACATGAAAGGAAGACAAAAATAAGATTTCTCTTATGAAAATTCGGCAGCCTAACAACGTTACATAAACTTCAACCAAAAATGAATTGATGATGTCAAATAGGGTCTCTCATCATATGAACATAAAATATCAGTATGATAGATATAAAGATCATACCCCAACATAATAAAAAAGAACTTTCAAGACTTGACATGGAATTAGAACTTTGAAAAGGAGAAGGGTGAAAGAATCCCTTAAAAATTTGGCAGCTTAACGGCGTCACTTAAACTTCAACAAAAATGAATTGATGAGATCAAATAGGGTATCACATAATATGAACAAAAGAGTCTAGTATGATAGATATAGAGATCATAACCAAACATAACAAAAAGAAACATAAAAGAATTGACATGAAAGTAGAACTTCAAAACGAGAAGGGTGAATAACCACTTAAAAATTTGGCAGCCTAATGGCGCCACTTAAAATTTCAAAAAAACTGAATTGAAGAGATAAAATAGGGTCTCTAATAATATGGTCATAAAAGATCATTATGATAAATTTAGAGATCATACCCCAACATAATAAACAGGAACTTGAAATACTTTATATGAAAATAGATTTTGAAAAATGAGAAGGGAGAAAGAATCTGTTACCAAAATTTCAGCAGCCTAATGGTGCCACTTAAAACATCATAAAAAGAAATAATGAGAGTAAGAGAGGATCTCTCATTATTTGAACATGAAAAGGGCAGTAAGAGGAGTATAAAGGAACACCCTTTAACATAAGAACATGGAGCATAAAAGAAATTACATAAAAGAGATTTCTTGGAAACAAAGAGAGAGATCAGATCCCTTACCTTAAAACATAACTCATAAAACTCAAATGTTGGGACCTTGAGGGATTGGGGGCACCATGGGAGGACTACATGGGAGGTAATGAGACCATAACTTAGTTTGGGGAGAGTGGGGAGTCGAATGGATGATAGGATGGCTTGGTATTTATAGGGAAAGTGAGGGGACAAGGCATTAATGGAAAAGGAACACCTCATTAGTGGTTTTGGCAAAACCATGGGATTTCCCATGGTATTTGACCATGGTATTGGCCACTTGGGACACCTCATACCTTATATCACAATTCATAATTCGAAAATATTGATTACAAAATTAATACATCATCAAATGATATCATTAAACAATTGTAACTTAAATAATGTATTTTCACTATTCATCGAAAATTCAACTTTCTCAGAATAATCCAAAAATTTCTCCTTAAAGAAATATCAACGCTCTGATTACAATTATGAACTCCATTTTATAAAAATAATTTTCTAAATATTTTTATTTAATATTTAAATAAAAAAACTATTCACCCGAAAAAAACTAATACTTGAATAATAATTTATGAAACCGTTATTTAACCATTTTATAGAATCACATTACTTAATCAAGGTTCCTAGATTATATTAATACTTTTTTTAAGTGAGATTACTAATCCATTTGGACACATTACTAATCGTAATCATAAAAGCACTATTCATAATTTACTATTCATCAAAAATTAAGTTGATCTTATTAGACTCTAAATTTCGTACTGAACATAATTGTAGAAGACCATTTTTCGAAAATCATTACAAATTTTTAATTATTTAAGGTTTACACAACCATTTTTAAAATATCATTTTTCTAAAATTCATCAAATATATGCATACTTTATTTTTCCGGTCATTTGAAAATTCATAAACTTCATCATAAGAAGAAATCCCAATTTTTATTTAAAACAAAGGATTACACAAGGCAGTTACGGTCTCCTTACATGGCCCCTTATCACACCAGCTTATGACCTAAGTGTAAGGTGTGCTAAGGTGAGAGAATCTGAGGGAGGATCGGCTAACATCGCACGAGTAGTAATTTCTATTAGTTTGAACTTCTCGCAAAGGCGATTCCGTTCTTGCTTCACACGATGAAGTTCGGCTTGGGATTGGTCCAGAGCAAATCCCAGTGGTGCTACCTCCTTCCCATGTTCTGTTAGATGGGCTTCGATCGGTCAAAGACAACTGGGTGAGGCCATCAAATCTTCTTTCTATAATAATAAACCAATATTACTTGTATTTAGAGGCAATAATAAAAACGTTTAGTATCCAGCGGTCATATTGACCAATGGTCATATAACCGTCTAAACCCAACTGTCTCATTTTAATTATATTCATGTTATCAAATAAAACATTTTTGTTGAGTATAAAAAAATAAAATAACACATGAAATTAGGAAACAAGATTTATTCAAAATTTCTGGTCGTTACATTGCAATTGAAAATCAAAAGGGTATGATTACATGTGAATAACTAGCATATCTATTCGGAAATGCCTTCTTCAAAAATGATTCATCCTTTAACTTCAACGGATGGCAACAAAAAATGAGACTAAACATAAAAAAATATTATTCCACCTAATGCTGATCAAGTAAATAATCAATATTATGAAAAGGATAATTTTTATTAATATCTATGTTCTTTAATGATCTATGATAAATAAATAGTATGATTAAATATAATTAATTTTATGAAAATAAAAAAAGAGAAACCCATGGTGAAGTTCTTTTAAAAATGAACCTTTTATATAGAATTTCAGAATGATTATTTTTAAATTTTAAAGAGTTTTAATTGAGAAATTTGTTAAAGAGTTCTTAATTATATTATCCACATGAACTATTTAAATAAAAAATCATCCTTCAAATTAGTAATACCATAATTAGAATAATTTATAATATATCTATTTATTGGTAAAATATATTTAAATAATTAATCTCAACAAGTTATTTCTTTTTATCAACATGTGATAGGTTACATTCACTACCATATTTAATTAATTTATCAATTTCATAATATGTTATAAAATGTATAAAATCATTTAATATAAATAATTATCTTTGCAATATATCTTACAATGATAAACAAAAATCTTATGCATATCCAAAATAAAATCAAGCTCTGTGATGGGAAATTCAATATTATTTTTAGGAAATACCATCCCACTAATAACAATAAGAAGATCCATATGGATACTGGGTACTTTAATACCATGACCAAGAGTTTTCACCAAACGTTTTGTATTCTTTTAATGTGGTGATATTCTAATTTTACTGGAAAATCACTAATAACCGGGGAAATTTAAATATCCAAAGACAAATAAGGCATAAAAATAATTCAAATAAACAAGTAATGTACCAATCACCAAGTCATTAGATGGTCCAACTTCAACTATGGTAGTATTAAATTATTTCATCAATCCTTTTTATTTTCATATTAATGATTTCCAACATGAGTAATTATCTTCATAAACACATTATCATAATTTGAATATTAATTTAAAATTAAAAATATCACCATATATTTCATATATATTACACCTTTATTGGATTGTTAAAGATTAGTTTATTTATAGTCATGGTCCAACTGATCTAACATTCCACACAAATAATTTATTCTAGGAAATTTAAAACATTCCCTATTCTTTCACCACACTTGCATCATATTGGAGACATATCTCTATATGTTTAAGTTTACGCCTCTATTTCTTTCCATATTGATCACTTATTACTATTATACTCTCTACGAACATTAGTATCCATAATATGAATCTCAACTTTCACAGCATAATGAAAAACCTTCTCAATGTTTTTAAATTCTCCTAAGGTCAAATTTGTTTATAAAATTAGTTTTAATAAAATGTAAAATCTATTAATTTAATTATCATGGTCACATATAAAATTTTCTACACACCTTGAAAATATAGTAAAATGTTCATCATATTATTTTATTGAATATTCCTCTTTTAAAAATTCTTTGAATTTTCACTCTGTCATGATTCAATTAGTGATAGAGAAATATATCTTCATAAAAATATTCTTACTTTTATATATTCCATTGAATCGAGCTCTGGTCTCTCTTGTATTCTTAACATGTAACAAACTAACCCCAGAAAATAATGGATCTTTTTCATTATGTTATTAATTTGGCATAGATATAATCTCAAAATCCCAAGGGAACAAATAGTAATGGAGTTTTGAAAAAAAATGATTACATTAATGATACCCATTTTACATTAGAGAAAATAAAAAAACATGATATATAAGAAAATGAAATTAAATGAATCCTTGAAATATAATCCAAATATTTCTTCTTCGTAAACATAGGGAGGGAAGGAAAATAAGGGTGATATAAGTTCTCAGAAATGGAAGGTAAATAAGTAGAAATTATGAATTTTTAATTTTTAATTATCATGGAAATGTAAATAAACAATAAAACATGTCATTCAAATAAATTGATATGTTATAATCAATATCAAATTATGATAAACTAAAACACATTATATTTAATAAATAAACTATGAATGAAATGAATCCATAGTTATTTTGTTGCAATAATCTCATGGATAATATTAATAATAAATGAATTCTCAATAAAGGTAATTGGTAATTATATGGTATCATGTTTCTTAGGTGCATGTTACTATTATAATAAAGATAGGATAGTGTAAGAAATTTTTATTTAGATAACTGATTAATCTCATGAGACTACTAATGCATTAATGGGTTTTCATTATCCGGCCCCAACCTATAGGTCATGAAATAAAAGTTCCCTAATCAATGAATTTATATGAAAATCTATACACATATAACCAATATTATATTTAATTCAATAGTTATGTGCCTTTTCAAAATGTATCTTTATTTAGTAAGGCTTGTTGATTTATCAATAATTCTACAGTTTATCAAAGACAATAAAAATAAATTCTATTTAAAAATATTATATATGATATAGAAAATATTAATATCAATCAACCAATAATGTTTATATTTAATGAAATATATAATATAAAATTATTACAATAATGTGATTGTCTCAGGGGAATTTTTTTAATCACAAAACAAATTATGATTGGATGTGTAACTTTTACAACATGGAAATTTTCATGTAAACCCCAATGGGATATATAATTCAATTTAAAATATAATGTACAATGACTAATTAGTGATTGATGATATTATATGACAGATGGACTGTATATCACCCATAATAAATATAACTTGTGTATATTAACAAATTAGATTCAATAGAATGAAAATTGAGAATTAAATCCTTACCTAGATCTGACTCAACAAGTGCATCATTAAATTACTAAATAATAAAAATAAGTTAGATAGAAAATTTTATTATAAAATTTTTCAGGCTTATCAATAAGTTTAGTTCAATTTTTACCATTCTATAAAAAACTACTTAAACAATAATGTTTCTGTCATATGTTTAGACCATATTCAATTTTTGTGTCAAAAATAAATTTGGTGGTTATAAGGGAATTATATAAAAATATCCATAATATTAATCATTAAATAATTATCATATTTATACATTAATTACACTTTTAATACTAATAATTAACTATTTTTATTAAAAATTAACTAATGTTATAATCAAGGAGACAACAGGTCGTATTTACACTTGAGTAAAGTTCATATTTTTAGTGATCACTATGGAAATAAGGTATGTAAAACTATATCATTCCGTTATTATAATCATATCACAGGTAAAATTTTATTTAATCATATATACTTATATATATAATTCTTTTTATTAAAAAATAATCATAGCATGTTGGGGAGGTAGTAGTCCGCACGTCCACAACCGACATTATCTCTTTTACTATGTGAAATTGGTAATATATAAAATGATATATTATGTTTCAAGAATTGAAATTATGTCATTAAAATCATATATATTTAATTTGTGTTAACTTTTTTTAATTAAAATAATCTTTTATATGTTCCATATATATTGTGTCCTAATAACATCGTATTGGGAATGCATTAGTCAACACTTCCACAAATGATTTTATTATATTCCCATAAAATATAGCTCATAAATTTATGTGTTACAAAAGAATTATAGAAGAATAAAGACAATATAACTTTAAAATGTTTCATATAAAAATAATTTTTCCATCCATATTTCCACCCATGAGAGGTGGTAAAAGAAAAATGAACGACCTTATTTTTCGAGGTGATGGTTCCTCGTTCACATAAACTATATGTTTGTTACCCATTATGATAGAAGTATGTGTTATTGAAGGTAGGAGACAAATAATAAAAAATATATTTATTATAATGCAGTTATTGTTAAATCATGTAATATTAATATTTTTTGGGCTGTATAACGAAAATAATACAATAGAGCTTCAGGATGTATGTTTTCTCTTCTTCAAGAAACTCCTTTTGGTTTTCACCAAAAGAATCATTGGATAGATTTATTCCCATGGTATGGATTATAGGATATTTGGAGGGATGTTGTGATATTATTTTAAAATAGTTTTCATAGATCCAAATTTATTTATATTTTTGTATAATTGGGAGGGGTGAGTAAATTTTTATAGTGGAGGAGGCGTGAAATTCTTTTATATTTTTGAAAAGGCAATTCCACCCAAATTTTCTCCCAATTGATTGGTTCCTATAATTGTCTATCTTCGGTAAAAGTGATTATTGGGTCACAATAAGAACATAACATTCCTTTTTTTATCTATTTATAGTTCATTTTTGGAATTAATCATAAGGTTTAATCCATTGTTAATCTAAATTTCCTCTTAATCGATGATATTAATTTTAATTACACTCACTGATTTTTTTTGGAAAATTATAAGTTAAAATTATTAAAATTTAAAAAAAAATTATTATTCCAAATATGGAACCCATTTTTAAAAATTCCTATCACATATTTGGTTGAAGTTAATTTAAAATAATTCCCACTAATAGGACAAAAATGCATATTTTTTTAGTAGAAAATATTCAAAATTTTGAGAAGTTTTTATATAGAATTTAAATGTTTATTTTTTATAAATTAAAATAATTGGAGAAATGGGTTAAAATTTATCTAATTTATAATGAAAACCAATAAAAAAATATAATTTTACATTATAAATAATTTAGGTGATAAAGCAGTTTTGAATTAAAATTTAGTATTTTTCACCATTCAAAAAAAAATTAAACAATATGAAAAATACTTAAAACTCACCCCAACCTAATTTTGAAATTTATAATTAAAAAATTATTTTAATTTTTATATATTAAATTCATAAATTATTTAAAATTCATATTTAATTTAGCTTATCCATTAAATGGTGGTAAAATTGCATTTATAAAAATATATTTTTTATCTGTTATATTTGGTTTGTTCTTATGATATGCTTAGAAAATCTATTGAATGAAAGTTAAATATATATAAATAAATAAAATATATATATATATTCAATTACTATTACTCAATAATTGTAATAAATTTTATTTATTATGATAATGTGACTTTTTGATCCAAAGAATACTTTTCTTATAAAAATATCCATTTATTCTCAATTGGTTCTTATATTAATTTATATTAAATTTGTAAACATTAAATTTAACCAAATATTTTAATAATTTAGTTGATAATATTAATAAACATTAATTTAAATACTATGATTTATCATATTATATTAAATAATTATATTCATTATAATATAATATTGTTTGATAAAACTTGGACTTGTGTGTTATGCAAACCATTGAGGTAAGTCAATCTTAAATTTAATGAATTATATCCTCAATGTTTCATGTATATAAAGATTCCATTTATTATTTGAATAACATATTATCCACACGGTTTTCACTATAAATAAATCATGGAAATAGTTAGTTTCATTAAAATTAAAAATATTGTTTTGTCCTGTGATGATACATTGTCCCAAGCTAAATAAATTCTGGCCTCACAATTCAAAATTGACCTCTATAACAAAGGGATGGACATTTGAAACTAAAATATTTCTAAATTACCCAAATCATTAATAGTATTAATAACACATCTTCTCAATAAGATATTTTGGTATGTACAATTGTTATATAATTGGTTTCTCATGTAGGGGAACATAGGTGGGAAATAGAAACATGAATACAGATGAAAACTCTAACAAAAAAGGTATCATGAAGAGTAATAGAGAACATACTCAGAATAAACTTGATTACCATAATTCCAAAAAATCTATTATTACAATGTTCATTGATATCATTAGAAAAATTATAATAAGAAAAAAAAATCAAGACCATTTTTTTCAATAGTTAAACACTTCTTTTACTCTATACGAATATAACGAAAAATATATTTCCATTATTTAAACACAATTATATCCTTTATTTTTATATTGAACTATTTATAATTAATTCTTTATCACATGAGGCATCATTTGGTGATGTACTACATTATACTCTAAAATTACTCCCAAAGAAAAAATTAAATGATTTCATCAATGGACAACATTTTCGAAATATTATGATCCATTAATTGAGCATGAAGGTCACAAAATTTTAAAAATTAATATATGAAATAACATTATATGGGTTTTAGTCTTCCCATAAAAACATGTCAATGTGGTAATAACATGAATTTTTATAAAATATTTCAGAAAATATTAATTCTTATTATTCCTTAAAATGAACATAGAGTATTAGATATATTCTATAATTCAAAAAAATGATGTAAAATACAACAATGATAAAAAATCACATTTACAATAAATCACTAATAACATCCATGTTAATCATCACTTTTCTGATTTCTGTTATCCAAAACAATCAATTCCTTAGACAGAATTCATATTATTTACAATATAAAAATATTAGTGGTTATCTTTCCGAAAACGAAGTGTTTTCCAAAACGTTTTACTTTTTAATCAATAAATTTTCATAAAACCATTCAGTATGTGATCTCAAGTCCTTAATAAAAAAGTAATAAACTAAGATCCTTATATATTCTGTAATTCTTATATCCATAACATCATTGATAAAATAACCAAATGGAATAATTATTTATTTCAAACACAATCAAAATAACCTTTGATATTTTTATGTATATGTATAATATTCTTGATGATGACCCATGTGCCGCTTTTGGGGAATATTATTTTGAATCATGAGATATTTATTTACATAGTGTCCCATATATTTTCATTAGAATAATTTCACATTAGAAATTTATTTATTTCCAATGGATTCAGAAACATATATTCCTTTTTCTAGATACTTATAAAAAACTCGCATTCCCATAACTTATGTTCCAAGGGGATTCTTTCGTCAATTATCATATTTGGACAAATACATCTTTCCCATATTCTATTTTTAAATCTTTTGACATATAATATCTTCTTTTCATACATTAGTAGGAATCCATATGAAACAGATAATTCAATACCCATATTTGGATCACATGATATTATGTCCTCATATTATCAGATTGCTTGAGAGATTATTTCCCTTTAAAATATTTGTCGAACAACATAAAAGATATAATATTTTTAACACTTTTTATCGTGAGCATTGTTGATGTTATTATACCTTCTACTAGGATCCATTTCTAAATGAATAAATGTTAACAATTATTTTATATCACTATAAATCATCTTGTATAATCCCCAAACACGTAAAATACTTAACATAAATTAAATATTTTATTTGTATCTAATATTAAAATCTTTAACATGGTTTCTTCGCAAAAAATTT
The DNA here is from genome assembly GCA_963277665.1 of Viscum album. Classification (NCBI taxonomy): domain Eukaryota; kingdom Viridiplantae; phylum Streptophyta; class Magnoliopsida; order Santalales; family Viscaceae; genus Viscum; species Viscum album. The sequence continues at coordinate 1,799,663,949 of OY728127.1, read as the reverse complement.
TAATTTTAAATCCCTCATAGTGGTTTGTAAATAGAATTTTAATTATCCAATGAATATCCCATGTGATATTCATACTAGTTCTATAGTATGTTCTCTTTTCATGTACTAGGTTACACTGAGTAAGGCCAGATGAACCATGACACAGTTGTTACCCTAGGTATATTTTTTTCCGAACTAAGTCCACTTGTACAATATATATAGGGATATATTGCAAGTAATTATAACATATTCTCAAACTTAAGTAAATTCTGTGATGTTTTTCTATACATATCCTCAAATACTATCTTATGGTTATCTTCTCTAAACTATTCTTTCTAAATATATTTTTCATGGTTTTTTCTTAACATGATCTGATACCATTAGTAAAAACCTGATCAAATAAATCTTAGGGAGAACACATTATATTATTACATATTCATAGATACAAGATTCAAATCCCATGAGACTAAAAGGTTTATTATTTTTTAAGACCATATGGATTCATGATACCCATTTTATTTTTTAGAAATGTAAATAAAGAACGATACATAATAAAATGTAATAAACTACATCCTTGGATGATTATCCAAATATTTCTTCTTCCTAATAAAATAAAATAAAATAAAGTAAGGGTGAGATTAAATGCTCAGTAATGGAATGTAAATAGGAAAATCAATAAATTTGTGATACATAATAAACATTTAATTGTTAATAACTGATAAAAAATTCCATTTAAATGACATCATAAGGCATAATCTATATGGAATGGTGAGAAATTAAAACACATTCCATTTAATCCATATAATATGAATTAAAGGAATACAAAGATATATGGATGATACTACCTCATGTATGATAATAAAAAATTAATTCTAAAAAATGGAAATACATTATTATTCTTGGATATTTTTCATAGGTGCATGACTCCATTAAAATTAGGATAAGACATTTCAAACAATTATTATTGGGAAAAGTGATCTATCTCATGAGTCTATTGATGCATCGAGGGGATTTTATTAAAGGTCACCAACCTGTAGTACTTACATTAAATAGTACCCAACCCATTTATTGAGTTTGTATATAATTCCTCAAATTTAGAATAATGATTTTAATTCAAAAACAATGTGCCTAATCAAAATGTATTTGTATTGGATAGAAGGTAAATATTTATCAATAATTCCCTAGTTAATCAAAAAACTATCAATGTGAACATCATATATGTGTATGATATATGGTTCTGGAAATAATAATATCTATACCACTATAATATTGATATTTATCTAAATATACAATGAAAAATGAATAAAATAAATTGATTGTCTTAGGAGAAAATTAATAACCTAAAAGAATGTATGATTATAAATTTAACTTTTAACACATAAATATTTTTAAGTTAAACCCCTTGGATTAGATGATTCAATGTAAAATATATAATACAACTATATATGACTGAATCATTATATTAATTTGTAACACCCCAGGATTTCAGAGTGTGTTATTTCTTAAAAATAATTCAATAACTTGCACTACACGCAACACCGAGTTCAATCACACCATTAAAAGAGGTCATGAATAGTATTAACTACATTTTGAACTTTATATAATCCTTATAATTTTAGAATCCCTATTATGAGTTTCTTAGTCATAATGCAAGAACAGATTCATTTTCAGTATTTCACTTTTATCAACTTCTAATAGTGAAACCTTTTTAAATACAATATTTTAAACTTTTTGACTAAATTGGGACATCAAAAATTTAAAATGAAACACCCCAAGCTTCCACGGTACGTTTCCCTTTGAATAATGTGATAGCGTGTGTTGTACGCAACACCGAGTTCTAACACACCATAACCAATCAAACTAGCCGTTATAAATAGTAATACCTACCTTTTGAAAATATATATTTTTTAAATTTCAAAATGGACTTCATTTTTGGATTCGGAATGTCGAATTTAGCCTAAGGTGAAATTTTGGTACATTTCGGATAACTTTCATATTTTGAGGAATAGTGAAAATTACTAAATTTTAATTAAAAACAACTTTTTTAATCAAAATAATTAATAGTGATAAATTATGAATTTGAGTGGTTTTAAAGTATATTTAGAATATATTTTTACCATTTAATATAATGTTTGTCATTGGACATAATTTTACAATTAAACCGAACATAAACAAGTGTCAATCTTTTGATAGTTATTATCTCTTAAAAACACGCTTTTTGTTTTGACAGTGGGAATTAATTTTAAATTAATTTCTGCCACTTCTGTATTTTGAATTTAGGAAAATGGATTCCATGTTTGGAATCAGTATGTTCAAATTGTGTAAATAGGTAACTTTTATTTTTAGACATTTTGAATAATTAATGCGGTAAATATTTTCTTTACCATGGTTAAGGGTAAATCCGGTAAATAAGGGTTAAAAAATAATATTATAATAATAATAAATTACCCTAAAACGTGTCTTAACCCTATTTTTTGATACATGGTCGACCATGGGCATCTTTGGGTCGATTTTGGGACCCCATGGATCCACTTGTAAGTGATAATGACACTTTATTTTAATTAAGTCAAAATGAATACAAAAATGACACAAGCATATATATTTTAGCAAAACAATTGTTACATAGGGTTATAAAAGTTATATTTTAGATTATAAATATTCATTAGAAATATAAAAATATTTCCTACATAATGATATTTTATTTATAATTTTTAGACATTAAATAATTTATTTTATTTATGACACAATGATGATGCAGTAATTACTATAATAGTGAAAAATTAAAATAATTGATATTATAAATACCCAAAAAAATATAATATGAAACTTTTAATGAATTAAACTAATTTTCTAGGATAATATGATATATTATAATTGATTTAATTGACTTTGTTCGAAGTAATCAATCTGTTATGAGTTTCAGAAAAATAAACTATTGAATAGTGTCAAAATTGACATAAAAGAGTTCTTAAAACAAATATTATATTATTAATTGATATTAAATTCCTAAAAATCTAAGTTTCGGCCAAGAGACTTATATCAGGATAGGTTCATCATTAATGGACCACTTGGGGGTCTCTTGGATGTATATAGTATGTTTATTAACCATATTATATAAAAATACAAAGAGACATTGTAAAAGTGAAACTAATTAGCTTAGAGTTAACACTTAAAGATAAGGTTAATATAAGTACCCAAACCTGTCTAAATTCTATTGGTTGAGTGGTTTTCGACCTATCCCCACCTTAGCCTTTTAATAGTCAACTTTTGAGCCATTGGAAACCGAATTTGAATTTAATATAAATTAATATTTCTAGCTTTTCCAAAGGTGCCCCTCACCCCTCTTATAAAAGGGAACTCCTCCTTCTCATTCCTTCACACCTTCAAATCCTTTTGGTTCGGCCAAACTCTTCCCAAATACTCTCCCAACATCCCTCAATACAACCTAGAGGCCTTAGTTTGATCAGAAAGCCAACCTAAGGATCCCTTTTGATCAAATCAAAAGGAAGAACCCGAAGAAGAGGTAATGATTTCACCACCCTTTTCTAAGTTCCTTTCTTCTTCCACTTCCTCTTTCTTTGTTCTTACCATTATAAAATAATAACTCCAGTATCTTACATATACTGTGATGTTATTATAAATATGGTACAACCATATTCAGTATTCTATCCACCCTTTGAATAACATGTCACCACACGTGCGTATGTACGGCTTACCGTCTCCACGTCGTGGTGTAATTGTTATTCAATATATTATTATTTGGATGGGTATAATAATGATGTGTAACTCATGTAAATAATAAATATAACATGTTAATGATTCTGTATATATGATATACCATCCATTTATATATTATTTTAATATCAAAAGAATGATATTGTCGCTCGTGCGTACGTACGGACTACCGTCTCCACGAACGCGATGAGATTCATTCTCCATCGTATCCATTCAAGTATAATTATCATTTGATGATTTAAAAATGATTTTTAAGGACTAGATATCATTCTGGATATGAATAAGATACAACAACCATGGCTTATGTAACAAAACATATAAAAGAAAATGAGTAAGTTATCTCCCGAAACGACGATAATTCTAAGATATTATTAACAAATCAATATTAAAATATCATATTTGATATCATATTAATGTATATGATTCTTGTATAATTTAATAACAATTATTTCACCATTATACAGGAGGTTAACCTACCCCAACCAAGGAAAAGTACAAGGTAAGGTTTATTTCACAATCTCTTCATTATCCGAGGTTGTTTATTTGTAATAATCTACTAGGATCTCTTTATCATCCACATCCATGTTTCTTCAAAATGTATTTCAAAACATTTTTATTATTTAAAAGAATATGGGTTAAAGTCATTTATACCCTTGTTTGACTTTTTATAAGAGGTTTATAAAGGAATCTATCCGTCGTTTTCAAAACAAGGTCATTTTTAACCTTTTCGACAGAATTAAGGTAAGAATGTTTTTTTTAAACTTATACGGCGGGTGTGGATAATTTCCGCCGTTATAAAATCTTAAAAACTTCCCTTACAAGATTATAAGAATATTTTCAAAGAAAATGTGTTATTTTATATGGATATTAAATTATTTCAAAATAAAAAGAGATATTTCTTTAAAAAGAATTTTGATTTCATCTATGTCAACATCCTTTGATGGATTTTACGCTTATTTGAATTTGATCTATTGTGATACAAAACTTCTATATTGTATTGAAGGTTTTGTGATATGTTTGAACGTGGATGTGCTATTTTTATACCATTCATAGTTTATGGTGAAATTATTGAAATTTCGTATGCTAGTTTTAATACGAATGTTTATGTTATGTTTAAACCTTTTCATATGGGAATTCATTGGACTTAGTAAGTGACGGGTGGAGCCCGCTATAGCTCCTCGATGCATCAGTAGGTCTCATGAGACAAACTAGTGTCTTGGCACAAGGCCTTGACAAAATATTATTTGTAGTCTTGGCATGAGGCCATGACTATGTGGTTATGATAGTCTGGCATTATGCATTCCAACATTATGAAAGTGGTTATTGATTTTTTGCATGTGATTATTCGATTAGTAGAATATCAATGTGAGTAAGTAAATGGCATTATTTCATTTTATTTATGCCATACCATGTTGAAAGTTCATGTTTGAAAGGCTTTTGTTTAATTATACATTGCCTTAAAAGTTTATTCTTATTTATGAAAGTTTCCGCTATATTGTTATCCTTACTGGGCATTTGAGCTCACCCCTTTTCTATGTTTTATTTTTCCCAGGAAGTGAAGAAGTAAGTTATGAATGACCTGCAGGGATATTATGTGGGGATATGAGTGTGGATTATGGATACAATATGTAGTTGTAGTAGTTTTTCGTTTAATGATGTAATGTAAAACTTATGAATATATCTAGTGTTTCCAAGGCTACTAAACCAATCGGTCTTTCGAGGTTTGATCTTTCTTGTGATCATGCCAATGTTACGAAGTAATGCACCGACTCTGGGTAGCTGGGGTCGGGGCGTTACAGTTGGTATCAGAGGAAGTTTAGTACAAACCTTGGAAGCTAGATTTAGATAAACACTGATTAGAGCACGTAGACCTAAGATGAACTTTGAGGATTAGTATAGAAGAACTTCCTAGAATTTTGGTATTGTAGAGATTTTGTGAGTTTTCCGAGCAATACATCCATGTCTGGATATGAGCAGGTAGAGGCGGCTCTGGCACAGATGTACCTAGGGGTAAAACCTGAAAACACCGCTTTGATCTAGACTCGAATGGGAACTGGTGCACGACAACGGGCCTTGCTGCACTCTTGGTTACGACACACCCGGGGGATATGCTTAGGATAAATCTCATTTTCTTTACAAATCATTATGAAGGGTTTATGAGTATATACATCCTCAAAAGAAACATTTTTATGATTATGGATTATATCCATAAATATTTCAATTTATGTTATGTGTTTTATAAGTATGGGATTATGTATTTTGATTCATAAACTGATCTAGTTTATGCCATTGTTTAGAAATGGCGCCCAGTAGAAGGAATGAGAACTCCAGAAATGCACATGATCCAAAGAGAAGGAAGGATCATATCTTTCATGGTCTTAAGCTAGAATTGATAAGAGAAATAGTCTCCCATTTATTATCATCATATGAAGAAATAATATCATGTGTTGATAAGATAAGTAAAGAGTTTACTGAGTCCTATGGCTTTGAAGGGAAGCAAGAGAAGAAAAGGATAGAAGAGAGAAAGATGGATAAATGGAAGAGGGAAAAGAAGAATTTTCCCATATGTGGTAACTATGGAAAGAAACACCCTGGAACATGCCTGAAAGGAATGGGAGTTTGTTATAAGTGTGGAGGAAAAGGGCACAAAGTACGTGACTGCAAGGGTAAGAAAATGGTTTTAAATGTACAATGCTTCATTTGCAAGGTGTTTGGACACTACGCGAACCTATGCCCCAGTCATCAGACTATGCCGCAAATGATGCTATTGGATAATAATCAAGTTATGATACTACCACAGATGAAGAGGAATGATTAGAGTTCTTATGTTGATTATGTCAATTGAGTGTTGTATCAACAATGTACTTGTTATAATAATTATGGAGTATATAAGGATTTTACTGCAGTACTATTTCATTAAGGACTTGAGATTGTGTGGAACAATGAAAAGTGACTCAATAGCAGGATAAATTTTTGGAAAATATATGGTTGAAAGAATGATAAATCATAATATAGTTCTGATACTGAGGTAGTGATTTTGGAATAATATGTGATTGTTTTGGATAAATTATATTGGATATTCTTGACTACCTTGGAACTGATTAATGATTTGTATATTCCATCATTGTTGGGGTTTAAAACATTTTTGGATTAATTAAGTATATCCAGCATTCTATATGGAATAAGGGAGCATGAATGTAATCAATAAGGAATATGGTAATACATGATGAAGGTATTCATATTCTATTACGGGGTAAAAAGTACCTATATTATGTTTACCTTCCTTATAAATGTTGGACTGTGAGTTTAGACAGAAGTATTTTGGATAGTTTTAGTTTGGATTATTTTGGATTTCCATAAAAGGACAACCCGGAGGTCGGACGACAACCCGTCGCGTCCGGCAAGGCTACGAGACTTGAACCAGCAACCGAAGGGAGACAAGGGTGTATCACCTACCACTATCCCACGAGATGTCCTAGATTAAATAAAGTAGTTTTCTAAAAGATCTGATAGATGAATTATAAATTCGTTTATTTTGGAACCCTCTATGAATAGTATAAATAGAATTTTTTTACGAGTGAATGATGAGTTTTTGGTAGAAATTTATTAATGGATAAAACTCTAATTATAAACTAAGTATATCTCCTTATGATGTTAGCCAATCTCATAAATAAATTCCTCATCATTAATAAAAGGAACTTAGAACAAAAATGTTGTCCTAGATGGTACCTTAAATCATCACTAATTTATGGCTTTGGGATTGTTGGCCTTTTCATAGCCATGTTCTCTACCACTCTCCATCAGATAATTGATGGCTAGATTTTTCTTCCATATCCATATTTTCATACATGGAACCCTAGTATGTGTTATTTTCGGTAATCTTCATACTTTCCACTCTTTATTTAAAATAGAGGCCTCATTAATTAATTTTTCGATGTGGGATTTCAACTAAGATATTTTGAAACGTCAAAAATGTGTTATCCCAATACCCTATGTTTTGTTGAACCGATGGTATTTCAAATCATAATAGATTGATGATTTTAAGGACCTCAATTTTATACTTGTTTGTGATTGATGACCTCAATCACTACCTATAAATATTTACGTTTTCCTCCAATTATATGTCTCTAATTGCCACCAATGTTCTCCTAATCGAGATCATAATTTGGTGGTGACCCTTTAATTTCTCTTTTCCTCATATTAAGACTAAATTTTAGTAACACAATTTCCAATGTGGGTTTTCCCACAAATATATTTTCTACTTTCAACATTTTATTTTCGAAGAACAATTTCAAATTGCGAGGACGCAATTTATTGAAGGAGGGGAGAATGTAACACCCCAGGATTTCAGAGTGTGTTATTTCTTAAAAATAATTCAATAACTTGCACTACACGCAACACCGAGTTCAATCACACCATTAAAAGAGGTCATGAATAGTATTAACTATATTTTGAACTTTATATAATCCTTATAATTTTAGAATCCCTATTATGAGTTTCTTAGTCATAAAGCAAGAACAGATTCATTTTCAGTATTTCACTTTTATCAACTTTTAATAGTGAAACCTTTTTAAATACAATATTTTTAACTTTTTGACTAAATGGGGACATCAAAAATTTAAAATGAAACACCCCAAGCTTCCACGGTACGGTTCCCTTTGAATAATGTGATAGCGTGTGTTGTACGCAACACCGAGTTCTAACACACCATAACCAATCAAACTAGCCGTTATAAATAGTAATACCTACTTTTTGAAAATATATATATTTTATATTTCAAAATGGACTTCATTTTTGGATTCGGAATATCGAATTTAGCATAAGGTGAAATTTTGGTACATTTCGGATAACTTTCATATTTTGATGAATAGTGAAAATTACTAAATTTTAATTAAAAACAACTTTTTTAATCAAAATAATTAATAGGGATAAATTATGAATTTGAGTGGTTTTAAAGTATATTTAGAATATATTTTTACCATTTAATATAATGTTTGTCATTGGACATAATTTTACAATTAAACCGAACATAAACAAGTGTCAATCTTTTGATAGTTATTATCTCTTAAAAACACGCTTTTTGTTTTGACAGCGGGAATTAATTTTAAATTAATTTCTGCCACTTCTGTATTTTGAATTTAGGAAAATGGATTCCATGTTTGGAATCAGGATTTTCAAATTGTGTAAATAGGTAACTTTTATTTTTAGACATTTTGAATAATTACTGCGGTAAATATTTTATTTACCATGGTTAAGGGTAAATCCGATAAAAAAGGGTTAAACAAAATAATATTATAATAATACTAAATTACCCTAAAACGTGTCTTAACCCTATTGGTTGATACATGGTCGACCATGGGAATCTTTGGGTCTATTTTGGGACCCCATGGATCCACTTGTAAGTGATAATGACACTTTATTTTAATTAAGTCAAAATGAATACAAAAATGACACAAGCATATATCTTTTAGAAAAACAATTGTTACATAGGGTTATATAAGTTGGATATTAGATTATAAATATTCATTAGAAATATAAAAAGATTTCCTACATAATGATATTTTATTTATAATTTTTAGACATTATATAATTTATTTTATTTATGACACAATGATGATGCAGTGATTACTATAATAGTGAAATATTAAAATAATTGATATTATAAATACCCAAAAAAATATAATATGAAACTTTTAATGAATTAAACTAATTTTCTAGGATAATATGATATATTAGGATTGATTTAATTGACTGTTTTCGAAGTAATAAATCTGTTATGAGTTTCACAAAAATCAACTATTGAATAGTGTCAAAATTGACATAAAAGAGTTCTTAAAACAAATATTATATTATTAATTGATATTAAATTCCTAAAAATCTAAGGTTCGGCCAAGAGACTTATATCAGGATAGTTGCATCATTAATGGACCACTTGGGGGTCTCTTGGATGTATATAGTAAGTTTATTAATAAATATTATATAAAAATACAAAGAGACATTGTAAAAGTGAAACTAATTAACTTAGAGTTAATACTTAAAGATAAGGTTAAAATAAGTACCCAAACCTGTATAAATTCTATTGGTTGAGTGGTTTTCGACCTATCCCCACCTTAGCCTTTGAATAGTCAACTTTGGAGCCATTGGAAACCGAATATGAATTTATTTTAAATTAATATTTCTAGCTTTTCCAAAGGTGCCCCTCACCCCTCTTATAAAAGGGAACTCCTCCTTCTCATTCCTTCACACCTTCAAATCCTTTTGGTTCGGCCAAACTCTGCCAAAATACTCTCCCAACATCCCTCACTACAACCTAGAGGCCTTAGTTTGATCAGAAAGAAAACCTAAGGATCCCTTTTGATCAAATCAAAAGGAAGAACCCGAAGAAGAGGTAATGATTTCACCACCCTTTTCTAAGTTCTTTTCTTCTTCCACTTCCTCTTTCTTTGTTCTTACCATTCTAAAATAATAAATCCAGTATCTTACATATAATGTGATGTTATTATAAATATGGTACAACCATATTCAGTATTCTATCCACCCTTTGAATAACATGTCACCATACGTGCGTACGTACGGCTTACCGTCTCCACGTCGTGGTGTAATTGTTATTCAATATATTTTTATTTGGATGGGTATAATAATGATGTGTAACTCATGTAAATAATAAATATAACATGTTAATGATTCTGTATATACGATATACCATCCATTTATATATTATTTTAATATCAAAAGAATGATATTGTCGCTCGTGCGTACGTACGGACTACCGTCTCCACGAACGCGATGAGATTCATTCTCCATCGTATCCATTCAAGTATAATTATCATTTGATGATTTAAAAATGATGTTTATGGACTATATATCATTCTGGATATGAATAAGATACAACAACCATGGCTTATGTAACAAAACATATAAAAGAAAATGAGTAAGTTAACTCCTGAAACGACGATAATTCTAAGATATTATTAACAAATCAATATTAAAAGATCATATATGATATCATATTAATTTATATGATTCTTGTATAATTTAATAACAATTATTTCACCATTATACAGGAGGTTAACCTACCCCAACCAAGGAAAAGTGCAAGGTAAGGGTTATTTCACATTCTCTTCATTATCCGAGGTTGTTTATTTGTAATAATCTACTGGGATCTCTTTATCATCCACATCCATGTTTCTTCAAAATGTATTTCAAAACATTTTTATTATTTACAAGAATATGGGTTAAAGTCATTTATACCCTTGTTTGACTTTTTATAAGAGGTTTATAAAGGAATCTTTCCGTCGTTTTCAAAACAAGGTCATTTTTAACCTTTTCGACAGAATTAAGGTAAGAATGTTTTTTTTAACTTATACGGCGGGTGCGGCTAATTTCCGCCGTTATAAAATCTTCAAAACTTCCCTTACAAGCTTATAAGAATATTTTCAAAGAAAATGTGTTCTTTTATATGGATCTTAAATTATTTCAAAATAAAAAGAGATATTTCTTTAAAAAGAATTTTGATTTCATCTATGTCAACATCCTTTGATGGATTTTACGCTTATTTGAATTTGATCTATTGTGATACAAAACTTCTATATTGTATTGAAGGTTTTGTGATATGTTTGACTGTGGATGTGCTATTTTTATACCATTCATAGTTTATGGTGAAATTATTGACATTTCGTATGCTAGTTTTAATACGAATGTTTATGTCATGTTTAAACATTTTCATATGGGAATGCATTGGACTTAGTAAGTGACGGGTGGAGCCCGCTATAGCTCCTCGATGCATCGGTAGGTCTCATGAGACAAACTAGTGTCTTGGCACAAGGCCATGACAAAATATTATTTGTAGTCTTGGCACGAGGCCTTGACTATGTGGTTATGATAGTCTGGCATTATGCATTCTAACATTATGAAAGTGGTTATTGATTTTTTGCATGTGATTATTCGATTAGTAGAATATCCATGTGAGTAAGTAAATGGAATTATTTCATTTTATTTATGCCATACCATGTTGAAAGTTCATGTTTGAAAGGATTTTGTTTTATTTATACATTGCCTTAAAAGTTTATTCTTATTTATGAAAGTTTCCGCTATATTGTTATCCTTACTGGGCATTTGAGCTCACCCCTTTTCTATGTTTAATTTTTCCCAGGAAGTGAAGAAGTAAGTTATGAATGACTTGCAGGGATATTATGTGGGGATATGAGTGTGGATTATGGAGACAATATGTAGTTGTAGTAGTTTTTCGTTTTATGATGTAATGTAAAACTTATGAATATATCTAGTGTTTCCAAGGCTACTAAACCAATCTAACTTTCGAGATTTGATCTTTCTTGTGATCATGCCAATGTTACGATGTAATGCACCGACTCTGGGTAGCTGGGGTCGGGGCGTTACATAATTGACATATGGGTATTATACGAAACAAAATAAATTTAATTTCTTTAAAGTAAAAAATATGTCTCAATAGAATGTAAATTGATACAAAATACCCTTACCTTCAGTCTGATTTGTCAAATGTGACTATATTTTCGAATAATAAACTTATTTTAATTATTTATTGGATTTATAGATTTTTCCATGTTTATAGTTACATTTATTTACCTATGAAAAATGTTCTAAACAACTACTTACATAATTACATTTACGTTGGGTGTTTTGAATATATTCAGTTTATGGGTCAAAAATGACTTTTTTTAGGTCAACTATACTGTAATATGTCATTATATTGGCATCATAAGAATAATAATCATTAAATAATTTTCATATTTTAACATTATTTATACTTTTATAGAAAATAATTATGTATGGTTTAAAAAATTAACAAAATCATGGAGATGGAAGGTTGTACGTACACGTGAGTAACATTCCCATTTTTCAGTTATCGCTATGGAAAGAAGGTAAGTAACACTATATATTAATATAATAATTATTACATACTAAATACCATTTTATTTAATCATATATAATTATATATATAATTATTGTGATGTATAATGAATCACATCGTGTCGAGGAGGCGGTAGTCCACACATCTATAACTGACATTATCACCTTTTAGTGTGTGAAAAGGGTAATAAAGAAAATGATTTATTATATTTCCACAAACTAAATTACATCACGAATATCATATAAATTTTATATATGTGATATATTTTAAATTAAAATTGTCCTATATATGTTTTATGTATTTATTGAATGAATCACATCACTTTGAGGTAGAGGTTGTCTATAAATCCACTAACGATGTTATCATACTCTTAAAAATGGAGTGCCTAAATGTATGTGTTACTAATGAATTATAGAAGCCTAAAAAATTATAAATATAATATATATCATATATAAAAATTTTTACATTATAATTATCACCCCTTTGATGTTCTAAATGATTAACGAACGACATCATTTTGTGAGGTGGTAGTGCATCATACACATAAATAGTAAGTTCCTGACCCATTAGATGGAAGTGTGTGAAAGTGCGGGTCAAAAAAATAGAATACAGAATATAATTATATTTATCATATTGATTATTTTATGTAATCATGTAATAAGAATATATTATTTTTTTTATAATGAAAATAAATTAAAAGATCTTGATGATGGATGTTACCTCTTCTTTGGGTAACACAATCTATTATTCACAAAAGGGCTTCCTTGTATGAATTTTTTCCTACGGTGAGGCTTGTAAACAAAGGGTGTAATTTTTGGTGATTATTTTTGTAGATTTTTTGAGATACAAATGTCATGAGCGGTGTGAATAAGTGGGAGTGGCGAGTGCCTTTTTATATTGGGCGAGTGGCATTCCAATAAATTTTTAAAAGAAGAATTCTCCCCACAACTTTCTAATGTCAAATGGATCCAATAATATTCCAAATTTATTAAAATGGAGTTTATGGTCAAAATAAAGTCATAAAATGGATTTTTTACTAGTTTCTAGGTCATTTGGGCCTTATGATTAAGGTTCATTCACTTATTAAGTTAAATTTTCTCTTAATCTCTATAATTAATTTTAATTACCTTCACTCTTATTTTTGAAAAAAAAAACTATGTTGAACATATTATAAATTAAAAATGATGATGAATAAAAATAAATAATCCATTATTTTAAACTAAAATTACTTAATTTTTCTTAATTAATATTATATTAATCTCATCGATGGGATGATAATGTACTTTTGTAAGTTAAAAATGTTCAAAAGTTTGCTACATTTTTATAAATAATTTCAATGTGAAATTTATTCCAATGACCTAAATTGGATAAATAGATGAAAAACTAATCTAATTATTTTTTTAAAAAAATTCCATAATGTAATTTTAACCATATTAATAAATTTTTTGAAAAAGTAATTTTGAATAAAAATTCTGTATTGTTCACAATTCATTAGAAAATTAAACTTCGAAGAAAAATAAAAAAAATCCGCCATTTTTTTAAAAAAATTATCATTCCCAATTAATGATCATTTTTTCATATTAAATTAATAAATTTCTAATGATATATATTTTATAATGGGGAACCATTAAAAGGTGGTAAAACTATCTTTATAAAAGTATTATTTTTTTGAATAACATTGCGATTATTCTCATATTATTATTATCATATATATTGTGTGTATGTCATAAAAACTAATGAATATATAATATATAAATTAAATTAATATCAATCATTAAATTTCATTATTATAATTTGTTAAGAACAAATAAATACATTGGCATAAAAAATTTTTGTCATAAAAATATTCACTTTATATTCAATTGTTTCTTATATTAATTTCAGAAAAAGGTTTAGCAATGATTTAATCCATATTTTTTCATAAGTTATTTAATAATATTCATAAACCTCAATTTAAATTCATGTTTATATCTTATTGTTTTAAATAATACTATTTTAAATAATATATTATAATTTGGAAAAACATGGACTTATGTGTTACGCAAGCCATCGAGGAAGGTCAAACTTGTGTATAACACAAGGTAACTTTAGAGTTCCATATAGAGAAAAATAATCTTTTTTTTGAATGTGACATAATATAAAAAAGTTATTTAATACAGCGAAATCATGGAACAAGAATTAAATTTGTTTAGTAAAAAAATATTGTAAAATCTTCTGGTGTTACGTTTCCAATGAAGCCGAAAATTCAGATTTACCTTTCAAATGATAAATGAAATGAGTTACATTTTAAAATTGTAAAAATCCCATGAAATTAAATATATTTCAAAAATAATTGATCCATCAATTGACTAATCCTAGATCTGATATTCCCCTGAATGATGGATGGTGTTATCTAATAAAATATTTACCTATCATCATGTTCCTCTGTGTTAATTTTGGTATATCTCTAACATCGATTCCACCATCAATTTTTGCCTAAATCAACTGATCTACCACTATAAAAAATTTCTCTATTAAAATTTAGTTGACACAAAATAATTTTGAACATTCCAATTGATCATTTTTTTTAAATCACAAATTATATTTTGTTCTTCATATACTTTATTTTCCATCATAACCATATATGTTTTTTTCATCATACTCATATATTTTGTTTTCCATCATTTACATATATGGTGTTTTCCGACATAAACAAACAAGTTGTTTTCCAGAAAACCCGTATATGTTGTTTTCCATTCAAATAACACATTTTCTATCTCATCATAATCACATATGTTTCTTCCATCGTAATCTCATATGTTGTTTCTCATCATAATCACATGTTTTTTCTCTCATCGTAATCAGAGATGTTGTTTCTCGTTGTAAAAACATTGCAGATTATAATCACATTTCGTATCATAATCATGTTATACATCGTAATCATGATATGCATCATATTAAAGTTTTGAATAATAACAATGTATCATATACATGATATTCATCGTAATTATGTTATGCATCGTAATCAAATTATGCATTGTAACTGTGCTATGCTTCATACCAATGATAGGCATCATAATCATGTTATATATCATAATCATGAATTTCATTATACTTATGTCTTACTCCAATACCACATAAATGTATCACATTATCCTTTAACTCATACATTTCATATTCATCATTCCCATTATTTAATACATATATACTATTTTTTTTAACAAAAATTATGTTGTTATGTTAGTTATATACAAATAAAAATGAATTTTTATATTCTATTTTATTTTGTTGTAATAATGACTGTTGTCCAAGTCCCTCCGAGGTTTTCATAGAATTAAGACCGTTGAAATCAAATATGATAGTAGGAAATGAGGCCTATAAATAAGAGGTCATTTGTACCAGAAAAGTAGAGTTGGATGATATAACATATAACACACTATTTTTATTCAAGAGAGAGATAGTTTAACCTCTCTCTGGCTTCATGTGGAAATCCATGATGATGTGAGACAAGAACGTCTTGTTCCTAGTTCTTTTATTTCAGTATGTGATTTGTATTGTTGTGTGTTACCAATAATTTTGATAATGAGCAAGGGATTCCAAGGATAGTTTGGCGATGATGCCGATTGTTGTATCAAGGGATATCATATAATTGAAAGTAAGTGGTTCTGATTACCTTTTTAATCAAGGTATTCTTTGTATAAGAAGACATACATACTGATTATCGTATCAAGGTCTTTCCTAGGTGGTGGTAAGACATACCTTTTATCCTATGTGAAGGGATACTATACATTTTGGGATAAAATAATAGTAACTCCTTTTAATTTCCCCCTGCTATTTGTAATATAAATGGGATGATTTAATTTCCACTTTCTAATAATATTCATTATCGTTGTAATTGTTTTATTTACGATACATTCATTACATATAGTATTAAAATATTCTATATGTTTTATGATATAATCATTTACATTTCATATACACTTATCTTTGTATTCAATTTAAATACAGTTGATTTTAATAACATGTGGTATCATATTATATCATATCCATCAAATCTAGGAAATGCTTGATCAATTGTATTGTTTGAGTATTATATTAGTTTAAGATCTCTTAATATGTGTTAATTATTAAGAGTTTAAATACAAAACTTTTAATCCTACAATTCAACCTCCCTCTTTTATTTTTCCATCCCATATACATTTTCATCTATATTTGGATCCTATAATTAGTATCATATGAGGTATCTAAAATAATTATACTTACATATATGTTTTTATTTCTCCTGTTTTTCTTTATTAACTTTTCTTTTTCAAATTTTTCTTAAATATTTTCTCTATAAAATGTTTTTCAAGAAATAATTTTTATGGAAAACGTTTTTTTCTTATATAACAGCAGAAATTATTGATGTTTCTATATAAAATAAAAATCCTAAAAGACCAACAATTTTTGAATATAATTAATATATATCTTGGAGGGATTGAAAAAATAAATTTATTATTAATAGTGGTGTAGAAAATTTCTTGATGCTCATTGGAGATTAAAAAATTCCAAAAGAGGACATACGATCCTTCACCAACCAAGAGAAACTAGAATATCAACTAAATTATAAGGTAAACAATACTCTATTGTGTTCTATGACTAGGAATATATATAGACGGATATAATCAATTGATGTAGCCCACTATATATGGAAGATATAATATGTCACACATTTTTCTGCATCTAAATTTATATAAACTAGAAGAGCCATGCTCTGAGCTGAATATCATGGTTTTTTTCTTATAGTGAACTGGTATAAAAGATTCAAAAATTATTAATGAAAATAGTCAATAGACATCAATCTATGGGAGAAATATTTCTTGATAATGAAGATCTTTTGGACCAGATAATTGATATAGTGCCCAATGAGAGTGAATAAAAAAGGACTGCTATTGATGAGAACATCAATGTTATATGAATAACTCTTTATGAATTATTTGGTACTATGTTATCGCATGAGGCATGAATGAAAAGAGATACATATTTTCACATTAATTAGAATGGTAATGGAAGTGTAAATTTTATTACCACAACTGAAGCAAAGACACCAAAACAGGTAACAAGATCCAATGCAAAGAAAGATATCGTTATATCAGTATCCATTGAAAGTGACCATTTAGATAATGAACTAGCCAATTTTTCTCAATGAATGAACAATATTATGGGAAAGAAATATTTTCATAAATATTCAAAAAGAAATATAGAAATGAAAAAAAAGTCTCAAATGAATTTTTTTTATGAGTGTAAAAGAGAAGGTCATATTAGACAAGATTTTCCTTTGATTAAAAGGAAATAATGGAAGGATACAAATTCTGAAAGAAACGTGAAACAATATGACATGTCTAATAATAATAAGTTCATGAAATCAAATAATACTTACAATGCACATGGTGGTGATTCTTCAGACAAATCCTCTAAATGTGAATCATCTATCCTGAAGAATATTTGACTTATAGAAAGACTACGAATTGAAAATTATTGTCTCGTAAATAAGTTACACAATGAAGAATTAATTAAAAATGTATATTTAAACATCAATTATCCTGATTAGAAATATCCTAAATCATTTTATGAAGAATCTTCCTCATTAGAGGATAATTTTCCTTCTTGTTAAGTTGTATCCAAATTCTGCACACTACATGAGAATGATATTTTCAAAATCAAGAAAAATATTGATAAGGAAAATTCTAAATTATTTATCATTACAAAAGTAGTATAAGATCATTCAAAAGATCTTGATTAGATAACTCTTGATTTAATAAATATTTAAAATAACCATATGGAATTAAATTCTCAGAAGGATAAACATTCTATAGACATTGAAAAAACTATTTTTTGGGAAAAATAATTGAAACAAAAAATAATTTCTAATCAATTTCATTTAGGAATGAAAATTTAATCCTTAGATTAAATTGTGAAATTTTTTAAGTTATGAAATTATTATAAAACATTACTTCTTTTAAGGAAAATATTAACAAGATGTATTGTAAAAGTCATCATTGAAGAAATAATTATGGAATAGGTTATTATTTCTCAAAATCTATTTTCAGACCTAACTATTTTTTTCCTTAAAGTGCCCATTGTTGTACAAAGTTTCACTGTGGTTGAAATTGGGAATAAAATTGTTCCCGTAATAAAACCCATTCATAAGGATTTCATAAAGCTCACATTTCAAACAAATGTAGATTCCTAAAGTTCTTTGAACTAATATTTCAGAATCCAAAAAATTTTGGTTTGTGAAAATCTAATTGTTTCACTTTTAAGAAAAACAATAAGTGTACCAACTACAAAAATATTTTGTAAGTGGATAGTGGATGTTCTTGACATATGACTAGAAACAAATATTTATTTCAAAAGATTATTTAAATGAAAGGTGGAAGAGCGACCTTCACAGATAATTCTTTAGGTACATTCATTGGTACATGTAATATTGTTCATTTATATATAGGTTTAATTTAAAATGTTTTATCTGTTAAAGCTCTTATGAACATCCGTAAATGCATAATTCAATTATGTGATGAATGTTAACTTGTGAATTTTAGATGGGATAGATGATTAGCTCACAATTCCAAGGATGAATACATTATCTCTACCCATAAGAATGAGAATATACTCACACTTGACATAGAAGACCTTAGGAGCCAAGAATTACCATGATTAAGTGTACTAGAAGACCAATCGTGGTTATGTAATATATGGGTTGAAACATTAACCATAGAAACAATTGAAAACTTTCAGTGAAAAAACCTATTACGAATCTACCAGATATTGTATTTAATTTTTCAAAAGTCTGTGACCCTTGTCAATTTAGAATGAAATATAATAGTAGTTTTAAATAATTTAGGGATGTTTCAACAAAAAATGTGTTACAGTTATTCCACATGGATCTTTTCAGTCCTACACAAAGTATAATTATTTGAGGAAAATACTAGTAATTTTTTTAGTTGATGACTACACCAGATTTACATGGCGCTATTTTATAGAATATAAATATAAAGCCATTTTATATTTCAAAAAATTTTAAATCCCATTTTAAAAATGAGTACAAACCCACCACTGATAACTATATGAATTTATCCTGGTGTGGAATTTCATAATTCATATTTTGAAACTTTTTATAGTAAAAAAGTTATTAGTCCCAAATTATCTACTCTAATAACCACTCACCAAAATGGTTTTGTTGAATGATGAAATCATATTCTTCAAAAAAATTCTAGAACCATGTTCTTTGAATACTTTATTTATAATCATTTCTAGGATGAAGCTATAAGTGCTACATATTATACTATAAATTGAGATCTAACAAGATATTTTCATAATAAAACACCTTATGAATTCTGGACTATCTAAAAACCTAATGTTTCTTACATCATATTAATTTGATTCAAATTATTCATATTGAATACTAAAAAAAACCTCCATTAATTTTTTTCCCTATATTTTATGAATGAATCATTCTAGGTTATTCAACTACTTATAAGGACTATAGAGTTTTTTTTTACAAAAACTCTTGTACATTTCATGAAATAGTGCTTGTTAAATTTTATGATACTAATCCTTTTGTGTTTAAACAACCACTACCTACATCAACAGATGTCTTATCACAAACTAATTATCAACCTTTGATTGAAAACTCTTGTTAAAATGGAAATACTCAAGAAAATGATTGTAAAATATTTACCCTATAAGACTTTACACCTTATGTTAATGAAAAGGCTTTACAAAAACAAATTCTATTTTTTCATAGGAATCATCCTAGTAATAATATCATTGGTTATGTAAATCAACACGTAAAGACTATATATTAATTGATAAATTAAATAGAATATATATTTTTCTATCCTTATTGGAACCTAAAACATCTAATCAGGACTTTGTTGATTTGGATTATGTTAATTCAATGAAAGATGAACTAAATTAATTTGAGATGAATAATGTCCAGATGATAATTGAATGACCTAAATAAACAACATTAATTGGAGGAAAATGGGTTTTATGAAGAAAAATATGTGATGAATATTGAGTCATTATATGAAATCAATAAAGACTTGTTGCTGAATGATATAATCAATAATAGGGAATAATATATGAAGAAACCTATGCCATGATAACTAGAATTGAAGATATTCATATTCTATTAGACATTGAAGCATTATTTAACGATAATTTTTTTTAAATGGATATAAAATGTGCTTTCCTTAATGGATATGTGGAATAAGATGTTCTTGTAAAACAACATCATGGTTTTATAGAACCAAACTGTCCTAATTATGGTTTTAAACATACCAAAGCATTGTATGACCTTACTAAATCCCTTGAAGCTTGATATGATAGAAATAAAATATTTCTTTTAGAAAAAAATTATTCAAGAGGAACTGTAGATCAAAATATTTTTATTAAAATGGAAACAAAACATTTTGACTGTTCCTGTCTATATTGATGATATTATGTTCGGACCAACTTAGCAATCCCTAAGTGATTATTTTTTGAATCTGATGATATTTGATTTTGAAATGAGTATGATGGGTGAGTTAACAGTTTCTATAGGTTTTTAAATATCTCAACAACCAAAAGGAACCTATATATATCAACATAAGTTTATGAAATATGTTCTTAAAAGGTATGGTTATGACAACACTAAAAGTAAAATAACTCCAACATGTACCTCAAATTTACTTGATCTTGATGAATCCAGGAAACTAATAGATCAAAAAACTTTTAGAGGTCTGATTAGATAGTTGTTATACATAACACCTAGTCATCCAGACTTAATTATATCAGTATACATATATACAATATATTAATATAACCCAAAGGAATATCATTTAAAAGCAGTGAAAACTTGTTTTTTTCTACTTAATGGGAACAATTTATTATTGAATATTTTATTCTTCTGGAAATGATTTTTTTAAATTTTTTTCAAAAACTGAATTTTTTCGTTTTAGAATGGATAGGAAAAGTACATCTAGAACTTTTCATTTATTAGGAGATTCATTAGTTTCTTATTCATACAAAAAACAATCTGTTTAACTTTCCACTATTGATGCTGAATATGTAGCAGTCGGTAGTGGTTGCGCTCAAGTATTGAAGATACAACACACACTCACTGAATATGGCGTGATTTTTTCAAAAAAAATAAAATACTATATGATAATATTTTGTGCCATTTCTCTAAGTAAAAACCATGCATGTCACTCACGTGAAAAACATGTAGATATTAGAAATCCCATTCATAGTGACCACACATAGAAAAGAACATATTATTTTATAATTCATTGTAATTTTTGAATAACATACTAACATTTTAACAAAACCATTATCTTTTGATATAATTGAATACCTTAAACAAAATCTTCAAATGATCATGGTAAAGTAATCATTCACATTTAGTTCGTGTTTAAACAATCTCCATTCATTTGGTTACTCCTTTTCAATGGGGGGGGGTATACATGTTTCTATCCGTATTAACTTTTATTGGTTTAATATGTTATCGATTTTACCTTGTATCGCTTTTAAATATTATCGGTTACATTTTTTTATTTTTCATGATTATCTGTTCCATGTTTTTATTAGTATTTCAATTTTTTCAATTTTTCAATTTTATCGGTATTAGATTTGAATACTGTTTACAATTTATCAGTTTTATTATTTTTTATTGGACTCGTATTCTTTTCAGTATTAAAATTTTGTTAGTATTACTGTCTATAGAAAAATATAAAGAAACCAATATATCTATCCTGATACTCGGACATGTATAACATCCAAGGCCTTATGTTTTCCATTATATTTCAAATTGTTTGTATTTCAATTCTTTATTTTACCCCTTATTGGTATTCATTCGGAATAGAATTTTTTAATCCCCAAGAGTTCAAATAAACTGTTGGATATTTAACATATAATATCTACCATAAAATTTCACTTTAAAATAACCATTGTACCCATCGCACATCAAAATACTTCTAAATTTATCTTATATTAAGATGCACTATAAATAGCCAACACAATTCATAATATGAGTTTTCCACTATTTTGATAATCAGGGAAGTCCCCAGCTTTCAGAACCAGGAAAAACCTCAGTGTTCCATATTTTTTTCACGTTCTTCATGTTTTAGTCAACTACTTCATCTCCAAAAAAAATTAAAAAAAATATTTCTCTTCTATGAACTTTCTAGGTGAATGGTTATTTTATATAGATTATTATAAGATTATTGATTCTCTATTGAAGATGATAATAAATTTCCAACGGTGGGAATCGATGTTCATTGAAAGGTCTAGATCATATAAATATTTTGTGTTTTATGAGGATGCATTACAATTAAATCAAATAATGCAGATGGACAATGGACACAGAATCTCATTTATAATCTATGATAAGAAATACAAAACCTCAATAAAATAAGAAGATTCATTCCTTGGAGTTATTTCTAACAGAGATACCCTATTCCTTCCAAAAAAAAATTATTGTAACTTGATATAACTTCTGATAAAAAAATTAGAGGAATATCTTGTTTAGATTCATAATGATAAGTGGAAGGTAAATTACCTATCGTCTAATTGTCGTCTCATTTACCTCTGAATTTTAGGTTTAATAGTAACAAGATAGAGTGATAAGGTAAATCCAAAAGTATTGAATGTCCATGTTCTTGACTACCAAGGAAATATGTTGAAGTTCAATCTTATGGGTTTTATTTTCATCACCATTAATAAAATAAAATCCGGTGCATTCATGTCTCAACTGATCATGTTTCCCACCATCATGAGAATGTTTTTGAAATAATTCCAATGTTTCTTAAAGGGCTCAATTAAATCAGTTCAGAAAACATTCAAGGAGACTCTTATTAGTAAGGATATGATCAGAAGATAGAAGTTATAATTCCACCCCGAATCCAATATGATTGAGAAGGATCTAGATATTTAGAGTGAAAAAGAAGTAAATAAATGGTATGAAAACTATCAAAGCCATCCAAATCCACATCTACCAAAACAAATATATCTATGGATAAAACCCCATGAAATCAATGAAATAGAAATCAGTATCGGATGAGGTTGTGGAAGAGTGGAAGAAGAATATTGAAGACTGATAATAAGGTGATACCTAATTCGGTTAGGACCCTTCTAAAGCCCTGGCTGAAAAAATAAGAATAGAGGAAACCCTAGAAGAAGAAGAAAAGAAATATAGAATGAGTAAAAGAATGTCCCAAGCTATTGATATTGATTTTACTCAAAATAAATATGATGAAGTCAGAACTAGAATAGTCATAAGGTTTCCAAATCATCAACCACAACTAGATCTAGTAGGGAAAATGAAATATAAATATGAATCTAATCAATCGGCTACACAAAGTCTCAATCAAAAAAAATGAAGAAGAAGAAGAAGAAGAAGGACATGTTAAATAAAAACTAGGAAAATAATGCGATGAAGTTGTAGATAATGAATCATCATGCATGAAATATCATTCAACATAATCATTCGAAGTTCCATATTTAATGTTTCCATCTCCTGATCTAAAATCATCTGTTCAGAAGAAGAAGAATAAACTATGAATTGAAATAAACCATCAAAATTTATGGGCATAGAAGATTATATTGGTGATCAT
Organism: Viscum album; assembly: GCA_963277665.1. Lineage (NCBI taxonomy): Eukaryota > Viridiplantae > Streptophyta > Magnoliopsida > Santalales > Viscaceae > Viscum > Viscum album. The sequence continues at coordinate 1,799,639,730 of OY728127.1, read as the reverse complement.
CCATAAAACAATGATGACACATCTTCAGAAAAGACAATCATAGTGATGGGAATTCAATATATTTAACATGACATAAACAAATTGGAAAAGTATATCCCTTTCATTTAAAAAATTGAAGTTTCCCTAGATATTATAGCATATAGTCATAATGAAATAATTGATTCTGTCGAGAAATTAATAGACATGTTTTGAATCATGAAGAAGAATTTAAATTATTTAAAGAATGTGCTATGGAGCATTGAAAACCTTTTAAAAATGTTGTTAAATGTTTGTATGACATTGAAGATAATCTCATGTATCATGTAGATAAGATTGATGAATTGGTGAATCATGTAAATGATCTAAATTCAGTATACCAATAGTTGGTCACTAATTTGACTGAAAAAGTTTAATCCATTCAATGTCTGAGTACATCAAATGGAATATCCTTTGATGAGCTTAAATATTTAAAGGATAAATTAAAAATGGATATAATGAGATTATATTTCTCTCAAATAGATTTTTAATCTTATTGAAGGCATACAGACTCAGAATGGTTGATTTCAATTCCCATGATGTAAGGATCAAATAAGAGGAATGAAGCAATAGACATCATGAAGACTGGATGTGGAAACAAAAAATGGATTATTGAATAACATGATGTGAAGCTGATAGCTCTGAAAGATGCTCATGAATGATATATGGAGGATATAAAAGATTCCAAGAAGTGAAGCTCCCTATATTCAACAACTGGGAAATACAAAAAGGGAATGAATGGTTTTTTTAAGTCTAGTTGAAATAAAAAACATAGTTCATTCCAATTAATTTCTATTATCTGTCATTATTTATCTCTCTAACTCCTTGTAGGAAAATATTTTTTTACTTTTAATTTTTGAAAATCACAATGGGGGATTGTTATTTGAAAAAAAATTGCTTTATAAAGAATATTTTTTTAAAAAAAAGTGTTTAAAGGGTGAATACCTTATTAAGGGGGAGAAATCATAAGTAAAAGTAAAAAGAATACAATACATAGTGATATTTTTATCTTAAGGTGGAATTAGTAATATTCGCTATTACTATCAGAATACTTACTAATCACTGGGGGAGATAAGCCATTATTTTATGTTTTTTTAAATTACCAAAATGGGGTAGATTTTTTATTGAAATTATGTTTCACCATTCACATTGATATTTTTGTTATGGAAAATAGAAATTACTTATTTTTTTCATATATGTTGTTTTCCATTGTGACCATATATGTTGTTTTTCATCATAATCGTATATTTCTTTTCCATCATATCCATATATATTGTTTTCCATCGAATCTATATATGTAATTTTCCATCATAACCAAATTTTTTGTTTCATCATAATCGCATATGTTGTTTCTCATCAAAATAATGTATGTTATTTTCCATTGTAATGACATATGTAGTTTGTAATCATAATCACATATGTTGTTTCTCAACATAATTACACATGTTATTTCTCATTGTAACCACATTACCCTTTGTAATCATGTTTGGCGTCGTAATCATGCTATACATAGTAACCATGTAATACATCACAATCATGATATGAATCATATTTATGTTATGAATCATAACCATATATCATATCCTTGATATACATCATAATTATGTTATGCATTGTAATCATGATATATATTGTAGCAATGCTATGTTTTATATCCATGATATGCATCATTATCATGTTATGTGTTGTACTCCTAAATTGTGTTGTACTTATGTATTACTCTAATACCACATAAATGGTTCACAGTATCCTTTTACTCGTAATTTACATATTCTTCATACTCATTATTTCAAACTTATGTACTTTTTTTTCTATCAAAAACAATGTCATTAAGTTTGTTATATACTATTCAAAATGATGTCACGTATTCTGTTTTGGTTTAACCGTTATAGTGCAAGGTGTCTAATTACACTCATGTTTTCAGAGTAATAGAACTATTGAATTCAAATATGACTAGTGGATAGGAGTCTTATTACAAGGAGAACATTTGATCTAGAGATGTAGATACTGATGACTGAACATACAAGACATGATTGTGATTCTAGAAATAGATGGTGTAATATTTCTCTAGAATTGTGTCAAAATACTTAATGATACAAGAAGCGAACGACATGTTCCTAGTTATTTTATATCAATAAGTGCCTTGTATTTCATTTTGTGACCAACAATTTTGATAATTATCAAGAGAATACTGCTATATGAAGATGGTGTTGCCGATTGTTGTATTTAGATATTTCAAGTAATTGAAAGACATAGGTTCCGATTAACATCTTAATCGAGGGATTCTGTGGATAAGAAGTGGGGAATTCTAATTACCTTCTTAATCAAGGGAATTCATGGATATGAATATAAACGTGTCAATCCTCTTTTATAGGGCTTACCCGGGTTATGGTATGACAATCCTTTTATCTTAGGTTAAAGGACACAAAACTCTTTGCGATAAAATAATTATAATACCATTTAATTTTCCTATATTATTTGTAATAGAAAGGGAATCATATTTTTTCCTCTTTAAATTTATATTATTTTCTTTTTTAATTGTCTTAATTATGATACAGTCATTATATATAGTATTAAAGTACTATGTATGCTATATGGTCGAACCATTTACATTTTTTATACATTGATCATTGTATTCAATTCAAATACAATCATTTTTTATAACATGTGGTATCATATCATGTCATATCAATCAGATCTAAGACTAGTTTGGTCCTTTATATATTTTGTGAATTGTATTAATTTAATATCTCTTAAACTATGTTTCTTCATAATATTTTAAGTAAAAACATTAAAACCTACACTTCTCCCCTCCCCCATCTTGTATTGTGTAATCCAATATACATTTAAATATATATTTCAATCCTAAAAATTTAAATCATTGTAGGATTCTTGTTTGGAGGTAAAGTTTCCCATTGATTTCATCCTAATTCCGCAATGAAATTTCCTATAAGGAGAAACATTCTAAACCCTAGTCATGTTGATGAAGATACATGGTAATTTTTAAAATATATATCAATATAAACATAAATTAAAATCACTTCTGGGTAATTACTTCCATTATCAAAACAAATAATTTAATCTAAACCATTTCTCTTATACCATATATAATGAACCAACATTGAACATTACATAAAATAGATGATCTAAAATACAATTCAAATTATTTCATTTATAATGTTATTTTAGATTTATATTATTATATAAGTAGTTCATGAATATTATATAACTGGCCTATACATTAAAATGTGGACACATCCACTCAGTATCTATTTACCATAATATTTTAATTTTAATAAAATGTTTTTTTCTTTAATTGAAAAACATTTATGGCTATCAAATTAAAAAATTATTTGTTCTTTCTCATCCTTAACGAATTTTAAAAATATTTAAAAAAATTTATGAAAAAAAGTTTCTTTGAGTCAAAAAATGAAACCAAGCTATCACTATATAGAAGAAAACATGAAAGCCCATAGTTTTTTCACCATTATCTAAATAGTCTGTGAAAATATGAATTAAATCATATCCACTTGAAAAACATGCACTGTTCTTTCAAATAAAACCTTTAAAATACATATAAAGAAATTAACCTTCTTGGAAACATTGAGAATTATATTTAAACCTTGTGTTAGAAATAACTAGATCCTAGTTAAAAACATTGGTGAAAATTATTTTATATATATTCATTTTTAAAAGAACATGATTGAAAAAGGATCTAAATTTTTTTGAGACTCATAGTGTCGGGTACGAATATGGTGATGTTTTTTAAAAGGGGAAGAAATCACATCACAATAGTTACTATCATGAAAAAATATTTATGAGTTATATTTTATAATTTGATCAATCATAAGTCATGTCATAATCATTATTAATTTAACCTAATTTAGTATATTGGAGTTGAAGTTTTAAATTTTGTTCTCCATGAAAAAATATTTTGATGAAATCATTGAATCCATGGTTTACCAATGTTAATCATGGTTTTGTGTTGATCAATATGAGTAGATTTTTGAACCATGAAGGAATATGGTTGATACATGATGTTTGGAATTGTACATTAATATAAATCAATGATTTTAATAATGATATTTTTTGAATACATTATGGAATGTTATTACGTTACAATGTAATGTATTAATGAATTCAATGTTTGGATGGCATTTTTGGATATTGTACTATTCCATGATGTGAAGGAAATTATGTTGATCATAACACTTTATTCAACAATAATAAATATTATACTCTACTAAGTTTGGGTCAATAATCTATTTTAAATCTAAGTGAGGTTAACTATTTCAAAACATAAATAATTGAATGATAGTGAAGATTGTTGTTCTATACTCTATGAAATGTGCTAAATTTAATATATTTTAATTTTATGAATTTGTGAGTGAAATTTGGGTCACCACATACTTGAGAAACCTTATCTATAGGACATATTTAATGTTATGGGATGTTTCTATTTTGATATAAATGTTAATATTGATTTATAATTTGATAGTTGTTGAGATGAATGCTTAATTTATATTTAATTAACTGATTCAATAAAATATGGGAAATTTTTTGTTCCTATTTCTGTATATAAAATATATTTTTCAAATATATAATGAGATAAACATGGGAGAAAGGATAAGAATCCCAATGATTAATAGTTTTAGTAGTGTTCTTTCTATGAATATTTCATAAATCAGAAATACAATAAATGTAACCATTAATGAATTATTTTTCAAGGATGGTGGAATAGTTTGGTTTCTCAGTGATATATGGAGTATATTTTTATTGTATGATGAAATTAAAATAATCTATAAATTAATACAACTCAGTAGTATTTTTATGGAATTTTTAAGGATATCAAGGAGAGGATTTTATTTATTAAAGTTCATATATTTAGTTAGTGAGGATTAAAATCAAAATTTATACATCATTGATTGAATATAATAGATTATTGATGATTATTAAGGATAAAATTTTTATTTTATAAATTTTAAATTTGGCTATTCGATTTAATTTAGGATGTTTTGATTAATTTTATTTGTATTTTTAGTTATTGTTTAGTAATTTCTATGGTTCCCAATAAAACAAAATTGTTTTTCATTTGGAAATATAAAACATGGAATATTAATATGATTAATGATCTTATTTATGAAATGATAGAGGAAATATATTCCATTTATCACCCAAAACGAGTTCACCTAGAAAAATTAGGTACTCTATAGGACCTTATGTAAGCCTCATCGAATGGAAAATGTTATCAACCAATAGTGAGGTCCTAAGTTATGTAGTAATGATATTATACTCTCAATATCAGTCAACTATCAATTATAAATAAGAATAATGAAGTAATAAGTGAGTAAATATGAAATTAATGAGGTCATAAGACAATGTTGAAGTATCATCACCTTATATAATAAAACTTGATTCATATAATAAAAAAAGTGTGTCACAAGGATCCTCACATATAGCTGATAAACACATGTCATTCTAAAAATAAGAATATAATATTGATGGAATTATAGGAGGTGGAATCAATAGGATTTACCTAGATTCTACCCACATCCATGCACAACTCCATCCACTCAACAGGCTGATATTTGGGTCATTCCCCTGGTTGGATCCCTAAATCATGATATACATTTACACCATAGTTCTCAAGAAGTGTGTCAGCAATAAACCATGTAAAACATTAATAAATCATATTTATAGTAAATGTAGTATATATATGTTAGTATATGCAATGGAAAAAATAAATAAAAAATAAAAAATCACAATCAAATAAACACCTTAGTGGGGTCACCGTGCTCTATCTAGGATTCTGCGAAAATCAACCATACAAGGGGAAATTGTTAATAGGAATAAGGTGAAATCTTGTACTAGAAACAAATCACCAATAAAAAATAAGATATATGAATAGGTGATTACTATTGTCAACCAATAATGTGAGCATAAAAATCCCTCAATTAATTTCCCCAGGATAATTTCCTTATTAATTGATTAATGTAGAAGTGGATTGAGGAGGAAATATTGATATCCATCCTCCAGCACAAGTCAAAACAATCCCTTAGGTAAATCACTACTGGAAACACCTTCCATATCATATATAAATTATTTTCGTCGAGGGAGGAATCCAATTTGTAAAACTCCTGCATATTCTAAACCATCCCTATGGAGAAATATCCAATGACTTCACAACAAAAAAACCTTATTACACAATATAGAAAAAGTAATCAAGATCAACTCATGACTTACATGAGTCGCATATTCTCTAACTACTCTTCTTTTGTCATAGGATCCTGAAAAGTACCTATAACATTTTGCAAACAAATATGTTGCCACTTCCTATATTTCCTATGCATTCTTACAAACTTCCTTTCACATAAGAGGGATTCACCATAAAAAACTACACAGTAATTTAAAAGGTATTCCAAGGCCCTAGATAGATAATACAACTCCAAATAGGCCCAACATACCATGTAGATAACACAACCACCATACTATAAAAATAAATTGATTTTACATAACTATGGTGTTCTAGTCAAATAGACCCATCAAAGGGAAAATTACATAATTTATGACATCTAAGGTAATTTAAAACCAAAGGATAAAATAAATGGGGCAACTCATTAACCCATATGAAAATTGACCATAAACCCCAATATGGTGATCATATCGTAGTAAGAAAATTCAAACCACATTCTTAATAGAGAAAATGTTCTATGACACACTATCTCATTCTTGATCTCTCCACAAAAAACCATGATAATTATTTTATAATTATCCTCACATAAAAATAAAAGATTTGATAAAAAATACATTGGGGGAAGAATGAATGAGCGGTAGAATAAAATTTGGGATTGATGAAAAATTTGGTAAATTAAATAATGAAACTCCACTTTTATATTTAGGTTAACAAAATAGAAAAAATATTTGAAATAATACTAGAAATGCATATCACAGTATGGAATATGCTTTATGTTATGATTCTCCCACCAAACATATCCAACACATCATATAATTTCCTCATAGATCTCGATGTGATTTAAGAATCCAGACCATTACAGCAAAATTTATCCTTGTTTGGAACCCATAAGTTACATATAATATTTAAAAACCAACCATTATTATCACAAAAAAAACCACACTTATTTATTAAACCTTACATACATAGTGACCCTTGTATTTAAGGATACCCATATATAAGAGTAGACTCTTACACATGGTAACCCTTTCATATGAGGATACCCATATATAAGAGTACAAATTTACAAATGGACACACATATGTATGAGAATAAAAATACATAAGCAAAAACCCTTAATCATGGGGACCCATAAATAAGAGAGTACCCATATATAAGAGTACACCCTTAAAAATGGGACCCTTACTTATGAGAAAACCATATGTAAGATCACACCATTATTCATGGTTACCATTAAAAATAAAGATATCCATATAAAAGAGTTTACAAATTCAAACCTTATATAGGGAATGAAAAAATAAATTTTATTCCTTGGGTAAATATTTTATTGCAATAACCTTGGTTTATCTTTAATAAAGAAGTGAAAAAAATAAGTTTCCACTATTAAATTAAAGAGATGGTATAATTTTTTTCTATTATTTTAAAAATAAATAATTGATTATAGTATGATATTGAATGAAGTATGATGGAAATGAAATTTTGTCAGGTTTTTCATTTCAAATGTAATTGTATATTGGTCCTTAAATGTTTCCCTATTATATAATAATTGAGTGGTTTTGTAACCACATAACCTTTTACCCATAGTTTAAAGGAAATATTGAGAACATAAGGTAAAAAACCATTCCTTTTTCTAAAATACTTCATATTTATGAAATTTTCATAGTAAATCACCTATACATTTCTCAGAAAATAACAAACTATGTAATTTTCATCTGATGAAATACAAGAATAACTATTTTACATTCGACTTATTCGAGAAACCATCAGTAACCTTCCCACTCGAGGGATAATATTCCACCATATATATTTTAAAATGGAGTATAGGGTTATAATGGTCACTGACCAATGAAATATGTTTTTATAAAAAATTAAAAAATACAAATATTTTTAAATTTCAACCTATACCCATGTATCAAATTTACATAACAAATCCAAATGCATTATTCATAATTTTTGTATACTCAAACATTAAAAAATTATATACTTCTATTCCCCAATTATTGAATAATTTCCCCACCATTTGAAGAGTCACAATGATGAAGGGGGGAGGAGAATGCAGTACAAAATAGAAGCTAAACAAAAAAAAATAACAAAACAACAAAAGAAGATCCTCCAAAGTGAACTCCCAATCCATGTATTGATGATGATCCTCTATAGTGGACTCTTCTTTATTTTATTTATACATAAATTTTAAACTCTTAAAAACTAATAAAATATCATGTAATCTTATGTAATTTTAATATTTAATTTTAACCCATTTTTTATCCTCAAATTTTCGAGCATAATGAAGCATTTAATGAAATCTATAACATTCCTTCATATGTGTGGAACCAAAAAAATAATGTTAAGGTTAATTTTTTATATTTCTATTTATTGGATTTATAATGATGTTGTGCCTAAGGTTTGGTCTTGAATACTAGATATGTCTGAAAATCATTGAAATGAAAATATCTAGATCACAATATGTTGATTTTACATAATGTGAAGGATTGACCATGAGGTAGTCGATGACGGGACCTCCTAAGAACATCATGTTTCTGGATGATAGAAAAGTGAATATATGGTAAGAAAGTGACTCGGTAGTAAACTCGTTGTGAGATCAACTGGAATAAATTTGTTGTAACTTTTAAAATTTATTGTATTTCTATGAATAGCCAATCACATATCTTCTTATTGATAATTCATGGAAGGAAAATTCAATTTCTGTGACATCCCATTATCGATATATCTTTCACATTCATAACCTCTTCATGGTTGTCCTTTTTCTTATTTTCTAGTGTAACAATATGGAATTGAGAAGATTCATGTTATGGTGAAGTCAATGATTTGTTGGAATCTTTTCTTTTAACCATCTTTTTCTGGAAGATGTTGGAGGATTTTACACTGTGTAACTGAGTTACAAAACATGTATTGTTTTATATGTGCTAGTTCTCAAGGGTTCATACTGTGAATGGATACACATCAAGAATGTCGATTTCATGCCATGTATGTTTTTAATTATGGATTTTTAAATTGCAGCGATGAGTTTTTCAGAATACTTAAATAGCAAGGAATTCATGACATCAATAGGAGTTTCACATCATCTAATTCCCTATGAAGGGATTTTTTATGTCCCTTCTTGGGGTTTTTTTGTCCCTTAAACCCCCTTTTTTCCTTTTCTCTCAAACCAAATCTCTTTTGTAGTGGTTTTTTGGAGAGACCCTTACTTCCTGGTCGATCTTCTCGGTGTTCCTACTTCATTGTTGTAACACCCTGAGATTTTATGAAATAGATTCTTTTTAATTTTTTATATGTATTTTTTTATGCTACACCATTATTATTTTTCTCTATATACAACATCATATTAGATTTCATTGTACACAACACTATTCGTGGATTTCGATAAACTCAATTTCATGTTTTTTTTATAGAATACATTTCAGGAAATACCATTTTCCATATGATAAATGCACATATGAGTATAGATTTTGTTCAATGTATGAAATAACTATATTTAGATTATGTTATTTAAAAACCAAAATAATCTTGCTCTATAAGAAACACTTACTTGGCTTGCGTTACATGAAAGAGCTACCTTTCTCGATAGCTTATGTTGTACTCAATAACTATTTTCACTAAACATTGATATATTATTAAAATATTATTATTTAATGGTTTATAAACTAGCCACTATGAATATTATTATCAACATTTTGAATTTTCTATACATGATATAAGAACAAATTCAAATTTTTTGATAGAAGAAGTATTTTTTAAAAAAATGCACTTTTTCCACCTTTTGATGGACCACCCATTACAATTATAGTTTTAACAAATTTATATATTCTATTTGAAAAAATAATCTTATTATTTCGAATATATACATCAAAATTTTCTTTGGTAAAAATTTTGTGTTTTTTTGGTAAAATTCATATTTTAATAAATAGTGAAAAATGCTGAATTTTAATTTATAATTGTCCTTGCATCTAATTTATTAATATAGTTATATAATGTTTTTAATTTGTTTTAATTTGTAATTTGATTATATTTTTTCCATTAAATCAATAAAATTTCATTATAAGTAATTTCTTATTTAAATTGTACATAATCAGATGTCAATCTTTTGATAGTTTTGTCTCTTAAAAACTCGCTTTCTAGTTTTTTACAACAAGAATTAATTTTAAAATAATTTCTTTCAATTATCTCTTTGTAATTTAGAATAATTGATTAAATATTTGGAATGGTGAGTTCCAAAATATGTAAATAAGTCTCTTTAATTTTTTTACATTAGGAATAGTAATTTTAGTAATTATTTTATTTACCATGGTTAAAGGGTAAATCGGGTAAATAAACGTTCATAAATAATATAATAATATAAAACTACCCTAACATGTTTCCTATTCCTATTTTATGAGAAATGGGCGACAAAAACATTACATAGCTCGAAATATTCCCATTTGAAAAAGAGTTGGGTGTAAAAATGACAAGTTATAATAATTAATTTAAAGTAAAGGGAAATATAACATAAACACATATCTTTTTACAGAAACAATTTTATAGTGGGGTTATATTATTTATAATTTGGACTATCAATATTAATTATAAATATAAAATGATTTTCTATAACATCTTATTTTATTTATAATTTTTAGACATTAAATAAATATATTTATTTATGACACAGTGATGATGTAGTGATAACCTTATCAAGGAAATATTCAAATAAATGATATTATAAATATTTAAAAAAATTAATTCAAAAAATTTAATGTCATCCACCAATTTTTTTGATGACATTGTAATTTTATGGTTTATTTAATTACTTTTTTGATAGAATCATTTTTTTATGGATTAAACAAAAATCATTTACAAACCATTTTCTAAATTGACATAAATTAGTTTTTAAAAAAATACTATTTTATTACATGATATAACAGTTATAAAAATATAAAATTATGAAAATTTACTTATATAATTTTACAGATGTCATTTGTGATACACTTTTTGTTCTCTTGACATTTTATAGTAACTATTGTAACCATATATTATGAAAACCCAAGAAGACATGGTAAGAGTTAATGTTTTTAACTAAGTGTTAATGATAAACGATAAGGATAATTTTCTGACCAAAACTTCTATAAAACTTATTGGTTGAGGGGATTTAAAACCATACTAATATTATTGTAGAAATATATTACTTTTTAAAAGCTATAATTCTAAATCCAATTTATAATAAAATAATATTTTATTACTTTTCTAAAGTGCCCCTCTTCCCTCTTAATAAAGGACACCACTTATACACATTTAGTCACACCATTCAAGCAACTTTGGTTAACCAAATTCTGCACAAATAATCTCCCAACATCCTTAACTTCGTTCAATATACGACAAATATGGCATAAAACCATCATAGGTATACCTTTTATGAAAATAAAAAGGAGATACTCGGAAAAGATATTATTGTTTTATCAACTCTTTCAAAATTATTTTCTACTTCTACCTCCTCTTATAATTTTGTTTCCATAATAAAGTAATAAATACAGTATATTCTGCATGATTATATGTTATTATAATTTGGTACAACATTATACCTCTTTTTATTCTCCTAATAATAACAATATCACCATGTGTGTGCACGTATGGCTTACTATATCCACACAATTGTGTAATTTTTTTTCAAAAAATCTTAATGTTGATGGGAATAATGATGATTATAATGGTTTTAAATAGTTAATATAACATGATAATTATTTTTTATAATTATTATTCTATCCAATACATACCATTTTACCATCGATGGAATGATATCGTCTCTTGTGTGTACGAACGACCTGCTGTCTCCATGACACGATGTGATTCATTCTCCACATTAACCATTAAATAATGATTATAAATTATATGCAATAAATAATAATGAAATATTTGAAATAATACTTATATCAGATTTATTTATATATATATTTCATTTACTTTCTTCAATTCATTACAATAAGGAAAATGAAACAGCGTTCATGCGTACGTACGACTCTGCCATCTCCATGAACGGTGTATTCCGTTTCATTTATCTGACTAATATATATATTTATATACTGAATATTTATGATATATAATTAATTTTTTAAATTATATATATAATTAATTCAATATTTAATTAATAATATCAAGAATAAAAAATCAATACATGTACGATAAATAAAATGATTATTACCTAAAACAATGTTTTTACATGGAATTGATAAGTAAACGGGTAATATAAAGTCATAAGTTAGTCAGATATGGTATCGTAGACATTATTATGGTTATGTTACATGTTAATAATAAGTGACACATATAGAAGAAATCAGACCTAAGGTAAGGGATAATTTTTCAATCTCGTTGTTATCTGAGATTGTTTATTCCTAACTATTTGTTGGGGTGTATTTATCATTAATGCATTTGTTACAAAAATATTTAATATTATTTCTATTTTTCTAATATATTATAAAGATTCTTTTACTAGTTTCTAATTTAATATTAATGGTATGGAAGTAATATATCATTTTTTTTTCAATATGAGGTCTTTTTTGACTTTTCTAAAAAGGGTACAAGAAGAATGTTTTTTACCAAATAAGGTATGATTGTATTTTTAATATTTCATGACACATTACATTCTTGAAAATTATTATACATGGTTTCAAGTTTTTATTACACTAAATTCTTTGCTTTTCAAATTTTGTGTAATTTTGAGAAAAGAATGTTTTAAAAAAAGGATATTTTAGTTATGAATTATATTCAAATATTTTATCAAAATTAGTTTACATCTAATATGGCTCCATTTAATTGGGTTTATGTTTTAATAACTATTATTACTATGATTCAATAGTGTTAATGATGGAATAATATGTTATATGGATAATGATATGATGGAATTATGTTGAAGAAACCCATTTTATTTCAATGGTTATGATATGATGAATGATTAATATTTTAGTGGCACATAGAAGAATGATTTAACTATAAGATGGGTGGGACCTATGTATCCCTCCAATGTATTGTGTAACGATTTATATATCATGATATAAACATGACTTAAAAAATAATATTACGTTCAATAATACAGGGCTATAATAGAAGTAAATCTATTTCAGTAATATAGTGATGGAATGGCAAGTAAATCTGGTTCAGTAATACATGGCTAGAATGGCATGTAAACCCAGTTCAGAAATGGATATTTTCCACTATTATGGTCTTGGATGTAATGTTTTGGTTATATTGGAAATAATATTATGTTCTTATTTTCATTACACAATTCCATGTTTTATGCCAAGGCTATTTAATTATGGCTAATGTTCTTTTATGATCTATGCCTTACATACTACCAAAATTTATATCAGGACTCAAATTTTAATAATTCATCATTATGTTTATATTTTTGCATTATTGTTTTTATGGTTTATTTTATGTTTTCTACATTTTTCTTTAATGAGAATTTGAGATCACCCTTTTTATGTTTTCTTTTCCGTATGATATAATGTATGGTTTTTGTTGAGAAAACAAAAGTGGAATAACAATATGGGAGATGATGAAGATATTTCACGAAGTTATAAGATTATGTTCCATGTTTCCAAATACATAAAAATAATAAATTATACTAGAATATGTTTGTGTAATGTATTTTTTATTTTTAAAAATTCATGAAATGTTCATGTATGTCAATCTTGGGTCGTTAGAGTTGGTATCAGAGTGAACGTTTGGTCATCCATTGAAAACTAGGATAAAAAAACCTTAGTGAGATCCCAAGAAATATTTCTAAGGATATTTCTATATATTTCCTATGGATAGTTCAATTATGGGTTACAATCATATAGTTCTTTTGATAATCGTGGACAACCATGGATTAAACCTAATAAATAATTTATTGAAATATTATAAGTAATTTACCTTACATATGTGTTTTGAATATCTGATATGTATTTCTCACACTTTAATTTATAGTATTACTCAATGTATAGAAGACCATAGAATATGGTTACTATTGAATGTTTCATATGTTGAAATAATGGGTATAATGAGGATCTATTTCGTAAGTGGAAACATTTTGAAGTGAATCATGATGATGTTATGAATATTGGTCACACTGTAAAGGATATATATATTGTAAATTAAATGTGAAAGGTATGATATATTCTTCTATTATTGTCTTCATTAAAACTAACTAGCTTGAAATTGATAAACCTTAAAACATGATTCATATTTTAGGAAATACAAATATGATGGATCATGAGTAATGTTTTAAGAATAAAGTTTGATGACTAAGGTGTATATGATTTGGATTTCAATGATTATCTTATATGAATCAGGAAATATATGAGTGTATTTAGTATAATTATTTAATTAAAGATTGGAATGAATATTTTTATTAGTTATAAGGAGACAAACAAGTGAATTAAGGGAATGTTTATTTACATAGAGAACACATGATTAAGGTGAAGAAAACCCTTAATATGTTCATTGTGATAAAATAATGATTCTTGGCTAAACATATTCCGTATTTGAATAAATAAATTCGATGATGCTAGTTTTGTGAGATATAATTTTGGAGTAATTTAAAAAAGTGTTATTCTATCATGGATGAATTATAAAACTTTTTGGGAGCTAATTAATATATCTGATAAGTTTTGAAATAAGGAATCATGCATTTATATAATAATTATATCTGATAACTCATGTTGTTACTATGACTCAAGAGAATACATGATGAATGTGTTCACATTTTTTGAAATAAGTCAAACTAGGGATATATTAACTTATATGGGTGATAATTGTTATGCCAGGTTTTTTAACCTTTTTCTACAGTTTTATATTTTCATCATTCAGATGGATTGTAAGGGTAACATTTGTTTTGGAAAGTATAAGTTAAACATCAGATGAAGTTTCTTAGAATAAAGTATGTATTCACCATATATGGACTTATACATGATTGATAACTTGTGATAATATTTTTATGATAAAGATATATGTAAATAAATATCATTAAATAAATGTACTGCATGATCATTTAACACTTTAGGTATGTATATTTGAACATTATTTATTTGATAATAGATGAAGTAGAAACTTTTCAAGTCATAACCAAGGAAGATATTGTACCTAAATCCTGCAAGTATTTATTATTATGTTCTTCATATTTAGGAAACAAATCTTGAAAAAAAAATTATCCTTGAATTTTTTTATCTGATAAACCATATGGTCCTTAAATTATCAGAGATTTATGGTTTCCTGGTTATTAACTTTCTCAAAACCTTGTCTTATATCACTATCCATGAGAACTTGATGGGTAGATGTTCCTTCAATACCCATGTTTCCACATACCACCTATGTTATCCTATGTGAAAACCCAGTAATGTGTTACATGGGGTAACTGTTATGTTTTTAACTCTAATTTATAAAATGATTTTGTATTATTCCTTATTATGAAGTGAGTTTTTATGATAGAAACTTTTATGTAGTAATCTTTTTGATAACCCTAACAAATTTTGGGAGGAAATTTCAGTTGAAGGTGGTAAAATGAAACTCAATTAATATTTATGGGATATATTATTTTTAATTTATTTTATAAATTGTGTTGTATGAAACACCATGATTAGATTGCGTTATATGCAATAATGTATTATCTTGCAGTATACGCAACACAATTCTGGGATTGTGATACACACAATTTCAAGTTCATTAGAATGAATTCATTTTACGCAACATCGATTTGGAATATGATACATGAAGCACATAGTATAGATTTTTTTCAATATATAAAATAACATGATATGTATTATTTTATACACAACACCAAAGGAAGCTTTCATTACACACAACACTGGCTTGAATTGTTTTACACGTAAGAGTAACCTTCATCGATAACTTTTGTTCTACACAACACTGAGTATCACTAAACATCAATATATTATTAAAATATTATTATTTAATGGGATATGAACTATTATTAATTAATATTAATAAATTTTGTTTTCTATATATGATATAAGAACAGATTCTTTTTTTGAGATCAGATAACTATTTTTGCTGCCTCTTGATCGTGCAACCATTTCAAATCCGGGTTTTAAAAATTTTATATATTATATTTGACAAAATTAACTTATTCAATCGAATTGGGACATAAAAATATAATTTTGTTGATTTTTTTGTATTTAATAGTAAAATTTATATTTTAAAAAATAGTGAAAAATACTGTATTTTTATTCAAAACTACCTTGTTTCTAATTTATTTATATATTTAGATTATATTTGTAAATGGTTTTAAAATTTATTTGGAATATTTTTTTATCATTTCATCCAATTTGTTCATTTAATATAATTTATATTTAATTTGGGCATAAAAATGTCAATCATTTGATAGTTTTTATCTAAAAACCCCGCCTTTTGATTTTGACAGTGAGAATTAATTTTAAATTAATTTCTACCAATTATGTGTATTTAATTTAGAAAAATGGATTCCTTATTTTGAATCATAAGGTCAAATTTATTTAAATTGGTCCCTATTATTTTTTTATATTATTAATAGTAACTTTACTAAATATTTTTATTTACTATTCTTAAATGGAAAATCATGTAAATAAGGCTAAAAATAATATATTAATAATATAAAACTATCCTAACATGTGTTACAATCCTATTTTATGAGTCATGTGAGACCAAAAAAATTACTTATGAAAATATTTTGGCATTTTAAAACAACTTGGGTGTGAAAATCACATGTTCTAATTATTAATTTTACGTAAAGGGAAATATAACATAAACTAGTATCTTTTTAATAAAAAAATTATAATGTGGTGTTATATAATTCATTTTTTGGACTATAAATATAAAATAGAAGACTAAAACTATTTCCTATATCATGGTATTTTGTTAATAATTTTCATACATTAAATAAAAACATTTATTTATGACATAATGATGATGTAGTGAATACCTTATTAATGAAATATTCAAATAAATGATATCTAAAATATTTAAATGAATATAATTTGAACATTTTGATGTCATCAATGAATTTTTTGGATTAAATTTGACTATTATAGATGTTTTAATTTCATTAAATCAATGGAATAATGTTTTCATGACTTTAAAAAAATTATTTACTGAATAGTATAAAAATTGACTTAAATGAGTTTTTAAAACAAATAATATTTTTTTAAATGATATAAAAGTCCTATAATTATAAGATTAATACAACTGACTTATATAATGTTAAAAATGTAATTAATGATCAACTTGTGGTTATCGTGTCATTTATTGTAAATATAGTAACCATAAATTATTAAAATAACAGAAGACAATGAAAGAGTTAATCTTTCAAACTAAAGGTCCATACTAAAAGATAAGGTTAATTTTGTGACCTAAATATTTATAAAACTTATTTTGGAGATTATTTAGACCCAAAAAATCATACTCTAAATATATTTCATTTTAACTAATAAAATATGAATATGAATTTATAATAAAATTATATGTTCATACTTTTCTAATGTTCCCATCCTCGCTCTTATAAAAGGCCACCACCTCTACGCTCTTATTCATAACTTTCAATCCCATTATATCACACAAATTCTTCTCAAATAACCTCCCAAAATACCTAAATTCTACATATAGGCCTCACTTTTGGAATAAATCCATCATAGGTAGTCCTTTTTGAAAATAGAAATGAGATACTCATAAAATATGTAATTGTTTTATCACTATTTAAAAATTCATTTTTCATTCTACTTCCTCTAATTTTGGTGTTTATTTAATAAATTAAGAAATTTAATATAGTATACATTATGATATGTTATTTTAATTATAGGACAACTGTATACCTCCTTTTATCCATCCTACGTATAACAATATCACCACGTGTTCTTGTGTAAGGATTATCATCTCTACTTCATGGTGTAATTTTTTATTCAATGATAATTTTTTTGGATGTGTATAATGATTATTATAATGGATGTAAATAATTAATATACAATGATATTTATTTCTAATAATTACTATATCATCCAATTCCATAACATTTAACCATTAATTTTATGATATCATCACTTGTGTGTATGTATGGCCACCTCTTCCATGAAACGATAAAATTCATTCTCCATGTTAACCATTCAAGTATGATTATAAATAATACATAATTAATTAGAAAGAAATATATTACATAATAATGCTACTATGTTTATTTAAATATATATATGTTTGTGTGTGTCATTTATTTTCTTCCATTATATTAAATAAGAAATCAAAATAGTATTCACGCGTATGTATGGCCTACCATCTCCAGAATGATATATTCCATTTCATTTATCTATATATTATATATATAAGTCCCCAACCTTAAACCTTACTTAATCTTGAGTTATTACAAGATTACACCTCGAGGATCTTTTCAGGTTTAGAGTTTTAGAGAATTAGAATATAAAACTTTCATTACATTCCACATTTAAACAAAGTGGTTACATAAAAGATAATATTCATTTTTCCCATTAATGGAAACATATTTAAAACAAAACATGGATTCTTTCTTGACACTTCCTTCACACTATCATCATATAATGTACCTTTCCCCTTGACCTGTGAAAAACATTTCAAAAAAAACTTGGGATGAGCATAAAAAGCTCAGTAAGGGATATAAAAATATGGAAAAGAAACATGGGTACATATATACATAAGAATGAAATCATACTTTACCCATAAAACATAAGCACTTTAACATACCTCATCAGATCATGAATAAATCATAGAAATAATAAGAGATAAAGGTAACTTGAGGCATTCATAACATTCTTATGTAGGGAGTAACCCTCTTGGTTACATTTGGAATACCCATCACAGTATATTCCCTAAATCTCTTTGGAGAAACCTTAATGTTTCACTCCTTCACGTTACCCAATGCATTGGAGAGATATATCGGGCTCACCCACCCTTAGTTTATCACAGAACCACCCGTCTTCATAATAATGCCCAAGAACCTCAACATAATCCTATCACATAAAACATGCATAAAGGAAACATAACATTTCCACCATTCTATCACAAGACACCAATACAACACATTGATAATAAAGCATAATGAAAACCGTTTTTCAATACCAAAATAAATGAAAAGTAAAACATGGTATTTATTTTTCTTTTAAAAAAGGTCTGGCTTGTAGAGGAAGTTGAAACTCAAATAATGGTCACGGTGGCGGAGAAGTCATTGTCGCCGCATACGTACGACAAAAACATTCCCTTTTGTCGTTTAGTAAATGCTTCGTATAAAAAAGATTCCTTTCGAATAAACCTAAAAGACTAAGTGTTTTATACACCGTATAAAAGAAGGTTGTGTATAAAACAAATTATGCCTCAATGAAAGGAGATTGAGACGAAGTCCCATTCCTCGGGTCCGACTTGACTCAGTCGTTCATTAATCTCCTGAATAATAAACTTGAGTTAATTTATACTTGTTTAAGAACCTTTTTAAAGTTAATTATTCCTTTTATATCACTTATTTCCATGTCATGAACACTATGTAATTATATAAGTTAATTACGGTAGTTTTAACGATCATTGTTACTTGAGTCAAAAATAAACCCTTTGTAATTACAGGTTTTCCATGTATCCATTATATCCAGAATTGTAATCATGATTTATATATCATATATATCATATATATCCATTATATACATGCATTTATAATATTACATAATCATTTAGAGTTAAGAAATGAAATGCACCGTTCATGGAGACGGTAAGCCGTACGTACGCATGAATGCTACTTTCATTTCTATTTCGTATTTTATAGAATGGAAACATAATGATATAAAGTTATATTATAATTCCAGTGAAATATCATATATAATATCATAAATCCATCCTTTATACGTCCCGCATATGGTATTTATCGAATCAAATCACTTTGAAGGGGTGGTAGTCCACACTTCCTTAAATGAAGATATCATGTTTACCCCTACTGGAAACCATAAAGGTATTCCAAAAATGAAAAATACAGAAGCTTAAGAAAAACATAAACATATTATATATCATATATAAATATAGTTTCATATTAATGGCCACCTTTTAAGGTGTTAAAAGAATGTTGAAAAATCATCGTTTCGGGAGGCCAAAATTCACCATCCTCGGAAACAGTATGTTCATTAACCATTATATGTAGGTGTTTTTAAGTTTAGTTCGAATCCTTCATATAAAAACATCGTAGTATATTTAAGATACTGGAGTTGTTACAAAATAAATGAATAAAAAGTGTTTAGGGGGCTGGAGAAGCAAAATAAAACAAACGGACTCAAGTGAAGACATTACCTTAAAATCGGGTAACTCCCTTTGGTATGAGCTCAAAGGCTTCCTTGGGAAGACATCTTCATAAACTGAGGCTTCAAGGAGTAATAGAGGGAAGTGTAGAGACAAAATGGGCAGGTGTTGTCCGAGACAAAGGCTTTGGAGGTGTGGGTCAGGAGGTAGGGGTGGGTGCCTTTTATAAGAGGAGAGGAGGGACACTCTTATCAAGTAAAGAAATGTTACTTTATTTTAAAATGAGTTTCGGATTCAAAAGGTCCCACATTGATTTAATTCGAGGGTAATGTGATAATGTTTCGAAATCCACCCATCCAATAGGTTTTGGATATGTGTAGGTCATATATTTTACATTAACATTTCATTTTATTTAAATCCTTTATTAATGAGGTAATCGATGTATCATCATGATGTCATAAATAATTTAATTTATTTAAAGTCTAAAAATTATGAAACAAATTCTATGATGTAGGAAATAATATTATCTTTCCAATGAATATTTATAGTCCAAAATATCATTTATGTAGACAAAATTAAAAATATTTTACTTAGGTGATACATTCTTTGTTACATTTAACATTCTTTAAAAATGAAGAGATAAAAAGTCACTTTCTCACAAAATTGATTCCATGGTGCCCCCAAAGTGTGGCACAAGGCATCCCATGGTCTGAAATGAGACAACAAGTAGCCTTAGGACACATTTTGTGGTCATTTTTTATTATTATGATATTATCTTATTATCTTTAACTACCTGATTAGTCATTAATCAAGATAATTAAAGATAACTACCGTCGTTACTATTCATAATGTCCAAAAACAAGAGTCTTAATTACATAATTTGGACCTTCTGATTCCAAATATGTAATCCATTTTACCAAATTCCAAACACACAAATTGCAATAATTAATTTAAAAAAAACTTCCCGTTGTCAAAAAAAATAGCCGGTTTTTTAGAAACAATATTTATGAATAGTTTGGCACTTGTTAATGCCTAATTCCAAAGTGAATTTAATCCCAATGACCATAATTTAATTACATGGTAAAAATATATTCTAATTACACTTTAAAACAAATTAAAAAGATAGTATAAGCATATAATTAAATTATATGAAAAAGAAGTTTTGATGTAAAATGCAGTATTTTTCACTATTTATTGAAAAATTAACATTGTCAGAAAAATACCAAAAATTAACCCAAGGAAAATTTCAATATCCAAATAATAAATAATATGTTTATTTTGAAAAATAGTTCTTATAAAAATGTCAACAAGTGGATTTAAAAGGGGTTCCCCATCAAAAGGTGGTTAATCGACCTTTTAAAGAATATTAGAATGTTTACGCTTAAAAACTGGATTCATTTTCATTTTTAATCCTATAACATTTGTTGAAAAAAAGTAAATTTTTTTGACAATCATATATAATCATTTTGTAGTTAGTTCTATTAATTCCCTCCATTACAACGGCTAGCAGTTAACTACCATTTAAAATAATATTATTTTATTATTAGAGTGCAACGTAAGATTTCAAAGAAAAATATTGTTTCATATTGGGTACACCATCGAGCATAGAATTCCCTTTAAATTAATATTAATATTTTATTCACAAATATGGATAAATATTAAAATGTCATATTCTTTATTTACCTAGTGTGTTACAATATATATATTTACATAATGAATATTTATGATATATAAACCATTATATAAATTATTAAGGTTGTTAAATAATTATCTAAGTAATAATATCAATAATAACAATTCAAAACACATACGATAAATAAAACGATTATTACAAAAAAAAGTTACTTTAAAATGGGAATAATAAATAAATGGGTATTAAGAAGTCATAAGTGAATAATATATGATATCATAGATATTATTAACATTATATTACTAGTTAATAATATTTTTAAACCCACAATATAGGAGTTTCAGACATGTACAGTTGAAATATGCACTAAGGTAAGGGATAATTTTGCAATATCATTATTATCTGGGATTGTTTATTAGTATGTATTTACTAAGGATTATTTATCTTTGACATACATGTTTCCTAAATTTATAATATTATTTCTATTATTTTAAAATTTTTAATGTTACTTATACAAAAATTAATTTTTTTAATGTTGAGGAATGAATCTTTTTTTCTATTCCAAATGAAGTATTTTTTGACTTTCCCAACTAGAGTATGAGAAGAATTTTTTTAACTTATTTGGCATGAATGGATTTTTAATGTTTCAAGACACATTATTTCCAAGAATATTCCTATACAATATTAAAATTATATTTTCAAAAAAATTCTATTCGTTTAAAATTGTGTGGCATTTTGAGAAAAAAACCCTATTTTGAAAAAGAAGGGATATTTTATTCCAATATTAAGGTCAATTATTTTATCAAAATTATTTGAGATAAATGGCGATGTTCTTTAATAGTGGTTATGATTATATAGCTATTGTTACTATTATTTCCTTGGGGTAATTTTGGGATGATATTTTCTATTCACTATATTATGTTGAAATGATATTTAAGAAACAAATTTTATTTCATGGGTTATAATATGATGAATGATTTACGATTTAGTGGAACATGTACGAATGATTTCATTATGAGATAGGTGGGACCTATATATCCCTCCAATTTATTGGTTAAATATTTATATGTCATTAGATAGACATTACTAGAATAGTAATTAAATCTAGTTCATTAATACAAGGTTAGAACGACCAGTAAATCAGGTTCTATAATACAGGGTCGGAACAAAAAGTAAATCCAGTTTAGTAATACAAGGATAGAACAGAAAGTAAACCATGTTTGGAACTGGACATTGTCCATAATGATGGTGTTGGCATCAATTCCTTTTCTAGTGTAAAAATCATATTATGTGACTATTTTTTTTCCAAAATTCCATGTTTTATGCCAACTCTATTTTATCATGGTTAATTTTCCTTTATGATTTATTCCTTATGTATTGCCATCATTTATTTATTGACATCAGATTTAGATATTTAAACATCATGTTCTTGTTTTTACGTACTAATGTTTATGGTTTGTTTGATATTATCTTTTTTTACCCTTATAATGCATTTGAGCTAACCATTTATAAGTTTAATTTTCCCCAGGATATAAAGAACGGTTTTATGTTGTTAAAAAAACTATAAGATAATTATGGGAGATGATAAATATATTTCACCAAGTTAGAAGATTGTGTTATGAGGTTCTGAAGACACTATACTATTACGTTATTTGGGCGTATATTTTTGTAAAGTATTATGTATTCTTCCAAAGAAGTGAAATTTCAATGTATGTCAATATTGGGTTTCTAGATTTATTGTTGTAGTGCATCTCTCTGAGTATGTTTTATATATGCTTCTTCTTTTTTAAATATCATTATAGCACTATTGGATTGCATTAACAGATTCTTCAATCTATGTTGTTGTTATCTGTTTTCCTCTTCCAATATCTCTTATGAGATCTCATTCCAGAGGTCAGGGTTAAGTGGGATTTTGTTCTTGATGACTGTTGTTTCCTCTTCTCTGTCAACACTTTTATTTTTCTATTGTATCAATCTTGTGATGAGTATTTGATTGTAGGGTATTCACTGTTATTTTTGCACTTCGTTTTGGGAGGATTCCATTGCGGGCATGTGCGACCCGAGCTTTGGGGTAGTTGGTTCCGTATCTAACCTATGATAATTGTTTTGAATGATCATTCATTATAAATTGACTTATAAAATTAAAATGAGTTTTTTTGTGTATTTAAAAATAGTTTTTAAAGTGAATTGGAAATTCCTGGTTTTTGATAAATGAAAATTATGTGGGAACTTTTGAAAATGTGAAATTTATTTACAAAATTGAGCATAGTGGTTACCTTGGGTACTTATGTGGAAGGCTTACCTTGAATACATCATTCAATTATTGTTATTATTAGGATATTTTATCATGGGTTTTCCCTCTATTTCCAAGTACCATTTTTATTGAGGATGAATAATGACATTGTCATGGGGGTTTAATCTTGGATTATTACTCTACTTTTTAGGCTTGTGTTCTAGGAAGTGGATTTTTCACTTGATTTAGTGTGGTATGAGTTGTCTAATAGTCTATCCTATTGTGATCCATGGTACTAATGTTTGTGACACTTCTTTTTTTATTGCTTATCTTTATTTTTAATCCTTGATATGAAAATTATACCTTGTTTTGTTTAGAACTATGAAATAGTAAAATCTATTCCATATTTTCTATAAACCTACTTTACTACATTTCATGACCTGGATTCTTTAAAATAGACATACATGAACTGTTATACAGGGACTTTTAATGGAACACCTGGGTGGTATCCTACTGATCATATTATCTCACACCCTTCACACATCCTCAGTGGTGTGTAGACCTTCAAATGTCTTCAAATGTATGTAATTGAAAGGCACTATAGTGAGGTGGAATGGTTTGTGATAGCTGGTTGTGGGTAGATGGTCGTGAGGTGGTGGGAGTTTGATCACAACATCGTATGGAGTAGTTTTTTTTTGGTTCATTGAAGTTTGACTTATTTTAAGATAATTGACTACTTTTGTAGTTGTTATTTGGTATTTTATTAATAATATTATTTCATTTATAGTCCTCTATTATTCTTCCATCACATTCATTATATATATATATATACCATGTGCTTGATCAGGATGGGTGAAATCATTCCCTCGGGTGTGTTGTTCGATTCTCGGTTGCTTACTATCATCCTGTGGAGATCAAGAATTCCCTATCGGTATGTAATAAACTAGTTTGGGTGCTAGGTTTTATGGTAAATGAGGTTTCTCTATTACCATTTTGTATCAAGGTAGGTATGTCCTCAAGAGTCTTTGTCTTGGGACATTTGTTATACTGGAGTTAGGATTATCGGGAAAAGAGAGGTATGTAGCGATAATTTCTCGACCAACCCTTGGTGTAATGAGACTAAATTTGTAATGGGATGTCTATTTCTAAGGATGGGATTCATTTTAAATCCTATTTTCTAATAATTTTTTCAATATTTAATTGTGACTTTTTTGTAGTATGATCGTTCTCATGTTTTGGTGTACAGTAGTGTGCCATAGAGATGTCTTCCATGAGTTCATCATAAGGGTATAACTAATAATTCTCAACAAAATCCACCTATAGATCAAAATATAATTGAGACTATAATATAATAAATCTGCATTGTTTATTACGATGTACCATGAGTTCAGAAAGTTGTTCTAGAGGTAAAATCAGGAGCTAAAAGAGAGAGATCGATCATGGGAATTCATCCACAAGAAGCCACTATCCATTTCAAAAATTATTGAAGCTCAATAGGTCGAGGAATAGCTATATAGGATCAATCAAATCTTATAATTTTAGGAAACACCTAATAATATTCTTTTAATGTGTGAAATATTCAGGCTCAAGGGTTCTAATAAGCGATGGTGGGATTCCATGGTCAAGGAAGAGAGGCATGTGGACATGGATTGGAAGTGTTTCAAAAACTGTTCATTTAGTTGTTTTTTCCACAGTCCGTGATGTTGGAAAATTCAGTGGAGTTACTTTCTTTAAAACATAGAGGGAATTCAGTGTCGGCATATATGAATCAATTTTCCCATCATGTCTATTTTTCTCCGTCTGTGTTGAGGAATGACCATAAAAATGCTCATAAGTACCTACTGCATTTGCGATCAGATATTAGATTTTATTTTTTCTTGTTGAAACATTATTCCTATGTAGAGATGGTAGATAGAGATATTATTGAAAATATTTATATCATAGGAACATTTGGATTTTGAACTATTCTATTCTATATAGTTTTAGTTTTGGTGGGGTTCATGGGAAGAAAATAAAGATGAAGGATCATCGCGGAATTGGCGTAGTTGGGTCTTAGTAGTGAACCTCCTCTACATTGTACATTATTGCAAGAAATATAACTCTAAATTGATATCATTGTTTAATGTTAGGAAACATAATATTGTCTTTTATTATTCCCAATAAAATGTGAAATATTTTTGGATGCATTGATCACTCATAGAGTTTCTGTCAGGATATAAATACACCTCATTATGGTCGGGGTTAGTCTTCTCCAAAGGCTAATGTGGTGCATTCAAAAGTTTTAAAGATTATAGGGTTCCATCCACATGCCTTAAGAGTGATTAATTTTCACATATCAGATGATTGTTTAGAGAAATTAGATTCCAGTATGACAATAGTGAGAGGTACTATCCTTATTTCACATTCAGTCAGAATTACATTATTCAATACTGGTTCCTGCAACTCTTTTATATTTGCACATTTTGTTGATATTATTAAATATCCATTGGAGCTTATGTACTTTTCAAGGTATTTAGCGACACCTCTACGTTAGAGGAATGAGTATGGGATTCATTGTCCTTATTTTTTAATGATTTCATATAAAGAGTGAGTCATAGAGCTTCTCATTCCAGATCTGGATCTATTCGATGTCATCATCAATAGAGATAGGATTCTCACTCATTAAGATAAGGTTGATTGTTATTATAGGGTTTTTATTTTCTTTTTTTCAATGGGAGCTCTCATGTGTTTCAGAGGAAGTGGGACATGTGGTCTGGTAGTGCGAGACCTTCCCTCCCGGAGCTCCGATGTTTGTTTTCAGCTATTGTGAATGAGCCAGGTCACTATTATTTTGATGTTGGTATTCTCATCATTGTTGAGGAGTTTTATAATTTTATCTTAGACAACATATCTAGATATCCTCTAGATATAGAGGTAGAATTTACGATTGATTAAGTTCCATGTACACTACTAATATTGATACCTACATATTATATGAAACCAGCTGAGCTAAAAGATATCCATATTTATTTGGACGACCTATTGGGAAAGGGTTTTGTTCTCCCAAGTGTCTCTCTTGGGGTAGCCCTTGTGCTCTTTGTTAATAAAGAAGATGGTTCAAATCAGTTATGTGTTGGATATCATGAGTTGAACTATGTGATGGTTAATAACAAATATCTTTTCTTTGTGTGTATTATTTGTTTGATTAGTTAATGGGGGGAGTGGTTTTGGATGTTTGAACTTTGGTCAGTTATCCTCTGCTCAGATTTTGGTAGTATTATATACCAAAGTTATTTTTTAGGAGTACGTATTTCCATTATGAATAACTTTTTTAAGCCTTTGGTATGACAAGAACACCATTAGTTTTTATATCTTTCATGAATTGGATTTTTCATCAATATGATAACTTTTTTTTTACTGTTCAGGGTTGATATTTCGATTTATATGAAATTTGAGCGTGATCACGAGAACCATCTATCTTTGGTTATAGAAATTATGATAAATTGCTATTTTTATGGTAAAAATTTGATGTGTAGTTTCTAAATTCAAGAAGTGAAGTCTTCTGGGCACATAATTTCATAACATGACTTATCAGTTGATCATGAGAAGGTGAAGGTTTCCTTTTCTTGGAAGGAACCGGAGAATGTCTTTGAGATACAGAGCTTCCTTGGTCGTTCTAGTTACTACTAAAAATTTGAAAAGGCTTTATCTACCCATGAATAAACATTGACTACCCTTACCTTAAAAAAAGTGAAATTTAATTCTGATGAGAAGTTTCATACTCATCTCGATGAACTGAAATGACTTTAAACATCATCTCTTATTACGATCTTTTCTAAGACATGTATGACATACTTCGTGTTCTATGATTTTTATGTACAATTTTGGGATGAGTTATTATGCAGGATGACTATGTGGTATCTTATGTCTCTCTTCACCTCTGATTTCATGAAAATAATTACCCCTATCCTAAATTATGGATTTCTATAGATATTCATGTTCTCAAATGCTGGTGGAAATATCTTTTTTGGGAGTGGATTCAGGTCTTTTCTGATCATAAAAGTCTAATCTATATATTTCCTCAGATTGAATTTCATATCAGATATAGATAATGTTTCGAGTACCTTCAGATGTTTCAATTTGATATCACCTAAAAATTAGGAATGAGAACTATCGTTGAAGATGCTCTTAGTAGGAATGTACCATCACAGGTAGTTCTGGAATCGATGGAGGTGTTGAACCTTTTGGGGATCTTTTCATAGATTCACATGGATACTCATGAGGATGTTTCAGGTATTGTAATGACCAGTGTTGAGTTATATTCATCTATCTTGAAGTCTATATTGCTGAGTCATTGGTATGATGATGAGTTTCCTATGACATAAGGAAACCTTTATGATGGAGATAATGTATAACACCAAAAGCATTTTATGGAATGTTTCTATTAAAAACATTTTATTCATTATATAATCTATATTATATGATGCATTGAGTCTATATGAAACAACAATTTTTTATTTATTGAATATATTCCAAACCAATCTATTATGCATAAAATTTATACTTTTGTGTTTTTAATTTGGAAAAACGGACATACACAGTTGCGTTCATGGTGATATTTGGAATCTGATTGAATCAAATTAATTTTTGGTAAATAGTAACACACTGTTATGAATTGTAAATTACCCTTATGAATAAAATCTTACCCTAATAAATAGTAATAAAACTCTTATGAATGGTAACCATACCAATTAATGTGTAATTAAAATTTTGGCACCTTAAAAAAGAAGATAAATATTTTAAGTGTTTATACAATTCGATTAAATAATAAATTTATTTAAAAATTTAATTTATCATATTTAGAAATTTATTTTTTAAAAATGGATTTCATTTTTGGATTATAAACATAGAAAACTGGTTAGAGTGATTTTATTGGATTTTTTTAAAATACAAGAATATTTGGTGAATAATATTATACAATAATTTACCATATAAATAAATTATAATTTAAATTTTATTTTCCTAGAATCATGAGTGTTGTAAGAACCCAAATCATGAAATCAAATTCCCTTATTTATATTCTAGATTATGGGATACTCATTATTTATTGTCTTTTGATGAAATAATAAATTAATGAATATAATATTAAGAAAACACACCTTCCATCCACCATATAAACCACCCCTCATTACCACTTTCTCCCACAATACTCTATTATTGAGCCTTGCTAAAGATCTACCAAATAAAATTCTAAATCCATCAACCCACATCCCATGCCTTCTGGTCTTACCAAAATCCCCAAAAAAATTCCTTAAAGGAATTCTCTTGGAGTAGTACTCAAGATGTGAACCTAACTACCTTTTTTATCTACTTCTTTTACAAGTTCCATTCTTCTATTTCACTCTCCTCACCTCCCCACATTAAAATTATTTTGATATTTAGAAAACCATAAATGAAATAGAATTTTATTTTGATAATTTAATATTTTTTCATTATATCGCTTTTCCCCATCCTCTTACCCTAAAAAGGAAAATACCATGGGAGATGTGTTAATTTATCACATTCAAGGAGGATGAGTATTCAATTTCAATTACTATCTTCAAAACAGGTCATGAAACCCTTTTAATGGTTGAACTAGATAATAATATAGGTATTTTACCTTATTCAATGTTCTTTAATCTTTACACCATCATAATATAAAACAAAAACTCCAAAAAATTTCATTATGCACAAAACCACCATGTTAATCCAAGAATGTATCATTTACTTTTATCTAATGAGTCATCCTTATGGTATATAATCAAAAAATAATTACAAGAGTAGTTATATATCTATAATTTCACTAATAATATATATTATCTATTTTGGATATTTTACAACATTTCAAACGTTCTTCCATTAATAAATACATGTAAACTGACCATGAAAACCGAGGAAGCAATTGCTTACAAAACAATAAAATTAAACCCCGTAAAACCCATCAAAAAGGAAATTAATTAACCTAATAATGTTTTAATAAATAAATTACATTTATATTGTGTTATGTAATTATTTATTAATGATGTCAAATTTTATTATTCAGGTCTTTAATTTCAAATGAAGAACACATTCAGGCATAAGGTAAGGAATCACTTCAATCAATTTTATTCCAACCCCCCCTGTTGTGTCCTTCTATTTTTAATTACTAATGACATGGTATGTTTTATCACCTCCCCCATACATTACTTTTGATATATTAATGATTTTATACCTCTTTAAATCAAATTAATACCTCATGAAAACTCATGTTACTATGCCAAAATGTTGTAAGGGTTTTCTTATATCACTTTTAATTTTGTGAGATCCCATTATTCACCACTTATTTCATTCATGTGGTGAATTGACTAGTAAAATTTGATATATATTATAAATATTATCTTTATATTCATATTATTCTGTTATTCATTTGGTTGTTGTTAAATTTTCTACATACAACTCGATTGATTACAATGTGGTAAGGTACTTCATCTCAATTTCCATTTCAATGAGACTTACTTGGTAATGTGAAATTAATCTTTCTTATGTGGTGTACCCACATCCCATTTGAGATAATTTTAAATTTTAAATAGCAAATATATTATATATCATTATTATTTTTTCATGGGTATGATTTTTGTCGTAATCCATATATCCTATTACATACGTTGATTATTTGAAATGTTGTTTTAACATTGAAAATATTGATGAATATGGTTCCTTTACTATATATGGATATTTAGAAGGCATATTGTACCAGTATTAAATTTGTTTATAAATAATTATTTAGACTTATAGTGACATGTGGGGCCCATTATATCCCTTAGATTTATCTATAGGACTCGTGAGAAAAAGCAGTTAGTGAGAAACCCATTGAGTCTGTTTCAAAAAAATCATATGGTTTTCTACCCAGAGAGATAAATAGATTCGATGGTATAGTGGTTTCATGTGCCAGATACATGAAATCCAATTAAAAGATATATCCCTTTATTAATTTTTAGTAATTAGTATCCATTAGGTTTTTTCTATGTCAAAATCTATGGATAATGTTTCATTCCCAGTTTATTAATGGCGTATGTTTTTCATTCTTTCACCATGCCATATTGAGTAGGAAAATTTGTTTATGATTCATCCATTATTGATTCATTCTTCATCTATTTTAACCCTTATTGAGCATTTCATCTCATCCATTTCATTATTTACCTTTGATGGTATTGTTTTATCTTGTTCCAGATACATGACGTCGAATTAATAAGTAGATCTACTTATTCATTTTTTGTTATTACTATCTTTGAGGTTTTCACTAAGAAAAAATCTATAGTTGAATTTTCATTCTCAGTTTATTAATGATGTTTTTTTTAAATTATTGACCATTCCATATTGACTATACAAATTATTTTAGGATTCATTTATTGTTGATTCATGCTTACTCTATTTTTAACCCTTACTGATCATTTCTACACACCGTTATTATTTGATTACCTTCGTTATGTTATGATGAGGAGACCTTTTTTTGAGTTCTCATGGATGAATTTTATTAGTTTTTTGTGTATTTTATTATTTTAACATTCCCAATATATTATGTGTTACAAATATGTATCTAGATTATTCAAAACTACTAAAATTATCATTCCTTTGGGATTTTATTCATCATAATCAAGTCAATGTAATAAAGAATGCACATGTTCTGAGATTATGGAATCAAGTTGTTACAGTTGGTATCAGAGGAAGTTTATTAGAGAACATGAAAACTATATTTAGAGAACATAAATTAGGGAAAAAACCCATATGATATGCTTTGAGGATAGAAATACAAGAAAATCCTCATATTTTGGTAAGGAATAGCTTTTGTGGATCATTCTAGAATATAAATACCTCTCTAGATATAAAAAGTGGAAGCTGTTCTAGCTCAGATATTCCATGGAGGGAAAACACTGACAAGGTGTTTCAGGCTTGACCTGGGGTATCCTAGTACTAGAAAATGAGCCTTACTACAGACCTATTTTGACACTCCCTGGGATATTCTTAGGATAATTCACATTTTCTATACAAACCATAATTATGGATTTAAAATTAAATATAAATAATTTTTGTGATCATGAGATTAGTTGTGCATATATTTTTAGATTATCATAATTGTTTTGTAGTTATAAATTATGAACTAAGACCTAGTATATTTTTTGTCATTGCTTAGTAATGGTGCCTAATAGAAGAAGGGGAATGAGTACCCATGGAGAATTTATGGATTTCCCCACTGAGCATGTAAACATAGAAAATGTTGGATAAGATCATATCAAGACCATATTGGGACAACATACTTAGAATGTAATGAATAACCCTGCTTCACCTATACTAAATCATTTCATGCGGTCCGTGCTCCCATAATTTAGTGATACTTCTAATTCGGTGGTAGCCGAGCTGTGTATCAAGTCCCTTGAAAAGATATTTCTGGCATTAAGTTGCAAAGAAAATTAATAGATGTTAATCATAGTTTATTGCCTCAAGGGTGATGTTGATCAATGGAGGTCCTTGATCCAAAAAACCACAGTGGAAAAAGAAATAGAATATATGGAATGGAGAAAATTTATGGAAATAATATTCGACAAATATTTCCCTCATGAACAATAAGAAAAAATGAAGAGGAAATTCATTACCCTAAAGAAAAGGGAAGAATAAAGTGTTGTGGATTATGAGGGTATCATCACAAGATTATTCAGGTATTATATAGATTATCTACATGATTCAGAAGAAAGTATTGGTCATTTTTTTGACTGTCTGAGGATTTTTCTCGTTGGGAACTCACATAACAATTATTTTTATCATATGATGAAATTTTTTGATGGTCCATCGAAACAAAGAAGGAATTTCTAGAAAAAATTTGTTTAGGGTAAATTAAGGTAAAAAGAGTCATTTTAATAACCATGGAAAAGCTTGAGCACTAATGAACAATTAGGGAATAAAGTAATTTAAATTGTGTGAGAACTATGGAAAGAAATATCCATGGAAATTCATAAAAGGCATGGGAGTTTTCTATAATTGTAGAGAAAAGGTTCGTCGATTTAATTAATGCTAGGGGATGTGACAAGTAAATGATGATCAATGCTACAATTGTAGAGATATGGGGAACTATGAAAATAGTTTTCCTAAGAGTAATGAAATTTTTCCTCATGAAAGGCCAAAATATCAAGGGAAGCTTATACAATTACAACTATGGATTTTAATGAACCCAATGATGTGGTGGAAGGTAATTTTGTGGATTTTGAAACTAATACAATGATTTATTTGATTCTGGATCATCGCATTCATTAATCTCTTCTCAGTTTTCCTAGAAAATTAGACTTATCCAATTTGATTTAATAAAGGAGTTATTAATCAATACTTCTAGGGGATACATAATTGCAACAATGATGTGTCGATCAGTCCACCTCATGAAAAAAAAATTGATTTTTTTAAAAAGCTTGTCATTATATGAATTATTTAATTTGATATAAATCTTAGTACAAATTGGATTTCAAATTATGAGGTGAAGATTTATTGCAAGAATAAGAAAGTAATTTTTTTTTGAAATGGGGTAGAATCCCTCATCCTTAGAGCAGAAACATCACCATCTTATTCTTACCTAGATCCACCCCTAGTAGCCCTATTGAATACAATTCTTGGATTAGAATAGAACACAATATCTATGGGTGTGAAAATAAATCATCAAATTGAAGATGTACCTATTGTAAAAGAATACAATTATGTATTTCTAGAGGATTTAATTGGACATCCACAAGAGCTGGAAGTTGAGTTCTCTATTGATTTAATTCCTGATGTAAGAACTAAATCAATGTATCCCTATTTAATGGCCACTATGGAATTAGTGGAGATAAGAAACAACTAGAGGAATTGAGTGATAATGGATTTATTCAACCAAGTGTATCTCCACGGGGATTCCCAATACACATTATCATGAAGAATGATAGATCCCTGAGGCTATGCATTGATTATTGGGAAATAAATGCTATTAAAATAAAGAACATGTATCATAAACCAAGAATTCATGGTTTTTTTTATCAACTTCATGGAGCCCAAAATGTTTCAATGATTGACCTTTGACATGGATATCATTAGTTATGTGCGAGGATGGAAGATATTCCAAAGACAACATTTTGAACGAGGTATGATCATTATGAGTTTACAACAACTTCTTTTGGATTATCTAATGCACCCTAAGTTTTCCTAGATCTAATGAATAGAGTTTTCTAGGAATGTCCTGATGACTTTTTTGAGATATTTATCAATAATATCTTGGTATTCTCCAAAATCTACGAAGACAATGGGAATCACTAGTGGATTATTCAGAAAAATCTGAGACGAAATGAATTATATAGGATGTTTAGATAGTTTTATTTCTAGCTTCAATCAATTCCTTTTCATATCCATATTGTCTCTAAGGATGGAATATTAGTAGATAATGTAAAGAAAAAGGAAATACATGAATGAACCATGCCAACGTACAGAACTGAGGTATGTGGTTTTATTGGATTAACATGTTTCAATCATCGTTTTGTTCAGAATATTTCCCGATTGGCTATCCTACTAATCAAGATCACACGTAAAGGCGTTATGTTTTCATGGAAAAAGAATGTACAAAATGATTTGATGATCTGAAAACAATATTGGTCAATGCTCCAATTTTGACTCTACTATTTGGAAATGACGGATTTTTGATATACAATGATGTATGAAAGAATGAATTTGGATGCAACCTTATGAAAAAAGATAATGTTATTTATTATGAATCAAGGAAGTTGAAGACATATGAGAAACATTATCCTACTCATGACATTGAGTTAATATCCATAATATTTTCTCACAAATATGGAGACATTATCTCTATAGTATAATTTGAGATATATATGCACTACTATAATTAGTGGTATTTGCGACCGGTTATTTGCAACAGGATACCGTTGCAAATAGGATCTAGCAACGGGGCCCATTTGCAAATAGCCCATTGTAGAAAATGGCGTCGCAAATACAATTTTTGGTGAAAAAACCATTAGAAAAAAAATTATTTACGACAAGAATGTTTCACGTCGCAAATAAGCTTCTGATTATATACATTATATATAAATAAACCTTTTGCGACGAAATCGTTGCAAATAAGACTCTGATTAAATATATTATATATATATAATCATTTTTGCGATGGAACGACAGTCCCATCACAAATACTATTAATAAAAAATTACATTTAAATTATTTATTATGGGATCCCGTCTTAAAATGTCATGTCACAAATACTAAACATAATGAAAAAAACTATTAAAATTATGATTTCTGAAAAAAAAATTATTTTTATTATTAAAATAATAAAAAAAAATATTATTATTATAAAAATAAACAACCAATAAAAAAATATAATACTAAAAAATATATTTAATAAATTTATGATTAATAAAAAATTAATATAAATATTATTAAAATAATAAAAAATAAAAAATTATTAAAATTCTCAATATTTAAAGAAAATATGAAAAATCATAAAATATTATTATTATTCTTAAAAAATATTAAAACATATAATACTCATAATATATAATAAAATAATAAAAATAATAAAAATTAAATTATGCAATATTTTCACCCATATAAAATACCGATACTGTAAATAGTTCATATTATAACAAATCGTGAATTCAAATGTTTTTAACATAAAAAACAAATCATTGGGGGGTTGTCTTCTGGAGGAGGTTGAGTAGTTTTAGGAGATGATGGAGGAAACTACATCCATTAACTATGAGTCAGACTGCGCGTGTACTACATCTACTCATGATGCTGTTACAACTGCTACTGCCATCAATGCATCTCCTCCTCGTGTTACTGCTACTGCTGCTGATGTAGCTATCAACACATCTCTCCATGCTCCTTCTGCAAACTCTCTATAAGATCAGCCTGAGTTCGCAACTAGTCTAGATACTGTGAGGTAGGAGGCATGCCTCTCGAGGCGCTCCATTCAAGATGGACGTCGACATCGTAGCAGTACCATAATAAGTACCAGCATTACAATGAGAGTCGATACCAACTACTCGACCCTTCTCAAAGCCATATTGTTTTTCTTGTATCCATGTTGCCTCATCGAATAGGTGGGCACTGTTCTACTCAGTCTCCAAATCCAGATTCTTAGAGTATTTCTGAGAGGTCACAGTATCATATGAATCCTTCAATTCTAATTTGAAATGAAAATTGTGAAAATATTACATGCAATTAATTTTAAAATTGAAAAAAATAATACTAACCACAATCTAACACTGGCGATCACCTCAAATCTCTGCAGCGGCTGGGTCAATGTACATCCTCTGATAAATGTTGAACTCCATAATATCAGGATGATTTAAAACCTATAGAAATATAAAATAAACTATTTATATTTAAAGTTATATAAAACAATTAAAAAATATACTTACGAGATTCTCTATATGTGTACTGAATGTAAGACTATAAGCTCGATGTATCACCTCATGTCTCCCCCGGTTCGGCCGTCCCACTGAAGATCTCCTCTAAAACCCACCACCCAACAAGTGTAAACATAATACATCCCAAATGTGAGATGAAATGTACTCTGGATGGTGGACTCTACACGACTCATCAAATTCTGTCACTCCAACATTCTTAATGACTGTTCATGTCAAAATGTGCAATAACTGATGGAAAAGGTCATGCATAGACACCTTCAATGTCGTGTGGATAGCATCATGCATGCTATCATTGATAGGATACCATAAATCCTAGAAATAATTTATCATATCATGTTATTAATAAGATAAATTTCAAAATAAATATTATATATTTAAGTACAAGCCAATGATTGAACATGTCACACTGTGCCTCATCAGGAATCTGTTCCCATGTGATCCATGGTTGAGATAAATAATTGATCTAGATAGCACTCCCCTGTCCAATAGCAACATGCACAAAACTGTGAAAAACGAATAAATAATCAAATAATCAGTATATATATAAATAATTTAATAAAAGAAATCTAAAATATACAGGTTACCATACCTCTGTGTACGTGGATTGAAGCCAAAACGTGGACATCTCTCAGGGATAGTTTCAGGAATCATCAGTCGCGCAAGATTGCACCCCCTCTGTGTACCCCTTGAACCGTCAGTAGGATATGTGTCAGATGGTCCATCGTCCCCCTCATCTGAAGGTAGCTCAGCCTCCTAAAAATCAAAAAAGA
This sequence comes from Viscum album, assembly GCA_963277665.1. Classification (NCBI taxonomy): domain Eukaryota; kingdom Viridiplantae; phylum Streptophyta; class Magnoliopsida; order Santalales; family Viscaceae; genus Viscum; species Viscum album. The sequence goes on along the minus strand of OY728127.1, from coordinate 1,799,602,181 downwards.
GATCACGATCCATCTGAACCCCAAAATGATTATAGTTTGCAGATAGTTGGAAATAACTATTATATATAGATATATATTAGTTGTGATTATAACCAGCATTTAATTGTTTCAACGTCCATATTAATCCTCATCTCCATAGCTGTTAATGTCAATTTCTTCACCTTCTTCCTCAGCATCATCAATATCCATATGAGTTTCAGTTTCATGATCAACTATCATTTAAAATTCCTTTGTGACATCATTAACATCTTCTTCAACATCTATCTTTAATTATGGAGTGACATCATTGATATTCACGTCTCTTTCGGAAAAAGATGCTTTTTTAGATATCTCATGAAAAATTTCAATTCCTTCCACTTCATCGGAACGACATTCAGTTTGAGTAAACCTAATTTCCCTAGATTTCATTTTTATTATGTTCCACCAATCACTAAAGTCTCTTGAATTAGCATAGTATTTTTCATAATAAATTCGATGTTCCTGTTGTGCAAGTAAAAATGGTTCATTTACTGCAAAAAGACTCCTATATTTAATCTCAACAATTATATGAGGCGGATGAACATGCAAGCCTCTCTCAGTATCCAACCACTTAAATTTAAACATCATTATGTAATTCTATCCTAGATAACACAGCTTAATAATTTTATCCAAAATGCCATAAAAGTGAACTTCAATTTAATTAGGATGTGATCCTCCCATGAAAACTCCATTGTTCATAGTTTTTATGATTCCCCATATGAATGTTTATGGAATTTAAAACAATTCACCACATATGCATTATATGATTTAACAATTTTGGATGGTGGGTTACTCAATATACACAGTCGCTTATCAATTTGATCAGTATCGTGGGACACTAGAAAATTTTTAAAACAATTATCAATATAATAAATAATAAACAGAATAGGTATCAATCCATCTGTAATTTATGTTACCAGTTTTTGAAACCACTGAGAAAATATATTTTTTTTGCATTCTTCAATAGAAGTTTCTTTAATTTGTGGATGTTGTTTCTTGATATTATTATCGTATAACCTACAAATAAAATAATTTACATAATGTAACAAAAATTTTAGTATAATTGATAGTAGAACTCATAGTAAAAATGATGTCATTTATTCACAATTGAGAAGAACATATGTATGAGCTTTTTGATGTTCATCATCTGAAATCCATCATTCATGAATACCACCGAAACCAAGATTTGTCTGATTAGAAACTGATAATAGATTTTCCATTTCTTTATTAACATTCCTCTCATTTAATCCCATGTTATTGTGTTTGGATGGATATTTAGATTTAAAATATTGGGAGCATAAAAAATTAATTTCCCCTTTCAAATAAGCTTCAGTAATTGGGCCTTAAACATATGCTTTTTTACATACTTTTTTCATCAATTTCTGCATGCATCTCATGAATGGGTACATCCATAGAAAGTGTACTTGACTTAAAAAATTATCTTAATGTGGAAAATGAAATATCAGATGTTCCATTGATTCAAATAAAGCCAGCATAAATATTTTTATGGTTTACATATAATTACAACAACATCTTCTTCAAGTTTTCTTAGTGCATCATAGTCTACTGTCATTACACAAATGTCTTGAAAAAAATATAATATGCCTTTAATAGAATCCCAAATCATAAAATTCAACAAACCCTCCATTATAATCAGTAGATGTCTTTCCATTATAACATGAGAATCATGTCTTTTTAATCCGGTAAAATAATGATTCTTAACACATCTGCCAAAATCGGAAGCATAACCATGAGGAAGTCATGAATCTACAATCTACTGACAAAATAGTAAGCAACTTTTTTTTGAAAGTGTATAAGATAATTTTGGCTTTATTAAACTTTGTGATCTGACATTTTCACATAGTTCAAGTTTTGGTTGCCTGCAAATATGGGAAAGATCTAATCATGCCTTTACAGTATCTTTGGTCTTACCTGGTGTATCCAAAACTGTATGAAATAAATTATCAAAAAAGTTCTTCTTTATATGCTTGAAATCCAACATGTGGTGGAACAAAAAATTAGAATAATATGGGATATCACCAAAACTGATTCGTTTTATCCAATTATATTCTTTCTTAAAGCAATGAAATTTTTGTTGGTCTAATTTTGGACCAAATGTGGTGGAAGGTAATGAAAATACAACTATTTTTAACATTATAGCTAAGATAATTTTTGGAGGTTTATCCCTTTCAACTGTATCTTTTCATAAATGAGATTTGTTCCTCCGAAAGGGATGATCACATGGATGAAATCTACGGTGACATTCAAAATAGCTAGGTTTTTTCATTGACGATCATAAAGGCTTCGTTGTCTTTCATACAGTAATGACATGATATCACACTATGTGTACTCCGGCTAGATAACAGACCATATGCCAGAAAGTCACTAATCGTTCATATCAATGCAGATTTTAAAATGAAATTTTGTTTCGCAGCAACAACATATATACTAACAACATTACTCCACAATGCATTTAACTCAATAATCAATGGTTTCTAATAAACATCAATATTCTTTATCGGATGTCCTTGGATTAAAAAGGTCAATAAGATATAGTGCTCCTTCATCAACATCCATGGAGGTAAAATGTACTGAGTTTTAAGGACATTTCATCATGAATATTGTCTACCATAAGAACCAAATAGGCAGAAACCATCATTAGACTGACCCAATCGCATGTTTCATGCTTCTAAAGTAAAAGAAAGATGCAAATGATCGTAATGATTCCATGAATCACTATTAGATGGATTATTCAAGCAATTATCCATTGAAATCATGGTTTTTTTCCATGTCATCATTGACACTGGGTTCTCAGACATAAATTAATGCTTCAACCTGAGTATAAGAGGGAAATATCTCAACTATTTTACTAGAATCGATCCAGACTTCCCGGGTTGAGCTTCTTTATAACTCTATAGTCCACATTTGGGTCAACTATCCATCAAATAATTTTCACTAGAATATAAGATGAAATCATTTGGACAAGAATGAATCTTTTGAAAACTAAGGCCCAGATTACAAACAAACCTATACACTCATAGTAATTTGCAGGCAACACATTTTCATCTGGTAATAGTGTTTTAACCAATGAAAATATCTGATCAAAATGGTTTTTTGACATAGAAATATTTAATTTAATAGCCATAAATATTGAAAATGCTTCTAATTTTTTTTATCTTGCAACCATGATATAATGCATCCTCAATGACCTCAACAACTCATAAAATTCAGATGGTTCTAACATAGGAGTTAAATCAATATCATCATGAGTTTCAGTTTGTTGAATAGATATACTGGCAACATCATGTAATAAATTTTGAAACCATGATGGATCTAGAATAAAGTTATTAGTATCTTCTCTAGTACTACGTCCACCAAATGGATACCAAAATACATAATCTGGTTGAAAACCAAACAGTAAGAGATGTCCACTAACCTTGTAAAATGTTTCAAACATTCTCAATGAACATTTTTTATAGGGACACTTTATTGTGAATTATGAAACATATTCTGGTTTTGATGATTCAAATGATAAGAAGTCTTCAACACCATTAATATATAAAAGATTCAACCAGAATATTTTGGATTTCTACGTTGATTTATCATAGCGCGATCATTTAATAATGATTGTTACCCACTTATTTGTTCCATATTTTCATACCAAATATAAAATCATTACTGTTTTTGATTAATTTGAAATTATAAAAACACTATCTTCAAAAAAATATAAATAATTAAAACAACTTTTTAATAATTACAATTACATGTGGGAGGCATAATATCATGTGGATTGATGACTACTCGTTTTTCCGACTACTGATTTGCTTTCAACATTCTCACATAGAAATCAAAATGAATAATCTTTTTGGAGGTACGCATATTCATTCTCACATGAATGAGAATGAATATTCTTACCTCTGAGATGATACTTTATTGTGATTTATATGTGATAAAGTTCCATGTAAATGGGTTGTCGGTCAAAAGATCCCCCTTTTCATCGATGAATCATCTTCTTGCAACTTTCACTGCCTGAACACATTATGAAAAATGTGGTCCTACGAATGCATATTCAAACATTAGAATACATGATTGGATATGCATAGAAAGAAGCATACTTTTAAAAATATTTTGAGTCATTTAAAGTAGAATGGAGAGGATTCATCCAGTAAAAGGAGTGTCATCAATCCATGGAAATTGTGCCATGTTATTACAAGTTATTAGAATTTATTACAATTAATTTTTTTCCTAATTCTTCATATTTATTACTAATTGTTACAATTTATTATGAAATGTTACTAATGGTTACTAATTGTTATTAACTGTTATTAATTATTAATAGTTGTTATTAATTGTTATTAATTGTTACTAATTGTTATATTTTTTTAATAACTGATACTAGTAACAATACAATTTATTATTATTAATTACTAATTATTTATCTTTATTTCTATTTATTCCTAATTCTTCCTAATTATTTATAATTATTCCAATTTATCCTGATATATTCCTATTTATTCTTATTTATTCCTAATTATTCATATTTATTTTTAATAATTCTTATTTATTCATTATTTTTCTTATTTCTTCATATTTATTCCTATTTATTACTAATTATAACTAATTATTACTAATTATTACTAATTATTACTAATTATTACTAATTTTTATTAATTATTACTAATTATTATTATTGATTGCTATTTATTGCTATTTATTCATATTTATTACTATTTCTTCCTATTTATAACAATTTATTAATATTTATTACCATTTGTTATTATTTATTACTATTTACTACTATTTATTACTAATTGTTACTAATTATTACAAATGAATACTAATTATTTCTATTTATTAATATTTATTAATATTTATTGCTATTTATTAATATTTATTACTATTTATTACTATTTATTACAAATTATTACTAATTATTACAAATTATTAATAATTATTACGAACTACAACTAATTACTACTAATTATTATTAGTTATTTCTAATTACTACTAATTATTACTATTTATTACTATTTATTTCTATTTATTTATATTTATTTCTATTTATTTATATTTATTTCTATTTATTACTATTTATTACTATTTATTACTATTTATTAATATTTATTACAAGTTATTACTAATTTTTACTAATTATTACTAATTATTGCTAATTATTATTAATTATTCCTAATTATTCCTTATTATTCCTAATTAATAATAATTATTCCTATTTATTCCTATTTATTACTATTTGTTACTAATTATTACTAACTATTACTAATCATTAATAGTTACTATTTATAACTATTTATTACAATTTATTACTATTTATTACTATTTATTAACATTTATTTCTATTTATTACTATTTATTACTATTTATTTCTATTTATTACAAATTGTTACTAATTATTTCTAATTATTAATAATTATTACTTATTAGTACTAATTATTACAAATTGTTACTAATTATTACTAATTATTCCCAATTATTCATAATTATTCTTTATTGTTCCTAATTATTCCTTATTATTCATAATTATTACAAATTATTTAAACATAATCTTAATTTTTCCTAATTATTTCTAATTATACCTAAGTATTACTAATTGTCACTAATTATTCCTAATTATTCATAATTACTCATAATTATTTATATTAATTATTATTTAGTCTTATTTATGACTATTTTTTACAATTTTTTACAATTTTTTACTATTTATTACTATTTATTTCTAATTATTACTAATTATTCAAAATTATTACTAATTATTTTTCTTTTTTACTAATTATTACTAATTATTACTAATTATTACAAAATATTACTATTTACTAGTATTTATTACTCTTTATTACTCTTTATTACTAATTATTCCTATTTATTACCAATTATTCTTATTTATTACTAACTATTCATATTTATTACTAATTATACATATTTATTAATAAGAATTCTATTTATTACTATTTATTCTTATTTTTACTAATTATTCCTATTTATTACTAATTACCCGTAATTATTACTAATTAAACATAACTATTACTAATTAAACATAACTATTACTAATTAGCATTAATTGACATTAATAACTACAATTTACATCTTCTAATTACTAATTAAAAGTAATTATTTATAGACAATACTAATTTTCATTAATAATAATTAATTATTACTAATTATAAATTATTACAAATTTTTATGAATTACTATTAAAAATTTCAATTTATTATTACAAATAAATACATATAACAAAACAATTTAAATATAATTTAATTACAACTAATCTACAATAAATAAAAATAACATAAAAAAGAAATGAATACTAAATTAAATAAAATATAAATACCTTCAAAATTGAACTCCTATTGATGTAAGCAACTTCACAAAATCCCCGTCAGAAAACTCACTCATAGAAATTTTCACTCTAAAAATATATATTAGAGAGAGATAGGTAGAGAGAAATGAGGGGAAGAGAAATAAAACGGATGGGGTATATATAGGTTAGATTTTTTGCAACGAGACCATTTGCGACGAAAATATCGTCGCAAAAGGTTCTTTTTGCAACGGGCCCCATCGCAAATACCTTTTCCTGAATTAATTGATGTCGGTGGTTAAAAGGGTATTTGTGATGGACCCGCTGCAAAAAGTGACATGCCGACATGCCTTTTGCAAGGGTACAATATCCCGTCTCAAAAACCCATTTACTGCCACTGGTTTTGGCAACGGGACCCATCGCAAATACCCTCCGACCGACACACTATTTGCGTCAAAGGAGATCCCCCTGTCGCAAATGACCTTCCTGCAATTTTGCGCGCAACCGGCGCCAAACCGTGCAATACTTTTTACTACTGGACACTAAAACCCGTCATAAATATCTTTTTATTTGTGACAGGATGAAACCCCTGTAGCAAATAACCTCTGGGATGGACTGTTTGCGGTGGGAATTAATCTCATCCCAAAAGAATGTTTTTTCTATAGTGATAGGGATCAAACGAGTTTGAAAATAATTTTTACATAGAAAGAACTCCAAATGAGGAAAAGTGATTGATCGAGTTACTCAAAGACTATGATTGTTCAATAAACGACCACCCGGGAAAGGAAAATAATGTAGAAGAGGCATTAAGCAGTAATGATGATGGAATTTTGACCCAAATTACGATCGATAGAGATCCTATATTCATGAATCTACAAAAGATGAATGTGGGAATTTTTATGGAATGGAAAACAACATTCCTCATTAAAATGATTGATAAACCATCTTTACTTGAGATGATAAAAAGATCTCAATCTGATGATGATAATATACAAAAGAAAGTTTAATCTTTTAAGGATGGAAAATTGGAGGTATTTGTGTATGTGGATGGAGTTCTAAAATTTGGGAAGAGGTTATGTGTTTCTTCTGAATCGGAGCTAAAAAGGGAAATATTATATGATTCTCAAAGCTCAAATTTATCGACACACTTTGGTAGCACAAATATGTATAGAGATCTAAAGGAAAATTTTTGGTGGGATAACATGAAGTGAGAAATTATTGAATATGTGTCATGGTGTCATGTTTGTCAACATGTGAAGGCTGAGAGACTACATCCTAGAGGGTTCATGAAAACATTACCTATTCCTATGTGAAAGTGGGATGAAATTATGTTGTATTTTTTCATAAGACTACCGAGGAAACCTATATGGAATGATGGAATATGGGTTATTATTGACCGTCCCAAAACAATCAATAGATTTCCATGCAATAAGAGAGGATTTACCACATGAGAGTCTAGTAAGAGTTTATATTAATGATGTTTTATGACAGTATGGTGCATCTCTATCAATTTTGTTCGATTGAGAACCCTGGATTAAATAAATTTTTTGGAAAAGTCTCCAGAAAACCTTGGATACTGATCTTCATATTAGCACAACTAATCACACCCAAACTGACAGACAGTCTGAAAGGACTATTCAAACACTATATGACATTTTAAGATTCTACTATCTTGTATTTCATGATATATGAGATCAATTCATGCATTTGGTGTGATTCTAAATTAGTAATTATTTCCTTTATTGCATTCAAATGGAACCATATGAAGAATTATACAGTAATAGGTGTCGAACATTAACATGTTGGTATGATCATGGTGAGAAGAAACTTGTAGGCCCAGAACATATCGAAGAGACAACTGCAAAGGTAAAAAAATTCATGATCCTGTTCAGGCAGCCCAAATAGGGAAAAAGAGTTATGATGAAAACTAAAGAATGTATTATGAATTCCAAGAAGGATATCATGTATTTATAAAAGTATCTATGTGGAAGGGTGTCTTAAGGTTTGGTAAGAAAGTGAAACTAAGCTGCAGGTAAATCAGAACATTTGAAATTCTGGAAAGGATCGAAGCAGTAGCTTACCATTTAAAAATTCCACCAACTCTCTTCAATGGTTATAATGTGTTCCATGTTTCATTGTTAAATAAGTCAATTCCAGACCGAATTCATGTACACACCTATGTAAAAATGGAGTTGGAAGCTAATTTCTCGTACTTTGATGAGCCTATCGGGATTCGTGATAGAAATGAGAAGGTGTTGAGAAATCGGACAACTCAGATTGTAAAGGATCTTTGGAAAAACAATAAATTGGATGAATAAATTTTGGAACCAAAGGATGTTATGATGAAAAACCATCCACATATTTTTGAAGGCCTTTATACTTGAAAAATGTTTAGGGATAAATTTTCAAATGGGGAATAATATAACACCCCAAACATTTGATGGTCTAATTATTTTAAATAAATTCTATTAATTTGATTTCCTCTACTGCATGAAGTATTGATTCTCTATGAAACCAAATTTTTTTATTTATAGGATATAGTCATAACCTAACAATTAAACATAAATTTTCCACTTAGGTGTTTAAAATTTCAATAAACGGACAAACACAGTTTCGATCAGGTTGATATTTGGAGTCTGATAGAATCAAAATAATTTTTAGTTAATAGTAAAATACCCTAATTAATAGTAACATACCATTATTAATATTATCTTACCCTTATTAATTTTAATGTGACTCATATGGTTGGTAACCATAACCACGAATGTGAAATTAAAATTTAGGCACGTAAAAAATAAAGATTAACATTTGAAGTGTTATTATTTTTTGATTAAATAATAATTTCAATTAAAAATCAAATTTATCAAATTTAGAAAATTATTTTTGTAAAATGGAGTTCAATTTTCGATTCTAAACATTGGAAAATGGTTAGAGTAAATTTTTGTTATTTTTCTAAAAAACATGATTTTTTGGTTAAGAGTTTTATACATTAATTTTCCATATAAATACATTATAATTTAAATTAACTATTACTACTAGCATGAGTGATGTAATCACCCAAATATAGAACTCACATCTTCCTATTAGTATTATATGTCAAGTAATACTCACCATTTTTATCTTGTGAAAAAATAATAAATAAATGATTATAATATTAGGAAAATCCTCCTCCACTTCACAATATAAACCTCCCCTCGCCCCCTCTTCCTCCCACACCAATCAAGCTTTGATCCTTTACCAGTATCATCCAAAATCACTTCCCAATCCCTCTCTCCACGTCTAAGACCTTCTGGTCTCCCCAAATGATTAAAAACAAAGTATTTAATTTGATTATTGATGACGAATACTCAAGAGGTGAACCACTCTTTCTTTTTCTTTCAACTTCTTTTAAATGTTCCAATATTTTGTTGCTGTCTCCTCTCCTCCACACATCCAAATGCTATTATATTTCCAATAACATAAATTTAATTTAGTTTTATTATTCTAATTTAATATTTCATCATCATCTTTCTTTTCCCCTTCTCATACACTAAAAATGAAAATACCGTTTGAGATGTGTTAATTTATCACATTCAAGGACGACGAGTTTTTAATTTCTATTACTATATTAAATACATGTCATGAAACATTTTTAATGTTATAAATAGATCATAATATATGTATTTTATCTTATTCAATGTTATTTAATCATTACATACTCATAATATAAAATAACAATACAAAACTAGTTTGTTATGCACAGAACCACCAAGTTAATCGAAGTGTGTATCATTAACTTTTAACAAATGATTCAACCTAATGTTATATAATAAAAAATCCTCATAATATTATTTATATATATAATATAACTAATAATATATATCATATATTATGGACTATTATCCACGTTTCAAACCCACATCTTTTCATAAATACATGTTTACAGATCATGAATACCAAGGAAGAAAATGTTTCCAAAACATGAAAATTGAACCCATTAAAACCATAAAAAAGTTATTGAATGAACCAATTAATTCAATAATAAATAAAATAAATCTGGATTAGGTTCTCAAATTATTAAATAATGAAGCTAAATTTGATTATTCCGGTCTTTACGATCAAATGAAAAACACATTCATGCATAAGGTAAGGGATCCTCCCTCTCACATTTATTCATGAATCCCCCTAGGTGGCGTCCTTATATTTTTAATTCCTAATGAGGGGATATGATTTTCAACTATTCCCATACTTACCATATGATATATAAATTATTTTATACCCTTTTACCTATCATTAATAACTCATAATAACACTCATAACCATTTCCAAAATGTTGTAAGGGGTTTCTTATCTCACTTTTAATTCAGGGTGATTCCCACTGTTGACACATTATTTTTTGAATGTGGTTTATTTTGTACTAACATTTTATATATATTATCATTATTTTCATTAAATTCATGGTATTATGTGTTTAATTTGTTGGTTATTAATTTTTGGTCATATGACTCAATTTATTACAACGTGGTGAGGGACATTTTCACAATTTTCATTTCATTGAGACTCACATGCTATTTTGCACCAATTATTTCTTATGTGGTGCATACACTACCCATTTGAGATAATTTTTCTTCTGAAATTTTAAATATATTATATATATATCTTCTAGTTTCATGTATATTATAATTGTCTTAAACTTTATATCCTTTTACATACAATATTTATTTTTTATGTTGTTTTAACTATGGGAATATTGATAAATATGTATCCTCTACACTAAAGGGATATTGAGAAGGCATATTTTAAATGTTTTAAATCTATGTATAAAATGTTATTTGGACCTGAAGCGATGGATGTGGCCCTTTATATCCCATTGATGCATCAACTAGTCTCGGGAGAGAAATCAGTTGGTGACAAACCCTTCGATTTTATTTCAAAAAATAATAAGGGTTTCTACCCACAGACTAAAACTGTTTTGATAGTATAGTGGTATCATGTTATAGATACATGAAGTCCAATTAAAAGTCATATCTCTTTCTTCATTTACAATTATTATTATCCTTTAGATTTTCAGTATGAAAAAATATGAGGATGTAGTTTACCATCTACAGTATTGTGGTATCATGATCCATATTGACCATTCCATATTGTCCATTCCATATCAGTCATTGATAATGTCATGTAATTTTCATTTTTTTCACCATTCCTTATTGACTATGGAAATGTGTTCATGATTCAGTTATTGTTGATTAATTCTTCCACTATTTTTAATCCTTACCAAGAATTTTATCTCACCCCATTCATTTTTTTACCTTCAATATGTTATGAGGAGGAGACCATATATTGAGTTCTTGTGGATTCAATTTACTTGTTATGGTTTTTTATTGTATTTTTTACATTTCCCACTGTATTATGAGTTAAAGATAGGTATCTAGTTTCTTTAAGACTTCTAAAATGATCATTCAATAAGGATTTCATTCCTTTTAATCATGCTAATTTAAAATGTAATGGGCCATCTCCGAGATTTTTGGGTTGGGGTGTTACTGACTTCTTCTGGTAGTTCACTTTGTTCAGATGGTATGCTATACTTCAGGAAGCAGTTTTTCTGTCCTAGAATCTGTATGAAGATTACATTTTTTTCATATATCATCATTGGTCATTCATCCAAGCACAATGGAGATTTATTTTTAAATGAGGAGAAGATTCTGTTAGTGATTTATGAAGCCTGATATCACAGAATTTGTGTCTCAGTGTGACACTTTACAACAGAAAAATGTAGTTCCCTTGAAACCTCCTAGTTTACTTCAGATTCATATGATGCCAATTTGGAAATGGGATGAGGTATCCATATATATTTTTGGGATTACCATTAACTCCCTAAGAGTGGAATCCAATTTTTGTAGTTATTGATTGGTTGAATAATTCTTCTCATTTCATTCTGATCAAAGACACCACTAATGTTAAAAATCATGGTAAGTTATATCTACAAGACATTTGGAGGTTACATGGGAGTCTTTCAGCCATTGTTTTAGATAGGGATCCTATATAAACCTCATGATTATGGAAGATTCTTCAAGAAGAAATGGTAACTCTGGTCTAGATGATCACAATTTACAATCTACTGATAGACTACCAAATGAAGCATGTGATCTATATCTTGGCGGATATGCTCCTGGCCTATGTGTTAGATATCATAGAATCATGGAATAACCATCTGGGACTATTTATTTTTTTCATAAAAATATTTACTAGACATCATTAAAAATGGATCACTTTGAGGCATATTTGGGTCACCCATGTAGATCACATCTTTTTTGGGTTGATTTGGGTGAAGTATATTTAGTTGGAACAAGTATGGTTTAGGAGACATACACAAAGATTCTTGATGTACATCAATGTATAATTACATCCTAGAGTCGATAGAAATAATATGTTGATTTCTTGTGTCGATCATTGGATTTTTCCATAGGTGAATGGGTTTTCTTAAAATTTTTCCTCAATTGGGTCACCATCAACATGGAAAATTCATTATGTTGGCTCTGAGATATTTTGGACCATTTTAGGCCACACAATGGCTCATATAGGTTACTTATCTATTATTATTTCTAGTTCAGTTTATGTGTATTCATGATTTTATTCTACATGTCTCATCATAGGAAATACCATCCTCATCCCGCAAATGTTTTTAGTTTGGAATAAATTTATTTAGATCCAGATGATTACGTTTTGGAGAAACCAATTGAGATTGTTAACTCTCAAGTTAAAGTCACTCATGGGAAGTCGATTCTGTTAGTCATTTTTTGATGGAAATAAGGACTGTATTTCCATGAAACATGGGAATACGAATTGCATATGAGGGAGTAGTGGAATCACCTATTTTCAAGTATTAAATCTTCTAAATGACATCCTAGTGACAAAAATTCTTTATGGTGGGGAGTTTGTAACAAATTGTTGCTGATCTATTAACTACATTCACGACATCATCATTGTTATCTTTTGTCCCATTGTTTGTAGAGGATCTTAAAGGAATTATGGGGGATACTTATAATGTTAAAGTCACAAATTTTTTGGAATTTCATCTTTAGCCATATTTTTCTTCTTGATGAAGGAGGATTTTAGATTGTCTTACATGGTTACAATATATGTAATGATTTCTGAGTGAAAGTCATGAAAGAGGTCATGTTTTGATTAGTAACACATTGGGAATGCCTCTTTCACACTTTGTATGTTTTAGATAATTGATTTTTAATCTTAGGTGAATGGTTTCACAACATACTTAAACAGTGTGGAATTCATGGCATGGATATGATTTTCACATCATGTAATTACATGATTAGGGATTTTTATAACACTTCTCATGTTTTTGGTTCCCATTCATCCACATGTTTTCTTTTTTATGTCGAACCAATTCTATTATACAATGATATTTGGAGACACCTTTACTTTCAGATTGATTCACCTGTCATTCCATATTTTTTTTGGATGTGGTTCCTCTCTCTAGGTAAGTTATTGTTTAGTTTCATCACTGTTAAGGATCATAGTTGATCCTTTGGGTTCCATTATTGGACATATTAATCTATTTTTTTTTTCCTCTATTTTTCTTTTCTGTTATTCATTGGGATCTTTCATTATGATGGACGTTCCTTTATAGGTCATGGTTTTGAAGACATTCGTTCTGGTGGTATGTGGTTTCTACTTTTTCACTGGCAAGTTACATTTCTGATTGGATCAAACATGTGATGACGATTGCATTTTATGGCCCATATTGGTGTTGTTGGGTTTCTTTGTTGGAGGATTCCATTGTGGGAATGTGTGACCCAAACTTTGAGGTTGGTGGATCCATATCTAGCCTATGATAATTGGCCTTATTTCACTTTGTTTGTAAATAGAATTATCAAATTGGCATGACTATTTGTGTCTATTGAAAAAGGGGTTTTTAAAGAGAAATGGTTTTTCCCAAACCTTTGTTAAGTGAAACAGATATGAGAACTCAAGAATAAATTAAATATTTTTTTGAAAATGATCAGATTGTTTACCTAGGGGACCTTTTTAGATGGTTTACCATGAGGCCATCGACCATGTTTTTAGAATATCTAGAGGATTTATCATTAGTCTTCCCTCTATTTCCTAGGACTATTGTTCTGGGAGATGGATATTAAAATTGTTAGGGGGGTATAATTTTAGTGTATTTATCTACTTATGAGGTCTATGTTCTTGGAACTGGATTATTCACTTGACTTATTGTGGTATGAGTAGTATGCTAGTAAGACCTATAGTGATCCTTGATACTAATGCCTATGTTGTTTCTTTTATTTTGTACTTCATTGATTTTTTGGTTAGCCCTGATATGCATGTTATTCATGTTTTTGTTTAGAAATGTGAAATAGGTAAATGTTTACATTGTTTTCAATAAAACTGCTTTACTTATTATCACACCATGTTTTAATTAAATTAATCATTCAATAATTGTTATACATTGTCCTTATAAGGAACACCCGGGTGGGATACAACTGAGCATATTACCTCACCCCCTTCCTACCTCCACATTTGTGAGTATACCTATGTATGCCTTCCAATTCATGGAATTTCATGGTTCCATAGTGAGGCAGCAAGGTTCATATTAGCTTGTTTTGGGTAGCTAGTGGGGAGATGGTCAGAGTTCGTCTGTACCATCAGATGGAGTAGTTTTCTTGATCCTCATAGTTTGAATTGTTTTTTGATATTTGACTAATTTTTTTGCTTTTCATTTATGATGACTTTTTACTCTTATAGAATATATATTCCTTTAGTCTTCAGTTGTATCTTTCATTATGTGTATTAATATATTCCATCTATTTGATCAGGTTGGGAGAAATTATTCCCTCTGGTGTGTTGTTCGATTCCACATTTCCTATCACTAACCTATGGGGATCACTAATGGCCTTCAATTATGTAAAAGAATGGGTTGGGTGCCAAGTATGAGGGTAACTGAGGTCGGTTCATTACAATTTTATTATTCTTCAAGTTAAAGAATCCTTTATATGACTTACAAGGGACCACATGATTGTATCAACATGTAGTGGATCTGATTTATCTTTACTGTTGATGTATCGACCTGATGGAAGACAAGTGACCATAAGGTTGGTTCTTTCTTGTAGTTAATCGACTTGAACCTTCCATAAATTCTATTTCACATTCAATTACCTTCATCTTCTTATTATAGGATTACTAATTTTTAAAATTACATTTGATTTTAATTTTTTGTAACACTTCCAAAATTTAGATAACTACTTTGATTTCATTAGATCAAACTCATCCACCTGAAACATTAATGATTAAATTAATTATTAAGTTCATAATTTATACTAATAATTCTAATGATTAAAAAAAGTATTTAAAAAAAATTGAATAGAATTTTCCCACCAATGGAAAAAAATAATAAGTTAATTAAATCATGTCAAATTTTATATGTAAAATATGATATTGTTTGATTGAATCCATAAAAATATATAATGAAATATATTAAATTATTTTCTCCATAAATTACCCATTCATGAAAATATATGACATGATATATGTGAATTCCCCCAATATTACTAAAGAAAAATTAAAATACCTATCCATTGTAATTCCTTATTTAAACACTAAATCCCTCACTTTGTCGTGTTTACATAATGAATGTAATTTAGTTTCTTTTATCAATAACATTAAATTAATTTCCTCATCTTTTATCACCTTATACACACTTATATGTACCTTCCTTCAAATATTTTACTCATCACACTAGGGTTAATTTTAAGCCTGGTTTTTCAAATTATATCTTCACACAACTTTCACCGTAATATTGATTAATTTATTCATATCCACCCTGTGATTCATGAATTCTTTGATATAATGAGGAATTAATAAGGTTTTTTAAATATATTAATGTTTCGATAGATTTGAATACTAAATTATTAATTTTAAATGTAGTGGATTTCTTGTAACATGAATCATAATGCTTGATTTTTAGTTTCCTCCAATAATGGACCCCCCCAGGATTTTAATTCCCCTATTATTATTCAATTATTTTATTCACCCTGATGAACCAATATCTTAATGAAATTCCGGTTCAGAACATTCTCTTTTTTTATTTCCATCCGAAGGATTTAATTTTTTGTAATTGGATCTCCCCTTGATGGCTGATAGGATATCTAAATATTATTCTTAGTAGTCTGTGATATACCAAAATCCAAATTTTTAGGGTTTATCCCTTACATAGGATGTCTTCAAGGCCTTTCTTCCACTACTACAACACTTTTATTTAATAAACTCATAATAGACAGAACATTCACTATAGATTTTGTGACATAATTAATCTCCAAATCAACTTCAATTATTCCCCAATCCCATTTACTACGTCATGTGAAATAAATCCTCTTGAATATTCAGTATTGATGTGAATATTTATTCAATATTTACCCAATTTTGGATTTTTTTCAATATGTATTTAGACTTTTATTTCTCTTCAAAATCAAAATTTTTATTAAAAGAGAGGGCCCTTTTAACTTCAAGAATGCTAGGCACATTAGTGGGAATACATTGATAATTCAAGATAACTTTTCCATTAATCCTATCATGAATTATATATTGAAATTTATTCATTATATTTTCATAAATGTCTAATTTAAATCCTAAAATAATCATCCCTCAGGATTTTTGTCTCCCTCTACATATGAATTCAACATATATTAGGGAAAAGATAGTATAGTAATGTCGATAAGGATATATGATTTATAATTTCAATCCCTATCAATTTAATTTATATACCCTAATGGATAAAATTATATATTTAAATTTTTTTTGAATATTTTTTTTATGAAATTCATGTTTTTTGGAACAAAATGATACCTCAATAAACTCTATCACATGGTCTCCCAATTCTATGTGTTTTGGATCATATTACAAAGAATGTTATAGTTGGCCAATCTTCTCTAGATTATATCAAGAAATAGTAATTGTAAAGGAGAAGTAAAAAATTTGATCATAATCATCTCATGTATATGATTAAAAATATATGATAGTATGTAATTAAACAAGTTTGAATAATACAAGGGCTTTGTACAAATTTCCTTCACATGGAATTTTGAAAAAAAATAATTTCTACATTTTTCTATATTGATTGAAAGGGAAAAATAATTGTTATAAATATTAAAATTAATAAAATAATTACATGATTATTCTATTTAATATCATAGGTCTAATAAATTTAGAAATACTTTAATAAGAAAAATAATTGTTTTGAAAAATTAAAAAATTTATGATAAATAAAATTATGAGAAATACCAAAAAATCGGGTTTCGTAAAGCGCAATTAAATGATTTAGTGTACTAAAATAATTATAAATAATGGATTATTTTATGGTACTTTATATAGAATCACAGTATGTAATAAAATATTAAGGATATATAAAACTTGGTTGTATTCATTAAAATGTTGGTTATAAGACTGTGATATCATCCATTGGTTCCTGAGGTAAACAACCATGGTACCATTTTAACCTATTCCAATTATCAGTGAATGGTTTTTCTTTTAATAATATCAAAATGATCACAATGAAAGAAAAATAAATATATAATTCACTATTAATAGACATTCCCATCTAGAATGAATGTTACCTGAAATTTCCATAAGTATGGATTTTTAATGGATAACATGGTATTTTGGATAAAAGTATTTTGATCAGATTTCCTAATCATATGCCACCATTGAATATTGTTTATATTTTAAAAAATATTAAAAAATATCTAATAATTTTTTTTCATCTTGTGAAGCTCATATATGCTATATTTTACAACGATGTGAAGAACTAGTTTCATCACTAACATAGCCCAATATTCCTTGTGATTAAATTCCATAGAAAATTAATAGCCTTTTTCCATAAATGAATATGTATGGGATCATTATAAGTAGGGTTTTTAGGATTTAATAAAATATAAATTATTCCATACATCATTTGGCTCTATTTATTTTAATCTAGAATGATAGTATACTAAATTATTCCCTTGATTTCATTATTCGACATTTCATTTTTTAAATTTATATGTGGATAGTAAGGAGTTTTTGTAACATTCTGAATTTTTTTGAAATATATTATTTAAAATTTAAATAAATTATTTAATAGATTTCATTAAAATAAATATATATTTTATAATTAATCATACGAAACACCATTTTAATCACTCCATTCAAACAACATCAGGTTATTTTAATAACTTTTTTTTGTAGATAAGAATGAGTTTTACTAGACAAGAACATTCAAATAATATTATTATGTAATTTATCACATATCCATTGGAATGAAAATAATGAATTCTATTAAATAAATTATGAAATTATAGTTGAAAAATTAATATAAAATTAATTAATAGATTAAAAATTAATTAGGAATGAATATAAAGATAAATTTAATATAAATGATGTGTTTTTTGGAAAACCATTTTTATGAACAGAATGTTGTTTTAGCATACTAAATTAAATTAATCTCTATTGATTAAATATATTAATAAAATTTATATTTTATATATTTAATCAATTTATTTTATAATTAATTTTATAATATTGAAATGATTACAATAAAAATAAATCCAATTATAAGTATAAAAAGTGGTATATTTTTTACACATGATTTTACTGCCTTTTAAAGGAGACCTTGTTTTAAAACTAAATTTTGACACTTTTATAAATTATATTTGGAAAAATAAAATTAATTTTTAAATATTAATATATAAATTCAATTTGGGTTATATTTTCATATTTTCCTAACAAATTTCATTTTTTGATGAGTAATGAACAATACTGAATTTTAATTGACTTACTATTTTAATTTTAATTTATTTTTATAGTTAAAATAGATTTTAAATAGATTTTAAAGTAATATTATTTAACTTATATATCAATATAGAAACTTTATATCATTTTAATTAATTTCCTAATGAAATCAGATATAAAACCATTTAAAACTATTGAACATCTCTATTTAAAAACATGTTGTCTTTCCCATCTTTGGGATAAATTTTAAATTTAATTATATTGAATATGTGATTTTCATTTAGAAAAATTTACTGCATATTTTGAATCAAAATAATTTATAATATATAATATGGTCAAAATAGATTTTTCCCCAAATATTTGTGAAATGAATTAAAATTAATTACAGTAATTAAGGTAAAAATTAGATTACTAGGTGGTTATAATTTAATCTTAAGTGTAAAAATAACCTAGAAACCTGTAAAACAATTTATGGAAATATTTATAATATTATCCCAATTTTATAAAATCATTTTCATTATTAGAGGAATATTAAGTAATAGAGACATCCCAAGAGTGTTTACCTATATTTATTTACAATAATTCCACTCCTCATCCACTATAAAAATGAACTCACCTCCTAACATCATCACACCAATAATGCCATATGATTATTAAAAAAACTACCTAAATAATCAAGTAACTTTTCTAATATCTTACTGTAAGCCTCACATGGGGGGTAAAAATCAATGGAAGTCCATTGGTGAAAACCAACGGGGCTTAACCGAAAAAGAGGCAACATTCTTCAATGTGATATTTTTTATTTCATTATCCACAAACCCAATTATTCTAATTCAATTATTATATAATTACCTAGGTATCCTTAATATACTTATGTGTTTTTATTTAATGTATTATACATAAACCTACACTCACATCCATCAAATTGGTAATGAAATTATCATTCGTTTGTACAACAGACTACCGCCTCACGAAACAATGTCGTTCATTTTTTCCAATACTATATCTCATGGCTAGGAATTATAATAAAAATACTATTTTTTAAATGATATTTATGAAATTTATATTTCATAAGTAATTATGTAATTTTTATATAATTCATGCGTTCATTATTTCCATTTTTTGAATATGATAATGTCGTCTATGGATGTGCGGACTTCTGCCTTCTCAAAGCGATGTGATATTTTCACACTTTAAAAGGAATGTATTGAGGATGGGTTTAATAAAAATACATAATTTAAATGAAATATTGTTTATATTATGTACATAATTATCTATCTAGAAATATATTATATCATTTTATTATTTCCATTTCCAACACTAAAAAGGTAATAACATCATTTGTGGATGTGTGGACTACCGCCTCCTCGAAGGGATGTGATTCTACCTATTTTGAAACCCCGTCATAAGAATGATATATATAAGTATAAATTATAAAATAATTATGTATTTTTTATATAATGGTCATTTTTAAGGGAAAATGTACTTACTTTCTTTTCTTTATGAGCATTGAATAATTTGAATGTTACTCATGCGTATGTACGACCTATCATCTCTATGATCCTAATGTTGTTTCATTCATACTAACCATAATTATTTATTTATTTTAGAAATATAATTTATATAAAAATATGATGTTAGTTTTATTATTATTATACTAGATATGTTTAAATAGAGACCCCATTGACCTTAGACAACCTTTAAAGGTTAGATTGTACATATAAGATGACTATGGTGAAAACATCATACAAAAAATGATTAATTTTGTAATTATATATAATTTTATTATAAATGAAATAAAATTAATAATGAACATATTATATTTTATAATTCATGTAAATAATTAAGTCAAGTTTATTATTTAGGAATATAGAGGACAATGATTAGAAATTGGATTCAAGGTATGGGATTTTCATCTCACTTTTTATATCTATGATATAAAATATATATTCACTAATAACATATATTTTATGGTTTATATGATTAACCATTTGATATATTAAGTAATTAATACTTTCATCTACATGGAAATTAAATGTTTTATTTCATTATTATTTCTTTTTGATCTTCTAATTCATATGTTACATGACCTGCAAGGAGAATTCTTGTCTAATTTTTATTTATACGAGACATATTTCATATTCACCACATATTTCTATTTAGTGGTATATAAAAATCCCATTAATGTATTTTATTACAATTATAATTAAAAATTTTGTGTTTTCCCTATATATTTTAGGATCAATCTTTCTTACGGTATACAGTTTCAATGTTACCAAAGCAGTAATGGATGCGTCGAAAATACTTTATGATGTGTATATAACTATATTTTTACATGATATATCTTAAAAAAACTTATTATCATGAAATTAAATATATCATTTATTATTTTCACATCATGGGGTTAGTGATTCAATTTTTTTGCAGTTGTAGGAGATACTTTGGAATGATTAAAGATTATATTCCTCAAGAATGTTTCCAAGGATATTTAACTGGTATTCCAATATACCAATGTCATCCACTATTTTTGTTACATACCCTATAATGGGGATATTTTTTATTTATATCATTCTCATTATTTTCTATATGGATTAAAATTTTAAAATATATTGTTATGGAACTCATTTATTCTCCATGTGATAACAACATTTCAAAGAGATTATTATGGAACCCATTTCATTTCAACAAGTTCATTATGTTTTATAGATATTGTTTAAAAAAATTCCAGGGTTTTATTATATACTGACAATATTTTTATGGAAAAATTTTCTTTTCGACTGTTTAATCATATTTCACTAGGATTATAAGGAAACATGTTTCTTATACATGGGACAAACATGTTTAAAAAGGATTATTATGGAACCCATTTATTTTCCATGGATAAATTATGCATCAATGTGGTTTTTATGGAACCCATTTCTTCACCATGGTATATCCTTGTTTCAAAGATATTTTTATAAAACCCATTTCTTTTCCATAGGTTAATCATGTTATATGAGGGAAATGATTATTCCTATGAATTTGTTATTAAATGAATGATTTTTTTGTTAAGATTTTGTAATAGTATATGTAAATTCGATGGGTGGTCACATGATAAACCAATGATGGGTGGTTTCATGTTAAACCAATGATATGTGGTTACATAATAAACCAAATATTGGTGGTTACATGATAAACCATTGATGGGAGGGTCTGTGATAGCCTTCCAATGCATCTCATATGGATTTTGATCATATGGTTAATCAATTTGTAAATAAGAATGTAATAATGAAGTAAAAATGTCTTCCCATATTGTTAGATGTTTAATTTATGCATTTAATGGATTTATAATGTTTTAAATGATCGAGATTGATATAAAATTTATTTTTATAATGGATTCTAATGACTCATTCATTTTCCTAGTTTTCATATTTGATGATCTAAGTATTGTTGTGTATGAGATAATTTAGAAAAATCTCATTCTCTTTGATAAGATAGTCATAAAAATTTTAACACTTATTCCCATTAATTCCATTCAATTTATAATACTTATCATTACCCTTAAAGAACATTTGATCTCAACCTTCTTACAGTTCCTTCCACTAGGTTTTAAATAATGATGTATAACATGTTTTGTCTACAAGGGATTTCAAATTTATGAGGATGATGTATTAATGTGAAAAAGAATGTATATGATAAGTAGATGAAT
The DNA here is from genome assembly GCA_963277665.1 of Viscum album. Taxonomy (NCBI): domain Eukaryota; kingdom Viridiplantae; phylum Streptophyta; class Magnoliopsida; order Santalales; family Viscaceae; genus Viscum; species Viscum album. Next base: position 1,799,579,397 of record OY728127.1, on the reverse strand, counting down.
TTCACATTTAACTTCATGTGAATTATTTATAAGTGAGTTTATCCTAATTCTATAAAACTATAAACCTATATAGTCCTCCATAAAAGTGAGTGATCAATGTTTTCCACTATATTTTGTACGAATTGGATGAAAATTTGGATCAAATTTATCGAAATATAATTATGAAATTTAATGTTATGGACTACATCACTGGATCCTAGTGTTTGTGTTCTAGGATGTTATAGTTGGTATCAAAGGACGGTTGAGATATGTTTGGAGATTATGATGTTTTCATATGAAGATATATTAAGAGTTATGGGTAACATAATTGGACTATAATATTGGGTTTGATCATACATGAAACATCTTAGGGCTTCTTATTTTAGGTTTTTTGGTAGTATAATTTTTTTGTAATAAATTACATTTTGGATATTTTTTGGGATGATTTATTTGTAACACATATAATCAAAAATACATTTTTAATGGAGGAGTAAAATTTCTGAATTATATTAAGGGGAAAACCCATGTGATGTGGGACAACCTATTTTATCTGTAGAGGTTGTGGGGCTTGAACCCCTAAATGAATGACGATAAAGGCTTGATGCACTATAATTGGCCTCTGCAATTTCCTAATTAGGACAATATTTTTTATTAGTAAATATTAGGTTTATTTTAGAAACATATGGGATTTAATTTGAGGAATAATTATTGATATATCGTGGAAGAATATATGATCAAATCATTCTAATTATTGGATTTTGAACTTAGTCTGGAAATGTTTTGATATTTTCGAGTATCTTTATTTATTGATTGATTCATTTGAACTTTTTGAATTTATATTAAATATTGATGATTAATGTATCTTATAATAGTTAATTCATTGTTGTAATTATATTATCATGTTCAAATCCTTTTGTTTTTTTAATATCTAATGATTGGTGTCATAACATAATTATCCCTTTTTCGGTTATGTGGCCTTTAAAAGTTGATTTTAGTGCTTCAAGAATTAAAAAAATATTGAATACTCATTAGTTGGAGAAATGGGTGATATTTTGGTGGAAATATTCTAAAGGAGTAAATTATACTCAACAAATAAGTATATCTCTTTTTCTTCACATGGTCTAGATGGTAGGTCAAATCAATAACTCAAGAAAAACATTTCCTTATAAAAAATTATTATATAAGTTCCAGCAATTTCAATGAATTAATGGTATTTTTATCATCAAATGTTTATTTTACTAAGGCCCTTTAATTTTCATTGATCATTAACATTTTTTGGTTCAATAACCTAAATCACTCTTTATAATTATTTACACTTTTCCACCTAATTTATTCATATCTAGAATCCTAGTTATTTATATCTTTTGGTGATCTTTATTTTCCCAACATTTTCTTAGTAATTTTATTTTTCACTATCCCTTTGTATGATGTGGGTTTAAATAAATGAATTTTAAAAATTGTAATCATTTGAAATCCAATACGAATATTGAGATACAAATTCATTTTAAATGGGGTAGGATGTAACAACATGAGATTTAATGAAATATATTCTTTAAAATTAATTTATATTTTTAATGGATTATATTGCATGGAATACATTGTTTATATTGTATCACGTGAAACATGAATTTTTTAAAGTGTTGCATGCATAATCATGTTCCTTTATGACTTTTGTTACACAGATCCCAATGTCTTACCAGAAAACAATAATTTATTCCTATTATTATGATAGTTATCTCCTACACATTGGATGAGTCAGAATAAATGAGATTAGAAAAATAAATAAATTATAGTTTACAATATTTTCAAAATCATTTTTTTGTACAAATTAATTATAAATTTAAATAAAGACCAGTTGAATATAAGCAATGTGTTTTTATGAAAACCTATCTTAATTACCAAAATGAGATTTTATATTGATAAATTTAACGAATCTCTATTGTAAGAATCTCTTAAAAATTATATTTTATGCATTTAAATTTTTTTTGAAATTAATCCAATAAGTTTTATATCATTATGATAAGAATATATCCATTTTTATGCATAAAACACTATATTTTTAAACGGTGGGTATTCCGACTATTAGTGATTCACTTTTTTTTAAAAAAACTTAATAATTTTATTAATTATATTTTTCAAAAATAATAATTCTATAAATATTAATATCATAATTTAATTTGGGTGACATTTTTTTATATTATTGAGAAGCTTCATTTTTTAGATTAATAATGAAAATAATGAATTTTAATTGGAAATGGAATTTTCATAGAATTTATTTATTTATTTAAAAGATAGTTTTAAAATGTTTTAACTTACATTTTTTTAAATTATACATCTCTAAATATAATTCAGGCCATTTTAATCAATTTCACATTGAAATTGGATATAAAAACATCACAATCTTTTGAACATTTCATTTTAAAAACCCATTGTATGATCCTGTCTACATGATACATTTGAAAATAAATTCTACTAGTTATGATTTACTAATATTGAAAGAGGTAATACATATTTTGAATCAGAATGATTTATAAAATATAGTATGGTGAACTTGTTTTTTTTAATATATAGTGATACAAATTATAATTAATTACAGTGATTAAGGAGAAAATGAGTTTACTTAGTTGTTAACCATTAATATTAAGGTCCAAAATAACATATAATCCTTTACAAAACACTTTTGATTGATAAATACGATTCATATAACCGCTTTTCTCAATTTTTATTTGATTATTGATCAAATATTATTAAATTGATACCTCTTAATAGTGTTAACATTTTACTATGTGTAAGAATGAAAATCCTCCCCACTATAAAATGGCACTCACCCCTCACATATTAACACATCTTCTACCATTTGAATAATATATAACTTGAAAATATAAGCTAAAAAATCCATAATATCATACTAGAATCCTCACTATGGTAATAAATCAAACCAATGATATCCTTTGGTGAAAACCAATGTCACTGACCTAAAGAAGAGGTCACATTCTTCAATGAGAACTTTTTAAATTTATTTTTACACCCATTAAATCATTAATTATAAATTGTTATATTAAAAATAGTATCCTGAATATAATTATATTTTGTTATGTCATCTATTGTACATAATCCTATACACAGTTCCACCAAATAGGTAACAAAATCATTGTTCGAGTGTAAGGTAGACTACCGCCTTGCAAAATGTAGTCGTTCATTTTTTCTATACCACCTATCGTTGTTGAGAATTGTGATATAAAAAATATTTTTATATGATATATGATATTTATAATTTATTAAAAATAATTTAAATAACATTTACATTCATTCTCTCTATTTTATGTGAATGTGATAAAACTATTTGTGGCATTTTGGACTACCGCCTCCTTATAGCGAATTGATTCGTTCACAACATACATGGAATTTACTAAAGATGGGTTTATTAAAAACATATTCATTAAATTAAGAATTTATGAAATTGCTGACATAATAATATATCTAAAAATTTTGAATACGTTTTTATTCATTTTATTTCAGACACTGAAAAAATGATAACTTCGTTCGTGAACATGTGGACTACCAGATCCACAAAGTGACGTGATTATTCCTTTTTAATCCCCACATAAAAATAATGATATTTTTATAAGTATATATAATTAAAATAATTTATTCATTATATAATGGTCTTTCTTAAATAATAATTATTACTAAACTTTTTCCTATAATGATCATTAAAAAATGTGATCATTACATAGTCGTATGCATGACCTACTATCTCCATAATCGTATGTTTGGTTCATTTTCCCTAACCATATATCTTGATTAACATTAAAATTATAATTTATTTAAAAATATTATTATTATTTCAATATTGTTATTGTGAATATTTTAAAATTATGACGTCATTGACCTTAGTCAACCTATGAATTTCTATTTTGACGCATAAGATGAATATGTTAAAATCAACATAAATAAACATTATTGATTAAGTAATTATATACATCTTGAATACAAGTTAAATAAAATTATTGATAAACATTTAAAATGATATTAATATAATAAATAATTAACATAAGTTTTTAATTCAGGAATATAAATGGAAATAATGAAAAATCAGCCTCATGGTAAAGGATTTTCATTATTATTTTTACATTTATGTTATAAATGACTTATTAAACACATTATTATTTTGTATGGTGTATATACTATACATTTTAAAATAGTCCATCATTAGTTAATTTTTACTCATGGTATTTAAGTGTTTCAATTGATTATTATTACCTTTCAGGCTTCTGATTTAGATGTTACCATAGTTTTATTGGGAATTTAATTCTAACTTTTATTTCAGTGAGACTTATGCCATTTTCATCCGATATTTTTGTTTTTTTTTTGTGTATAAAAATACGATTAATTTTTTTTACGATCCATATAGTTAATTTTTTTTACATATCCATTTTAGTGTCTCTTTCTTGGGGTTTACAGTTTCAATGTTTCCATATCAGAAATAATTTTTTCGTCATAATTTGCCTTCTTGGAGAAATTTGATATGTTATAAACCTACCATATTTTATGAGTGTATATACTTCACTTTTGACATTATATATCATGAATATAATAATTTTTAGGATAATATAATTTTAATTTTTACTTATACCTTCATTGGGTTAGTGATTCAAATTATTCATAGTGTGTTGAGATATTAGGTATTGATTTTAGATTACTTTACTCAAGATCGTTTCTAATGATATTTTAATGGTATTTAATTTCATCACTGTTAACATCTATTTTTGTTGCGTATACTCCCCTGAGGATATTTTATATTAATTTTATCCACATTATTTTCTCTTATGGTAAAAATTATTGCAAAAAAATTATTATGGAACATGTGTGATCTTTATGAGATAACTATGTTTCAAAGAGATTGTTGTGGAATACATTTCTTTTCCATTGAATAATAAATCTTCAATGATATTATTTTATAACCTATTTCTTTTAAATAGTTTGATTATGTTGTAAATATATTATTATGAATCCTTTTTTCTCTACGTGCTTAAAAATTTTCAGTGATATTTGTATGGAACATGTTTCTTCTCAATAGGAAAACAGTGATTCTAAGTGGTTGTTATAGAAATCATTTCCATTACATGTGTAAATCATGATTCAAAGAGAATATTTCTGAAATCATTTATTCTATATGGGAACAAAATGTTTCAATGATATTCTTATAGAACTCATTTCTTTTCCTTAGTTTAATCAAGTTACAAATGTGATGATGGTTATTCATATGAGTTTATGATGAAAAAAAATATTTTATGTGATATGATTTCTTAATGATATGTGGAAATCATATGAGAGGTTATGAGATAAACCAATGAAGGGTGGTTCCCTGATAAACTAATGATCAATGGTTCTATGATAAACTATTGATGTGTGTTTATGTGATATCCCAATGACTGGTGGATATGTGATTTACCTCTAATACATTAGGTAGCGAAGTGGATCGTATGGTCCATCCATTTATATGAGTTAATGTATGAGTGAAGTGTATGTTATTTCATGAGTAGGTACATGTTTTCAATATCATTGGTATTGGTTTATAATGTTTCTAATGATCGAAACTGATATCATGTGGATTTGGATTATCGATTATGATGACTATTTAGTTTTTTATGTTTTCATATTTTATGATCTTGATATTGATGGATATGATTTCCTTTTTGACTTGTTGATTCACTTTGATTATGTCATCATACAATTATACTCTCTTTTTATCATTGATGAAATTCAATTATTAATGCATCTGTATTACATTACCTATCATATGAAATAACCATTCTTATGTTTATATTCCCCCATTTTTAAAAGAATGATATTGAAAAAGTTATTTATAAAAGGGATTTTTATGGATGATGATGATGATGTACTAATGTAAAAAAGAAAAAGTTATGTGAGTTAAGAAAATTGATCATTTAAATATAGTAAAATTATTTATGGAAGATTTATTCATAATTCACTAAATCTATAAACATAAAAGGCCCTCCAATTTGTTTGTTATCCCTGTTTTCTTTTTGATTTTGTAAGGATTAGATGAAAATTTTGGGTCACAATTATCTACATAAAATCCAAAAATGTAATTCCATGTATTTTAGCACAAGATCCAATATTGTGGGTTTTTGGTTGTTATAATTTATATCTTGTGATGTATTCTCTATTTTTTTATTGAATAATCCATACTAATATTAAAAAAATAGATATCTTGATCAATGAAGTTGGATAAATGAATTTGAAATATAAAAAAGTTTTTATTCCTAACAAAATCAAACACAAATTTAGAATTATACCTATTAGTGGAATTTTTTCCCACTAATTTATGGATATAATCCTATGAAGGAATGATATAATAATTTCAAAATGTTATTTGGAAATCTGCAAAAAAATATTGTCCCCACTTTTTTTAAATTTTATATGAATTAATAAATATTTGAGTCTTTTCATGTAATTTTACAATATTCCCAAAAAATGACATTTATCACATATTTGGGAAAGTTCATGGTCATATCTAAAAAATCTGGGCCAATAAATTAAAAATTACAAACCTTCATTACTAACCATTGAGGTACAAAGTGGATTCTATAAGTTAAATTGTTAGAACAGTAAAAATAAGATTAAATTTCAATTTTAGGGATATATATTTTAATTAATTGATCATTGATTATTTTCCAATGAAACAGTTATTATTAAATGTAAAACATGGATTCATATTAACTATTTTTAATTTAGTATGGATTTAAGTGTTATTTTATTAATATGTTTCCCAAAAAATTTCCAGGTTGACATACCATAGAACTTCACTATTATGTAAATAGACCTTAAGTAACAACCCCAGTACATTGGAAATTATTATCATTACATAATATATTCCACATCATGTTGAATATAGAAAAAATTTATTAATGGAACCCTGTTACGCTACTAATTAATCAAGACCACTGTGAAATAGTTTTGTGTTTTTTGTGTATAGCTACGAATAACCAAACATTAATATATATAAATATAGTTCTTTACTTATTAAATTTAATAATAAATCATAAATTTATCATTAATTCTTTTAAAATTAATATAACATATTTTAAATGTAAAATACTTATTTTCATAAAAAAAATTTATGTGTGCAATATATTTTATTGTAAAACGATTAAATTAATACCTATAGATAAATTTTTCTAATTAAGTACATTTTGTGTCTAATTAAATGAGTTGTTGTTTATTTAATTATGATTAGTTGACATGTAATGGGAAATTATTGTTTTATGGTTAAAAAATAGTTTTATTTGAATTTTTTCAAGGAATTAAAAAATAACTTATAACAGTTTCATAAAATGTATTTGAAAAATCGATAATAGTTTTAAAATTATCCTTTCATGACAGGATTAATGTGAATTTTTTATATTTTTCTAAAATTTCTAATTTTTTGGTTAATAATGAAAATGTCAATTTTAAGAATACTATAATGTTTATGTTATTATTATGTTGTAAGAATTAATTAATAAATATTTTCCACTTTTATAGACCACATATATGTTAAACGAATTATATAATTTATATTAAAATTTTTTTCATTTCATTAACCCAACCATAACTTTTAATATAAATTATATTTTATTCAAATTAAAAAAATTCGTCTTTAATTAATTATATGTGTTGAATAAGACATTGGGTTTATTATTGATATAAAATTATAAATAATATTTTTCATTTATCAAAAAACATCATATATATTATCTTAATATTTTATTACTAGGTAAAATTATTTTCATGGATAAATTAGGTATTTTCCTGAAAATTTTTTTTAATATATTTTGTGCTTTTATAAAAAATTTAATTTATACCAAATATATATTCATAATATGATAAAATGGATTATTAATTTTTAATCATATTCTTAATTTTTATTATTGAAGGATGATTTTAATTTTTTTACATCATTAAGTAATCTTGGTAAAATGTAATGTCAATATGGTTAAGGTTAAATTGTGTTTAATGGTGTTTAAACTATATGATACATCCTAAAATATCTCCAAATAATGAGTGTATATTATTTTATGAGTTTTATTAGATCATATCACATCTTATATATGTATTTGATGTACCTAAGTTCCACTTGAATAAAAATGAGCCCTTATATTGATTTAAAACATCGAAAAATTACAAGAGATTCACTCCCCTCAATTATAAAAAGACACCACATATCCTCTATTATTCACAAAACGTCCACCAATTATCTTAATATATAACCACAAAACCTCCCAAACATTCTCTCCACAAACTATAGGTTCTATTATCATTAAAATACCAACCTATAAGGATTAATGTGTAAGCCAAAGGTGGGTTCCCAAAGAAGAGGTCTAAATCTAAACTGATAATTTTCATTTTATTTTTTCTTCTACATCCTAAAATATTAATAATACATGGTGATATAGTAAATCCATTTTCTACACTACACTTAAATGTTTTAAATTTATGGTAAAATCCTTTTTAATCTCTCTTTTTATCTTATGGGGAATTAAAACATCATTTATGTGTATGAGGGGACTACAACCTCGACAAAATGATGTGACTCATTTTTTATACCATTTTACAAGGTAGGTTTTAAGTCATTATATAATATATTAATATAATAATTATTTAATTCTATTATTATTTAAATTATTTTACTATGAAACCTTTTACAAAGGAATACCTATGAATGCTTTTTTAGGGAATTTAGAATCTAATGACCTCCAAATGTTGTATGTGGACATAACTATTTTAGTAAATAAAAAATAACATGGTAGGTAATGAAATAATAAGAATAATGATAATTAAAAAATATTATTATAAAGAAAAATTTGAAAAAATAAGAATTAATTATTCATGAATTAGAAAATGTACCAAGCTAGATGGGACATAAGGCATGAGATTTCTCATCTCCATTTCCTTTCATAGGGACTCATGCCATTTATACCATATTTTTTATTTTTTGTGGTGTAAATAATAAAAATTGGATTAAAATTATCATTATTTTACTAAAATTCATGTGAATGATAACTACATTTAATTATATCTCCCTCAATGATCTTTTTATAAATGTTACAAAGTAGTAAGGTATTTTCCAAGAAAAAATTGTTTTAAATTATTTTAATTATTTCTTCACTTTACCCATATTCATTAAAAAGTATCATGTATTTTCATATTTACGTTTAAAAGTATTTTAAATGTAATTTTAGACTTTTTTTACTTTCATCATACAATTTTTTAAAGGCATTTTTTAATGTTTTTTTATGGGTCACTTTTAAATACATTTACTAAAGTGAAAATTAATGTATTTTAATTTATAAAACATGATTGTAATTTCCCATTATCATGAACATTAATGTTTTAGAATATTACTCCATATTTTTTCAATTTTATTTTCAAAGGAATATCTTATTTTCCATTAATTTGGGATTTTTTAATGTGATTTTTTAAATTATTTATATCCTTTTTCATATATGAATCATGAAAGTGCTATTACATATGTGTTGAAAAGGATAATTTATAATTTATATGATGTTAATGTAATATTATATGTGTTTTATATATATTTTTTGTCTATAGATATTGTTCATGATGATGGGTGAGTATGATATATATCTCTAATGCATTGGGTAATGATTATGTTCTGTTATTATTTTTCATTGAATTAATGGTGTATATTATTCCATTTTTAAGTGTGATTATATGAGGGATATGAATATGATGTCCCAAGGTACCAATAATATTTTTAAATAAAGGAAAATCAGATTTCTTATAAGAAATATTATTCGATCTGGTGAGCTAGTGGGATTATGTTTAATGGATTCATTATTCCACTAGTAAGGGTAAAAGTATTTTCTTCCAAAAAATGTCTTCTATTAGTACCCTTTTTCATAAATAAATCTACATGATGATGATTTTTCATATATGTTTTATTATAAGATTTTTTATGAATTTATATAGAAAAAGAATCTTATTTCATGAGTAAGTAGATAAATATTTGATCTTAATTTTTATTATGTAATAAAGAATAATTTATTTAGATATTACCTGATTTTCAAGATGGGATAATTGTTTTTTTGTATCCCTTACCAAGATTTTTTTTCTCTTCTCAAGTTTTAAAATTTCTTTATATGTGACTAAGGATGAGTATAATATATATCTAAAACTAACATCAGTCTATGTTGATTCAACATTAAATAATAAAATTTGTTTTAATGAAATGATAGATTAAATTTAATTATCTTATTATTATGGAAAAATTTATATTCAGAAGAAGTGTCTACTTTTATTGTAAGTGTTTGATATTGAAGATTTTTCCTAATAATATGAAACTATAAACTAATATAAGCATAGAAAATTAATAAGGTAAAACAAATGTTATAAGTCATGCAATTAGGTGTTATTTATGTTATAAGGTGTTATGATTGATCCACAAGAATGTGTTTGGTAACTAGTTTGTTGGATAAAATCAATAATTTGATTGTGTTGGGAATTATACCCATGTGACCTTGTACTTGACAAATATCTCTCATTTTTTCATTGATTCCCAAATCGGACTCCTGTAATAGTTGCATCCATATCACCAGTCAGGGCCTAGTATCTTCTTTATTCGTAAAATATCTAGTTGTTTTATGGATAGAATAAACCACTATCTATAAGAAAATATAATCTATACCAATCAAATTTAATCGCAAAATTTAAATAAATATTTATTTATGGTTGTGTTTTTTCAGTTTGGTTGTATATATGGTTCTAGAGTCATAAGTAATGACATGAGTTCTACACAGGATTCTCTTAGAAAACACTACTCCAACTGTATGGTTAGAAGAATCCCAATGTTTCTCAAGTAGATTATCCAAATTTGGTCGCCACATCATGGGTTGGTATATAAATATTTTAATTTAAATATAATATACTACCTTACAGTCAACATTAAAATCCAAATTGTGTTCTTTTAAATATAATCAATAGGTAAGGAGTGAAATCAAAATATTTTTTTAGTAATCACCTTATATAAACCTATATGTCATATGAAATATATAACATTATTTACCCTTGTGTGGTGGGAAAGTTATTTATCACATCAATATTTTATCTACTTCAATTCACTTTTATAAAGTGGTATTACAAAAAAATTATACTTTATACCATGAAATTAATTTTATTTAATTAAAAAATCATTTCAATGGAAGATTTCTGTAATATATCCTGTTTTTTAAAACAAGAATCAAATGAATATAAAAAACATTGATATCATCCATGAATTCTATCAAAATTATCACACTGTGATCAAAAATTATACTTATATGTTACCCTTTAAATTTTAAGGTTCATTAATCAATAAAAATCACATCAACCAATAAGTAAATATTTCAAAGGGACGTGTAAGGGTGCACTTTTCACGGCTATTTAACGAATTCATAATGAGGAAATAACCAAAAAATACATCAAAGAAAATATAATGAGTGGTTTAGAAAATGTAAAAGATGGTGTATCATAATGTGCCTTACGCACCACTGGGTATTCAAGAGTTTTAGACCATTAGATTTCCTCCTCCAGTATCTGGTGACCCGAGGCCATTTGGTTATTCAGCGAACAAAGAATTATGCATCCCAAGTGGTTGCTGGTTCACCTCAGCTGAATGTCACCCCCAATTGGTCAAACCTTTCTCTTCATCTTGGACTCTTTTTCCAAGAAGATATTTTACAGCCTAAATATCACCATGAATCAATGGGTGGTATCTTCCATGAGGTACCTCTCCGGTCACTTTCCTATAAGGAAGGGGTTGAACTGGTTCTTTATATTGTGGATTCCCCCTTATTTGAAGTGTATTCTCCTATAAAGATGAAAATGGATGAATAATTTGGATTAGATAAAACCATGATGAATATAATTAAATTTTTATTGAATTATTATGATCATACCTTCCTAGAAAAGATTTCATCACTGAAATAAAGTGATTTCTACAATGTTTTAGTTTCCAATGAAAATATCATCAAAACATGGAACTCTAGACAAAAAAATTTCTGGCGATGGAGATTCCATTAGATTTAATATTTGATGGAAACCCACATCGAGAATGACCCATTGAGGGCGGCAGTCTGGATTTCTCAACTGGTCATTTCCGTAACATTTCGGAATGTCATCATCCTATGAGAAATCTAGTATTCACTAGGGACATTCTTGTCTTATGATTAACACATTATCATTAATGAATAGGTAGTAACGGTGTGGTTCTTATTTGATCTCAACTTTTTCATTACCTTGGTGTTATGAATTTCACTTTGTGTTAAGGGAATGGATGGATTTCCTCAATCATTGGTCTACCCATCATCACCAATATTCTATACAGGTTTTCAAGTATAATGAAATTCATTGACTATAATTTTTATGGAGTAGTATATTCGGTCATAAGATGTCTATTCAAAAGTTCTACAACATTATGGAGTTTTGAAATCCATGATTTCCAATAGATCACATCCAAGAATAGTGGTTGTGTGTGTTTACTCATGATGTACATTAGGGGTATTTTGGATGATGAAAATCACTATGAAGTTTCTCATATCCCCACAAAATTCAGTTTTCATCTTTTATCATGGTCATAGCATGCCACATATGAGATATCTCTCCCTCTTTCTCAATTTGGGGTTTACTTGAGTTTATACTAGACTGCACTTCAAATGCATAACTGATGGATCTACTTCTCTTAAGAGGTACGGTATGGCATTGGTGGTGTAATCAATATAGAAATCCTTTAAATTATTTCCATACTTATTTTGATTTCATGGAGACTCATATTTATTTTTTATAAAGACTTAATTTTAAATGTTGTTCAGCACAATAAGATTCCCTTACTAGCTGTGCTTGAGCCTAAGTATCAAGCCTCAATAATATTTTCTTTCTCACTATATTTGTGAATTAATATTATTCTATGGAAAATATACTATTAAAAATATTGGTATCTTTTAAAATTATTAAATTTCTATATATATTATTGACATCTCGAGGAAACGTATCAAAACCAAAGCCTTTGGTAGACTAATAAAATTCAATTAACCTATGTCAATGTGAAATGTAAGCCCCAAGAAAGAAAGGATTTATTTTAAGATTTGGAATCATTAAAATTAAAATTGTTTACTATGATGATAGTCATTGAGTTTAATACCATGTTGGGTTTATCTAAGAATATAGGAGGGGGTATATATCCTTGGAGAGCTCAGCAGGAGTTTGTGTCCAACATTGAAAAAATGGTGCTTAGGAACCTGGGGGTGTTGTGTGAAAATTAATCCTAGTGTAACGACAAAAATGTATGGAAACACACCCTGTATAGTTTGGATAGAGGTTTATCCAATCTCTAGGTGATCTTTATATTCCGTATAAATTAATACTTATGACATAAAAATAAAATATCTTTATTAAAAACTTCTTTTATATGACCACAACATTCATTCATACTTAGCATTTCATGGGATAACCTAAGGATATAAATATTAAAATGGTGAGATTTATAGCCTAGTGTGGGAGTAAACCTCAAATAAAATGAAGAATACAATACATGTTTGGAAATAGGCATATCAATAGAGCATAAGAGAAACATGAACATGAAGGCATGATATACCTGATTATCATAACATGGATATGTGGCAACAACATTTAACATGAAATTAACATGATCCAAGGATCATTTCACATGGAGCATGTGTGAACCTAATTACAGTAGAATTAGAAGGAATACACACTCATTGCACTTGAATTATCACGATTAAACACTAATTCACATGTTGTATCATGATACTATTATTTACCAAACGCATTGGGGTGCATTCAGAGTACACACTTCATAAACATTTTATTTCATGAATAGGTGTACCACATAGATCATATAATATGGAATAATTTAATATCATATGATATTACATGATTAAGGTATGTGGAATAAATTCTCATAAGTACTATTAAAAATGAATATGTTCATAGAGATTAATATCTTTGATAGATTCATTGGAATGGTATTCACTACACAATAATTTTGGCTTGGAAAATTGCTGTGTAATTTCGGTAGCATAATGGTGTGACATAAAAATTCATAAAAATAGTTTTTTAGAGATAATGTGGTATGTAAACATATTAACATTAAATTGAAATTATGGGTGCTATATAGTTACATGTGACAACAAATGGAATTTATAAATATAAGGTGTTACATAATAATGAAACCTGAATACGAGGAGAAATGGAATAACTCTTATGAAATTTCGACATGGTAACGAGTGTACATGGGAGGGATAAATGAGAGAAAAAGTGTGGAATCATTATTAAAACATAATGAGGGTAGTATAGGGGGGGTTCTAAATCATACCCCAATATTTTTAATTGAAAATAAAATGGAATAACAATATAAATAAACATGGACAAAAATGAGAAAGAAAAAAATCCCTTACTTTGAAGTGGGAACCCAAACTCTTGGGAGGGCCATGAGATATACTTTGTGGAAATTGGGGTGCTTTGGGATGATTATTTAGGGATGAGGGTAGTGCACTATGGGACTTAACTTAATATAAGTGGGATCTTGGGTGTGTTTATATAATAAAATAGAGGGAATTCATTATTAGTTATGTATTGGACACTATATATAAAACTAATCCAACTCACAAATCATACCATGGTTTCATCCAAAGTTTCTAGCCAAAGTTGAGTGGAAAATATTATTTTATATGTCCAATAGAATAACTTATAAAAATATTAGGGTCTCTTATATGGAGGTGAGTGACACACTCAATTAAAATTTTGTATTTTTCATTATTCACTATTCTTCCACTAAGGCATTGTAAAATAAATAAAACAAATCTAAAATCACATTTTTTTAAATTTAAAACATATAATGGATGTATATCCCATTAATGGTATTTTTTTACAACACTATTGGGTCATTATAATGTCACAAAATACATTATATATTTAAACAGTATTTAATTTTTACCCAAAAATTATACTCAGTCAGAATATTATGAAAATTCCACCATTAGATAATTTTTAATTCCTGATTCCAAAAATAAAATTTATTTTATCTAAATAATTTTCTAGATTTGTTAATTTTTACCTTTAAAATAAAAACTGATATTTATCAAAAATTCAAAGGGCTTAACAAAAACAGCCTTCAAACCATAGTAAATATTACAATTGTATTCATATAAATTATAAGATAATTTATATTAAATAAAAATTACTTTTCTAAAATTTCGTTATTAAAATATTATTTATTTCAAAAATCCATTAATTCATCAAAGTATATTACTTAATTGAATTCTAATATTAACTAAAAAATATCTATTCATTAAAAACTATTTAGAAAGTAAAATAATAAGATGAATGTATATTATTTGTACAAAAAAAATCATATAATCATAGTACTATGGTGTTGTTACATAACCCCATTTATCACCTGCATAAGACCTAAGGATAAGGTGTGTGATAATGAGAGACTCTTGGAGAGGCTCCGATGACATCACTCAGGTGGTAACATCTACTTACTTCCACTTCTCCCATAGGCTATTTTGTTCAATATTAACATGTTAAATCTCGGCTTGGGCTTGGTCAAGAGAAAATTCTAGTGATGCTGAATTTATTCCATGCTCTGGAAAATGGGATTCGTATAGAGGAATTATACTAAATGAGGACATCACTTCCTTTGTATGAGTAAATAGGATTTGATAATGCTATATATTTATACTAATCTTATGATCACTCATCAACCACTATATTAGAAATAGCAACAATTCTTAATGGTATTTTTGTAACACCACAAGATTTCATAGTAAGTTATTTTTTTTAAAGTAAATTAATAGCTTGCACGACATGCAACACTGAGTTCGAGTGCACCATGACATACCAAACTAGCCATTCAAAAAGAGGTTATCAATAGTATTAACTAAATTTTAAATTAAATATACTACATATATATTTTGAATCAATGTTTTGTGTTTCTTAAAAATAATATAAAAAAAATTCATTTTTCAGATAGAAGAAGTATTTTTCAAAAAAGTAATTTTACCTCATTTTAATGGAGAACCCTTTTTAAAACAAATATTTGACACTTTTATATATTCATCTAAATGAAATTAAATTCTTCTTTAGAATTTGGAAAAAAAATTATTCTATATAATTTTTTGGTTCTTTTCTGATAACATTCCTCTTTTGAAGAATAGTGAAAATTAAAAAATTTTAATTGAAAAGATAATTTATAATAAATATAATTCATTGTGTTAAATTATTCATTTGAATGGCCTGGAAGTATAATCAGATTATATTTTTATCATTTAATAATTTTGAGGTCATAATAAGTAATTTCACATTTAAATTTGACATAAACACATATCAATCTTTTTATAGTTTTTACTTCTTCAAAACCAACTTTCCGGTTTTAGCAAAGGGAATTAATTTTATAATAATTAATACTAATTCTATGTATAAAATTTTGTAAAATATAATTCATTTTTGAATTTGGAATATCAAAATCTTCTTAGGGGGGATTTTTGGTATATTTCTGAAAACTTTCAATTTTTGATGAAAAGTGGAAAACACTATGTTATTCTTTAAAAATTGACTTTTATTTTAAATAATAATTTTTTTGTTTATTTATGTAAATATAGATACATAATACCTATATTAGTTCAATTTGATTCATTAGAATCATTTTAATAAAAAAAGATGTATAAAATTTTATTGAACTTTTTACCGTCTTTATCCCACCTTCTAGGAGCATTTGTAAATTTGAATAAAACATAACTTTATCGCGTCTATGAGTTGAATATAAAGAATCCAAGAGACATAGTTGAAATCATTATGTATAATGTGTTTCAAAATGATTTCAATATTATTTAGTGAATAGTAACTTTGTACTTTTATTTACCACAGTTAAAAGTTAATAGGGTAATTAATGGTAAAAATGAAATTATAATTACCAACACACATGTCCTAATTCTATTGGATAAGTGTAATTAGACCAAGAAACATAGTAATAAAATATGATCCTTTGGGTCCACTTGGATTACATTAGGACATTTATTATTATTTTATATAAAGAAGAGTCAAAAGTGTTAAAATAAAAGTTTTATAAAAAAAATTATTTTAATATATGGATATAGATAAGATAAACTCTACTATAAATATTCATTATAATGATAAAATTATTTCATACATAATGGTATTTTATATATAATATTTAGACATTAATTAATTAAATTTATTTATGACACAAAGATGATGCAATAATTACCATATTAATGAATGAATAACATAATTGTTATTATAAATATCTAAATAAATGTAATTTGAGACTTTTGATGAATTGAACTTATTTTCTAGGTTCATATTACATGTTAGGGTTGATTGAATTATTTTTTTCGATGTAATCATGCTGTTATGATATTCAAAAAAACCTAATACTAAATAGTGTTAAAATTGACCTAAATGGGTTTTTAAAACAAATACTATATTATTGGATGATATAATATTCAAAAATTCAAAGGTTCATTCAAATAGAATAAATAATTTTATATATGTAATTAAGGAACCACTTGAGATTCTTTGGGATGTTTAGAGTAAGTTTATTAACCTTATAGTGTTAGAATACAAGAAGACATGGTAAAAGTAAAACTATTTATCTAATTGTTAAATCTAAAAGATAAGGTTATATAGAGACCAAAAATTCCAAAACCTTTTGGTTGATAGGATTTCGACACATACCAACCATATCTTTGAAATAAGGAAATTTTTATCCATTCGAAACGGAAAATTATTTATAATAAAGTAATATATCAAGGTTTTCCTAAAGTGACCCTCGAATCTATTATAAGATGGCACTTCACTTTCTATTAATTTCACTCCACAAATGACATTTTTATAGTCCAAAAACTACCCAAATATCCTCCCAACTAATGTAACTACATCCTAGAGTCCTTCCTTTGTTCAGAAACCCTACCCAAGGAACCCTTTTGATCAAATGAAAAGGAAGCACCTGTATAAGAGTTAATAATTTCACCACTCTTTCTAGTTCTTTTCTTCTTCCACTTCATCATTCTTTGTTGATTCCATACAAAAATAATAACTCTAGTAACTCCTACATGCTATGATATTATTATAAATATGGTACAACCATATTCTTTTTTCTATCCATCCTATAAATGAAAAAGTCACCTTACATGCGTACATAGGTCTTACCGTCTTTACATCGTGGTGCAGTCTGTTGTTAAAAAAATAATTATTTAGATCCATATATTAGTGAGTATAAGTGATTTAAATAATAAAACTAACATGTTAGTTATTCTTTATATATGATATACCATCCAAATATAGAATATTTCATCATCAAAATAATGATATTCTCCCTCATGCGTACGTACGAATTATCATCTCCGCGACGCGATGAGATGTCATCCCCCATCATAACCATTCAAGAGTAATTTTTATTTTATTATTAACAATAATGTTTAAATACTTTATTTCACTCGGGATATGAATCAAATACATTCTATCCATAACAAAAATGAATTATGTAACAAAACATATAAAGGAAAACGAATCAGTAAACACCCTAAACAAAGATAGTATTAAAATATTATTAACAATGCAGTATTTGAAGACCATATATGCTATAATATTTATGTATTTGGTTTTTTAATAATTTAAATACAATTATTTAACTATTACACAACATTTTAACATACCCTTGACTAGGGAAAATTAAAAGGTAATGTTATTTTACCTCACTCCTTTTTCCCGTGAGATTCATGCTATATTGACACTATTTACATTCGTGTGGTGTATGTACTTACCATGATGGTATTAATTTTTTAATATATATTAATTTATAGGAATTTAAATCTTCATTGTATATTACTTCTTTCATGGGGTGTATGATTCATATGTTACAAAATTGGTAAGGGAAATTTCAATTTCAATTTCCACACATTGGGCTTTATGCATACTTCATTGATTATTTTACTCCACAATTATGTGTGGAATCAATATTTATTATTTATGTAGATATTTACACTACCCTTTCTGTGAATATACATTTGATACACATAATCACTCCATTTTTAAATTCACATTCCATTAATAAGAACTTTTTAAAGTTAATCTTAACTCAATTTATATTCATTGAGATTAATTTCCAAGTCATTGGTTTTGTTTTTACCAGAATATATGTAAAGGTAATATGATTTATTTACAATAAATATCCAATTATATTGATTATATTTATATTTTTCGCCCATAATTTTGTAATTTATTCATCTTTAATCAAAAGATACTCTCTTTATAAGGTATTTCATCTCAATTTACATTCCAATGAGACCTCATTGTCATTGTGCACCAATTCACTTTTAAATGTTGTTTATACTATCCATTGACATATTATATCATGAATCCATTTATTGTAATGATATTATAACGTTTTGATTAATTATATTCCTCAATTACTTTTATTTAAGAGTCTCTTATTTGGTTAGGAACTCTTTAACTAAAATATTATTTTAATGTTTTAAATATTTATTCTTTTAAATCGTTCTCATTAAGGTCAATGTTTTATAAATGGTTTTTTTATTTTTTATATAGAAATAAATGTGTTGGAATTAAAATTCCTTATAAATGTTACAATGTGGAATCGGTCACATTGATTCAAAAATCTCTTTTAAACGACCTCTTTGATAAATAGTGCGACATTTAATTATTTTCAAAGAAAAGGGAATATTTCTCTCAAATAGTTTTAATTACTATTTTAATAGTTATCAACATCAATCAATGTATTATATTCTTGATTGAGGTTTATTTATCATAATACAATCGTCCATATTGTATTTAATGAGTTAAGTTTGACTGTGGATGTGCTATTTTTATGCCGGTCATTGTTTATTGTTAAAATATTTACATTTTGTTTGCTAGTTTTAATACGCATGTTAACATTAAGTATCACCATTTTATATGAGGAATGCATTGGACTTAGTAAGTGACGGATGGAGCCCGCTATAGCTCCTCTATGCATGAGTAGGTCTCTTGAGACAGACTAGTGTCTTGGCACTAGGCCTTGACAAAATATTATTTGTAGTCTAGGCACATGGCCTTGACTATGTGGTTATGATGTCCGACATTATGAATTACCTCATTATGAAATTCTCTATTGATATTACATGTGATATTTTTACTAGTATAATATCGTTGTGAATACTTAAATGGCATTATTTGAATTATCTTTTCCATATTACGCTGATGATTATGTTTAAACGGCTTGTGTTCAAGTATTATATATTGCCTTAAATGTTTGTTCATATTTATGACAGTTTTTGCTATATTGTTATCCTTACTGAGCATCTGAGCTCACCCATTTCATGTGTTTTATTTTTACCTGAAGGAAAAGAAGTATATTATGATTAACCTATAGAAATAGTGTTAGGGATATTAGAGTGTTCAAAGGGGACACAATGCTGTTTCTTTTATCTCATTATGTAATGTAACACTTCTGTATATATCTAGTACTTCTAAGGCTACTATACTGATTGGTATTTCATGGAACGACTCCTTTTATCCTGCCAATGTTATGTAATAATACATCTATTAAGATTAATTGGGGTCGGGGCATTACAGTTTTTATCCAAGGACGTTTAGTTCAAATCGTTGAAGCTAGATTTAGGAAAAAAATCTGATTATAAAACACTACCCTTTGACAGATATTGAGGATTAGTATAGAATAACATCCCAAAAATTTGGTAATGGAAATATTATGTGGGTTTTTTAAGAAATACATCCATGTCATGATACGAGTAGGTAGTGGCGGCTCAGGCACAGATTTTCTTAGGTGTGAAATCCCTGGAAAGTAGTTTCAGGCTTGACACGGAGTATCCTGGTACGTAAAAAGGGTATTTGATGCTCCCTTGGTTACTACACTCCCATGGGACAAGCATAGTATAATTCACATTTTCATTACAAACCTATTTTATGGATTTTAATATAATATGGGAATAAATAACCTTGGTTAATTCTAAGGTGTTTTAGATTGAAAATAAGATGTTATGATATTCCGTAAATGATTTTATGACTCACATTATGATTTCTTGTGTTATTAAATGGATGTATTCTAATGATGTAATAGTAACATTGAAGATGATTTACAGGGTGGGAATGTTGGTGGAAATGAGAAACGAAATGGAATGTTGATAGGTGTAAAAGATATCATGTTCATGTCGAATCGGTTATTGAAAAATATGATCAACAATATATATATTAACTAAATCCCAGACTCAACAAAGAAGAGAAAGGTGGTGAAGTATAAGAGCTCCTGTAGTGGACACCGTAGAGAAAAGAAACCTCATTTTCTATCATACAGGAAATGTTGAAGGAGACACATATGAAAGTGTCTCAATGGAAAAAATAAACGCATTATGTGTGGGAAAGAAGGTAAAAAGTAAAGAGTTTCTGAGGAAAAATGAAGATTACTGTGGAAGAAAACAAAAATGATCTTAAATATACAATTACAGTAATATGCCATAAATTTAAGGGACCTTGGAATTACCTAAGTCAATGCCCTATTATATAGGATAACCTCTATGTTAAGTAATAACCAATGTGGAAATAAATGGATGGATAAATGTTTAAATGTATTGGAGTACATTGGAAGACTATTCTCTTGTATGTGTAACCATCTAGTTTGTTAGGTGAAAATGCTATTTGAGGAAGAATTTTCTTTTATTTTGTGGATATAGTTATAAAGAACCATTTGGGTTTATATGTTATTTAAATTTGATGCAATTACAAGTTATTAATTGTTGGGATGAAAATGTGAGGTATGAGATAACATTTGTGTTGAAATTATCTTATGGTAATTTTAAGGAATTTATCTCATTTTGGGAATGTTATAAAATATAGTTTTGAAAAAGGAAAACATGCTTACTGTGTGACAACTCATCGCGTTAGACAAATTTGTGAGAATCGAACCCACAACCAGAGTGCGATTGAGATTTATTGGCTACCAGTGGACTATGTGAAGTCCTTGATTAGTGTGACATATTATTTTTTAGTTATATAATTTTATTAGCAAATAATAAGTTGAATTGGGATCTAATGTCTTATCAAATTGATATCCTTAGTATAGGAAAATGATTTGGGGATGAAGTGACAAATGTTTTTTGGAAGACGATCGCTCTGTTAAGAACACTATATACCTAAGGAAAATAGAATACTATGGGATTTCATTTGAGTAGTAATTGTAGATTTTTATCAATGTTTTTATTGTGGATTTATGGACATTTGGGTAATTTATGGAAATTATTAACCTATCCTAGAGAATATGTAATTAGGTTAATTACATTTAAGTATGTGTTGTTAAGAGTAGTATAAGTTAATTGGATATACAATTTCACGTGGAATACTATGTAATAAAATTCTTCTATGTTTTGGTTTCTATATTATTTATGATTATATTGAAGAATTTTAAGAATAATTGTTTATTGAATAGTATTTATTGATCTTTGGGTATTGTTGGTTAAATTTTAGAAATTATGATTAGTATTTCATTCTCTAAAGGATTATCCTTTTTGGGGATAATCTGATATTGTACTAATGATTTTGGTTTGTTTAATCTATAAATACATGGGAAATAAATAGTTTATCCTTTAGGGATCATTTGATTCTCTAGAAGTTGATTCTAGTTCTTCAGGTGTGACCAAGTCATCATTATACTCAACGTTTGAAAAGAAAAAGATGAGTTAGATGTATAAATTTATTAAAGGATGATACTCTACATAAAAAGTATGTATATATCTTAATTTTCTTAGTCAATATCATAAATAATATTTTCAAATTTATGAAATGAAACTTAAAACAAAAAACTTTGTCTGTTTGCTTTTCCTACTAGGAAACTAATGATCGTTTATCCCATCACATGTTTGTGGTTTTTTTGTTGTTAACATTCTCTTGATAATTTTTTCTATTACTCTCCATTAGAACTCAACACTTATTTTATCTTCCATATAAATGTTTTCTTACTTGGAATCCTAGTTTGGGTTATCTCGGGTGACCTTGGTACTTCTATTTATTTCTTTAAAAGTGATATTTTTATTGACTCATTTTCTGATGTGGGACTATAAACAATGTTAACAAGCCCAATTTTAAAATTTTGAGGAATAGATTTCTAAAAGGGGGGAAGAATTTACACCACAAGTTTTCATAGTAAATTATTTTCTTTAAAATAATTCAACAACTTGCATTACACACAACACCAAGTTTGAGCACACCATGACTCATAAAACTACCCATTCAAAAAGTATTTATGAATATCATTAATTGAATTGTGAATTTTATATACTCAATATAATTTAAGAATCCATATTATTCATTTCATAGACATTATATAATAAAAAATTTATTTTTTCAGATAAAAGATGTATTTTTAAAAAATGCAATTTTACCACCTTTTAATGTTGAACCCTTTTTAAAACCAATATTTGAAACTTTTATATATTCTATTTAATGAAATTAAATTATTCATATGATTTGGGACATAGAAATTTATTTTGGATAGGTTTTTGGTACTTTTTTGATAACATTCATATTTTGATTAATAGAAAAATTTAGTAAATTTTAGTTGAAAAAAAACATTTTTTATCAAAATAATATTAAGTGTTAAATTATGAATTTTAATGGTTTCTAAGTATAATCAGATTATATTTTTATCGTTTAATAAAATGTAGTTCATTATAAGTAATTTCACATATAAATTTGACATAACCACATATCAACATTTTGATAGTCTTTACTTCTTAAGAACCCCCTTTTGGGTTTTGACAACGGGAATTAATTTTAAATTAATTAATTCTACTTATATGTTTTAAATTTGGTTAAATAGAATTAATTTTTTAATTTGGAATATCAAAATATTCGTAGGTTGAATTTTTTGTATTTTTCTGAAAACATTCAATTTTTGATGAACAGTCAAAAACACTATGTTGTTGTTTAAAACTGACTTTTTATTTAAACATTTATTTATTTTATTTAATTATGTCAATATAGATAAATAATAACAATATTATTTCAATGTGATTCATTGGAATCATTTTTATATTAAAGTTAGATGTATAAAATTTTAATGATCTTTTTTACCATCTTTTACCCACCTTCTATGTGCATTTGAAAATTTTCATAAAACATAATTGTTTCCATATTAGTCAGTTGAATATCAAAAAATCCAAGAGACATTTTTGACATCAGTTAGTAAAATGTGGGTAAATAAGATGAAAATAATTTTTGGTGAATAGTAACTTTTGACTTTTATTTACCACGGTTAAAAGTATATAGTGTAATTAAAGGTAAAAATGATATTATAATTACTCTAACACAATTTATAATTCTATTGGATAATTTTAATTAGACCAAAAAGTCCTTAGTAATAAAATATGATCTTTTTGGTCCACTTGGATTAGATTATGACATTTATTGTCATTTTATTTAATGAATAGTTAAAAGTGTTAAATTCAATGTTTAATAACAAAACGATTTTTAATATTTGATTATACTTAAGATAAATATGACAATAAAAATTCCATAAAAAGATAAATATATTTCCTAAAAAATTCTATTTTATTAATAATATTTATACATTAAATAATTAAATTTATTTCGGACACAATGATGATGCAGTATTTACATTATTAATGAATGATTAAAATAATTGATATCATAAATATCCATATAAATTTAATTTGTTACTTTTGATGAATTAAACTAAATTTATAGGTTAATATGACATGATAGGGTTGGTTAAATAATTTTTTTGATGTAATCAACCTTTTATGATTTTCACAAAA
Organism: Viscum album; assembly: GCA_963277665.1. NCBI lineage: Eukaryota > Viridiplantae > Streptophyta > Magnoliopsida > Santalales > Viscaceae > Viscum > Viscum album. The sequence continues at coordinate 1,799,554,522 of OY728127.1, read as the reverse complement.
ACCATGTACTAAATAGTTTCAAAATTGACCTAAATGAGTTTTTAAAACAAAAATTATATTATTGGTTTATATAACATTCCTAAAAATTTTATGTTCAATAAAAAGGCTTAAATAATATTATATTTGTCATTAATGAACTATTAGAGGTTCTATTGTAAGTTTAGAGGACGTTTATTCACTATATAGTCTCAGAATACATGAAGACATAGTAAATATTAAACTATTTAACTAATGGTAAAATCTAAAATATAAGGTTAATATGGTGACAAAAACTTGTATAAAACCTATTGGATGAAATTTTTTCTACAAATAACCACCTTAACATATAAATAAATCAATTTGGAACCATTAAAAAAGGAAAATGATATATAACAAAATAATATTTCACAGTTTTCCTAAAGTGACCCTCACCTCTCTTATAAAAGGGTACTTACCATTCTCTTAATTTCATAACACAAATGCCATTTGTATCAGCCAAAACCGTCTCAAATATACTACCAACTACTATAAATACATACAAGAGTCCTTCCATTGATCATAAACCTAACCTAAGAATCCCTTTTGATCAAATAAAAAGAAATGACACGAGGAAGAGGTAATAATTTCACCACCCTCTGTCATGTTCTTTTCTTCTTCCACTTTAACCTTCGTTGTTGATTCCATAACAAAATAAGAACTACATAACCTCCTACATTCTATTATGTTATTATTAATATGTAACAACCATATTTGTTTTTCAATCCATCCTATAACTGACAAATTCACCAAACATGCGTATGTAGGGCTTACTGTGTCCACGTCGTGGTGTATTTTGTTATCCAAAACAATTATTATTTGGATGGGTATAATAATGAGTATAACTGATGTGAATAATAAATATAACTTGTTATTTATTCATTATATATGATATATCATCCAATTATACACGATTTCGACATCAAAAGTATGATATTGTAGGTCATGCATACGTACGGATTATCGTCTCCACGACGCGATGAGATGTCATTCACCATCGTAACCATCAAAACTAATTTTCATTTTATTATTAAAATTAATTTTTAATGACATGATATCATCTTGTTTATGAATCAAATACATCATATCCATAACAAACATGACTTGCGTTACATTACAAATAATGTAAAACGATTCAGTTAACAGCCGAAACAATGATACTACTGAAACTTTTATTAACAAATAAATATTAAAAGATCATATATGATATCATATTCAGGTATGTGGTTCTTGAATAAATTAATAATAATTATTTAACTATTATACAGTAGGTAACATACCCTCGACTAAGGGAAATTACTAGGTAATGGTTTTCTTCCCACTTCCTTTTCCTTTGAGATTCACGCAATATTCCGACTATTTCTTTTTGTGTAGTGTATGTTCTGCCCAAGATTGTATACTTTGTGTAATATAGTTTTAATTATGAATATTTACATCTTCATTTTATGATACTTATTTCATGGTGTGTATGATTCGTATGTTACCAAATCGGTAAGGGAATTTCAAATTTTAATTTCCACTCATTGGGCATTACGCATAATTCATTGATTATTTTACTCCAAATTATGTGTGGAATCACTATTCATTATTTATGTAGTAATTTAGACTTCCCTTCCTATGGATATATCTTTGAAACACATAATCATTCCATTTATAAATTCAGATTCCATTGATATGTACTTTTTATGGGTAATCAAACCTCAATTTTCATTCATTGAGTTAAACATCCAAGTCATTGGTTTTGATTTTACAAGAATATGTGTAAATGTAATATAATTTATTTACACTGAATATCTAATTATATTGAGTGTTTTTATATTTTTCACACCTAATTATGTAATTTATTCATCCTAAATCTAAGGATATGGTCTTTATAAGGTATTTCGTCTCAATTTACATTCCTTTGAGACCTCTTTGTTGTTGTGCACCAATTCACTTTTATATGGTGTATATATTGTCCATTGTCATATTATATCATGAATCCATTTATTCTCATGACATTATAATGTTTTGATCAATGTTCTTCCACAATTACTTATATTCAATCATCTCTTATTTGGTTAGAAACTCCTTAACTAAAATATTGTTTTAAATGTTTTAAATATTTATTCATCTAAATCTTTCTCATTGATGTCAATGTCTAAAAATGTTATTAAGTATTTATTTATTTTAACACAATTCATTTGAAATTAAAATTCCTTTTTGAATATTCAATGTTGTATGGGAAACATTGATTAAAAAATCTCTTTTAAACAACATCTTTGATTAAAAGTGAAACATTTAAATGCATTCAAGAAAAAGGGGATATTTCTCTCAAATAGTTTTAAGGACTATTTACATCTTTGTAAATATCCTTAAATTTATTTTATTCTTGATTGAGGTCGATTTATCATAATTAAATCGTCCACATTGTATTAAATTTTTTATGATTGACTGTGTGTGTGCTATTTTTATTCCATTCATGGTTTGTGGATAAAATATTGAGATTTCGTAGGATAGTTTTAATACAAATGTTTAGATTACGTTCCACCCTTTCATATGACGAATGAATTGAACATAGTAAGTGGGAGGTGGATCCTGCTAGATCTTCCCTATGCATCGGCAGGTCTCATGATACAAACTAGTGTCTTGGCCCAAGGCCTTGACAAAATATTATTTTTAGTCTCGGTATGAGGCCATGACTATGTGGTTATGATGTCTGGAATTTTTCATTCCATCACTTTGAAATATGTTATTGATATCACATGTGATTATTTTAATATTAGAATATCCATGTCCATGAGTAAGTGGAATTATTTGATTTATCTTTGTCATATTATGCTGAATTTTATGTTTAAAAGGCTTGTGTTCAAGCCTTATACAATACCCTAAATGTTAAATCTTGTTTATGATAGTTTCCTCTATATTGTTATCCTTACTGATTATCTGATATCACCCCATTCTTATGTTTTATTTTTCACAGGAGGAAAATAATTATATTACCATTAACTTGCAGGAATATGATAAGGGATATAAAAGTGTTAAAAGGGTAAAGAGGGTTGTTTTTTATCACATTATGTAATGTAAAACTTTTGTATGTATCTTGTACATCCAAGGCTACTAAACTAATCGGTCTTTCGGGATATGATTCATATTATCATAACAATGTTATGTAATAATGAATCGATTCTGGATAATTAGGGTTGGGGCGTTACAGTTGGTATCCGAAGAAGTATAGTACAAACCTTGGAAGCATGATTTAGAAAAACACAGATTAGAAAACACTACCCTAAGACAGACATTGAGGATTAGTATATATGTACATACCAAAATTTTGGTAATGTAAATATTATGTGGGTTTTCCAAGAAATATAACCCTCTCTGTATAGGAGCAGGTAGAGGTGGCTCTGGCACAAATTTACTTAGGAGTGAAAACTCTGACAAGGTGTTTCATTATTGACATAGGTTATCTAGGTATACAACAAAGGGCCTTGCTACACTCTTGGTTAAAAAACTATTGGTGTATATTCTTAGGATAATTCACATTTGAATTACAAACCAATTTTAATTACTTTAATATATGATGAGAATAAATAACCTTGGTTAATCATAAATTCTTTTCAATTTAAAATAAGGGGTTATGATATTCTATAAATGATTTTATGACTCAGACTATGGTTTCTTGTGTTAGTAAATTGATGGATTCCATAGAAGTTATAGTAAATTTGATGATGATGTACATGGTGGTAATTATAGTGGAAATGATCAACTAAATGGAATTTTTATTAGTGTAAAAGATATCAAGTTCATGCCAAATTATTTTTCCAAAAATATGACCAACATCATATATATTAACCAACTCTTGGACTCAACAATGAAAGAAAGGAGATGAATGATAAGAGCTCCGGTAGTGGACACCATGGAGAAAAGAAAGCTCAATTTCCATCATGTAGGAAATGTGGAAGGAGACACCTAGAAAGTTGACTCAATGGAACAAAGATGATCATTATGTTTGGGAATGAAGGACAAAAATTAAAGAGTTACTAAGGAAAAATGAAGAGTAGTGTGGAATAAAATAAGAATTATCCTAAGAATCCTATTATAGTTATTTGCAGTAAATTTAATTGACCATGGAATTACCTAAGTCGGTGCCCTATTCTATACGATAAAATCTAAGACATGGAAGAACCTAGGTGGAAATAAATGGATGAAGAAATGTTTAAAAGTTTGGGATTACATTGGAAGACTATTCTCTTGTATGAGTAACCATGTTGTTTTTATGTGAATATTCTATTTGGAGAAGAATTATCTTTTCATTTGTGGATATAGTTATAAATAACCATTTGAGTTTATATGATACTTAAATTTGAGGAAATTATAGGTTATTAAATTTTGGGATGAAAAATTGAGGTATGAGATAACATTTTTGGTTAAATTATTTTAAGGTTATTTTAAGGAATATATCTCATTTTGGGAATGTTATAAAATATAGTTTTTAAAAAATGACAGCAAGAAGACCGTGTGACAACCTATCACATTGGAAAATTCTACAGGAATCGAACCCACCATGATAGTGATATTGAGATTTTTTGACTATCACTGGACTACGTGAAGTCCCATGTTAGTCTGCCTAATTATATTTAGCCAAATGATTTTATTGATCAATAAAAAATTTGATTTTTGGATATTATGTCTTATCAAATGGATATACTTATTATAGGAAAATTATTTGGTGATTAAGTGATAAATGTTATTTTGGAAGACGTTCCATCTCTTGGGAACACTATATGCCTAAGGTAAATTGAATACTATGGGATTTCATTTGAGGAGTAATGGTTGATTTTTCACTATGTTTTTATTGTAGACTTATAGCGATTTGGCTTATTTATGGAAATGATTAACCTATCATAGAGAATATGTGATTAGTTTAATTACGTTTAAGTATGGGACATTAAGAGTAGTAGAAGTTATTTAGAGATACAATTTAATATAGAAGACTACGTAATCAATTTCTTATATTTTTTGGGTTTCAATATTATTATGGATTATATTGAAGGAGTTTAAGAATAATTGTTTGTTGAAAGGAATTTATTTATCTTTGGGCGTTGTTGGATTAATATTAGAAATTAATATTAGTATTTATTTCTCTAAAGGACTATCCTTTTTGGGGATCATCTGATCTTCTACTATCCATTTTGGTTTTGGTTAATCTCTAAAGACAAGGGAAATATATAGTTTATCCTTTGGGGATCCTGTGATTCTCTAGAAGTTGATTCTAGCTCTTCAGGTGTGATGAAGTCATCTTGAATACTCATCATTTGAAAAAATATATGAGTTAGAGGTGGAAATTTAATAAAGGATGAAACTCTATGTAAAAAAGTAAGTAAGTCTCTTTATGTTATTAGTCAATATCATAAATAAGATCCACAAATTTATGAAATGGAACTTTAGACAAAAAATGTTGTCTGTTTACTTTTTCTACTGGGAAACTAATGATCGTTTATCCCATCACATGTTTTTGGTTTTCTTGTGGTTAACATTCTCCTGATCATGTTTTCTATTACTCTCCATCACAACTTCACAATTAGTTTATCTTCCATATACATATTTTATTACATTGGAATGATCACAAGAAAGATCAAATCTCGAAAGACAGATTGGATTACAAGCCTTGGAAACACTAGATATATTCATAAGTCTTACATTACATCATAAAATGAAAAACTACTACAACAACATATTGTCTCCATAATCCACACTCATATCCCCACATAATATCCCTGCAGGTCATTCATAATTTACTTCTTCACTTCCTGGGAAAAATAAAACATATAAAAGGGGTGATCTCAAATGCCCAGTAAGGATAACAACATAGTGGAAACTTTCATAAATAAGAATAAACATTTAAGGCGATGTATAACTAAAACAAAAGCCTTTCAAAATTGAACTTTCAACATACTATGGCATAAATAAAATAAAATAATTCCATTTACTTATTCACATGGATATTCTACTAATCGAGTAATCACATTCAAAATCAATAACCACTTTCATAATGATGGAATGCATAATGCTGAACTTTAATTTCTTTGTCAAGGCCTCGTCCCAAGACCTATGGGAAAACTGTAACCGGAACCCAACCCAGAGTGCCTCTAATAACCGGACACCAACCCGGAGTGCCTAAAATAACCAGACACCAACCCGGAGTTCCTATAATAACCGGAAAACAAACTGGAGTTCCTCTAATAACCGAAGACCAAACCGGAGGGCTTACTTTTACCGGTCCCCAACCCGGAACATACTTGTCTAAAACATTTATCTGAATGAAAGGTTGAAATATAACATAAACATTCGGATTAAAAATAACTTATGAAATGTCAATACTTTAAAAAATCATGAGTGACATAATAATAGATTATCCACAGTCAAAAATATCACAAAACCTTCAATAAAATATGGACGTTTTGTATCATAATAAATCAACTTCAAATAAGCTTAAAAGCCATCAAAGGATGTTGACATAGATGAAATCAAATCTATTTTAGAGAAATATCTCTTTTTTTTAAATCATTTTAAGAGTAACATAGTTATAAAATAATAAATTCAATTTGAAAATATTCTTATAAGCTTGTAAGGGAAACATCGATGATTTTATAACGGCGGTAAATAGCCGCACCCGCCGTATAAGTTAAAAAAACATTCTTACCTTAATTCTGTCGAAAAGGTTAAAAAGCTCCTTGTTTGGAAAACGATGGAAATATTCCTTTATAAACCTCTTATAAAAAGTCAAACAAGGGTATAAATGACTTTAACCCATATTCTAGTAAATAGTAAAAATGTTTTGAAATTCATTTTTAAGAAACATGGGTGTGGATGATAAAAAGATCCCAGTAGATTATCACATATAAACAACCTCAGATAATGAAGAGATTATGAAATAACCCTAACAAATTTGGTAAATTATGAAACATAAAACCCATGAAAGAGGTATCATACAATTAATATTGAAATACACATAAATTAGAGTGTATTACACAAAGAATATAATTATGGGCAGTACATACACCACACAAAAGGTAATGGTGGCAATATGGCATGAATCTCACGGGAATAAGGAGTGAGATGAAAACTCCATACCTTGTTCTTTTCCTTGGTTGGGGTAGGGTAAAATCCTGTATAATTGAGAAATAATTGTTATTAAATTATACAAGAATCATATATATTAATATGATATCATATATGATCTTTTAACAATGATTTTTTAATAATATATTTTAATTATCGTCGTTTCAGGTGTTAACTTACTCATTTTCTTTTATATGTTCTGTTACATAAGCCGTGTTTGTTATGAATAGGTTGTATCTTATTCATATCCAGAATTATATCAAGTCCTTAAACATCATTTTTAAATAATAAAATGATAATTATACTTTAATGGATACGATGGAGAATGAATCTCATCACGTTCGTGGAGACGGTAGTCCGTACGTACGCACGAGCGACAATATCATTCTTTTGATATTAAAATAATATATAAATGGATGGTATATCATATATACAGAATCATTAACATGTTATATTTATTATTTACATGAGTTACTCATCATTATTATACCCATCCAAATAATAATATATTGAATAACAATTACACCACGAAGTGGAGGCGGTAAGCCGTACGTACGCACGTATGGTGACATGTTATTCAAAGGGTGGATAGAATACTGAATAAGGTTGTACCATATTTATAATAACATCACAGTATATATAAGATACTGGAGTTATTATTTTATAATTGTAATAACAAAGAAAGAAGAAGTGGAAGAAGAAAAGAACTTGAAAAGGGGTGGTGAACACATTACTTCTTCTTCGGGTTCTTCCTTTTTATTTAATCAAAAGGGCTCCTTAGGTTGGCTTTCGGATCAAAATAATGCCTCTAGGTTGTAGTGAGGGAAGTTGGGAGAGTATTTGGGCAGATTTTGGCCGAACCAAAAGGCTTTGAAGGTTTGAAGAAATGAGAAGGAGGAGTGCCCTTTTATAAGAGGGGTGAGGGGCACCTTTTGAAAAGCTAGAGATATTAGTTTATAATAAGTTCATATTCGGTTTCCAATGGCTCCAAAGTTGATTATTTAAATTTTAAGGTGGGGATGGGTCTAAAACAACTCATCCAATAGAATTTAGACAGATTTGGGTACTTATATTAACCTTTTCTTTAAGTATTAACTCTATGTTAATTAGTTTCACTTTTACAATGGCTCTTTCTATTTTAATATAATATGGTTAATAAAAATACTATATACATCCAAGAGACCACCAAGTGGTCCATTATTGATGAAACTATCATGATATAAGTCTCATGGCCGAACCTCAGATTTTTAGAAATTTAATATCAATTAATAATATAATATTTGTTTTAAGAACTCTTTTATGTCAATTTTGACACTATTCAATAGTTGATTTTTGTGAAACTCATAACAGATTGATTACTTCGAAAAAAGTCAATTAAATCAATCATAATATATCATATTATCATATAAAATTAGTTTAATTCATTAAAAGTTTCAAATTTTATTTATTTTGGTATTTATAATATCAATTATTTTAATTTTTCTCTATTATAGTAATTAATTCATCATCATTGTTTCATTAATAAATTAAATTATTTAATGTCTAAAAATTATAAATAAAATATCATTATGTAGGAAATAATTTTATCTTTCTAATGAATATTTATAATCTAAAATCCAACATATATAACCCTATGTAATAATTGTTTTTCTAAACGATATATGCATGTGTCATTTTTGTATTCATTTTA